>JAFIDM010006943.1:37207289-37235285 GCA_023159025.1 Thereuonema tuberculata | reverse complement strand
TGTATTTTTGTAAATATGTGCGTTGGCTTTGTATTAAATTTTTTAAAAATAAATAGAATTGATCTCAAAAAAGAAATACAATTACGATAAAACCCGTAAAGCTGTCTTCTTCATTGAAAACCTTCAACAAGTTAATAATTCAACTGTCAAGGAAACCTTTTTTTTTTTCCTTAACTCCCTTCCCAGCAATGATTTAAAAAAAGAGTGGGAGGAAGAAGAAAAAAATTGACCGTGTTTATCCATTAAGAAATACGAGGTAAGTAAATAAGTTCAGAATCGCAAATACATTTCATAATTTGTTCTTATATGTCTCTCTCGTATTTTCAGTTCATTTTCAATGACATTATTAGGACAAGCATTTTAATTAAGTGTTTCTAAAATTCGAAATAAATGTCATGCAAAAAAAAATATGATTAAAAGAGAATATATAATCAAATGTATAAATGAGTATATTGTTCGTTAGTAATAATTTCATCTGTAATGTTTCCTCGAATTAAGGAGGAAAAGAAATTATAACCATAAGGTGTCACTAAAGACATTCCGCGCATAAGGAAATGGCCTTGAATCTTAATCATGCCTGGAAGTACATGTGACAGAAGTATGAAAAAAGTAATCACTTAATAAGTAAGATTCATAATTAAAAAGAAATTTAATTACCCTGACACACCCACGATATTGTATGTTATGGTAATGTATAACATCGCAGTTTTTTTTTTTTCTTCTTTTTACGTTCATTCACGAAGTGTGCAACAGTAGTTTTTTGAAACAACAGATGTCGCTGATGTATCTGGAACGATTAATCCCTTAGTAATTGCTACGCCCGTTTTGTATTCTTTTGTGACCTGAACTATAAAGAGTAGTGAGCGAATTCAGAGCCACCATGTGAAAGATGCGTCAGGTAAACAGTTAATTTTACAACCGTAATTATATATATATTTTAAATAATGAAACATATTTATTAAATATACCAAAGAATAAGAATACAGTGTTCATTTTTACGAAAATTTTTTCTTGTAAAGAATTACAAGTGATTTATGATATTTGAAAGGCATTTGGAAATAGAACACGTGTAGAGCATTGTAGTCATTGACTCTTTATCAATATTTCCATCGGATCAATTATTTTCTTATAAATCTGCTGTTTCGAGAGGATCTACATTAAGATATAAACATACGCTAAGTGTTTATTTTGATTTTTTTCAAACTCAAGCCATAACAGTTTCGAAAGCCATGAAAACTGAACATAAAAGTAAACACAACGCCTTACGTAAATTACAGGTATATATTCGTAATATATCAGCTTACGTAACTAGAGTTCGACCTCTTATTTTATTTCTTTCGAAGGAAGGTTGTGAAGAACTTTTTTACTTATTCTTTTTGACTGACTTTATGTTAAGTGATACTATTCCACTTGAATATTTTTGTTCTTTGTCTGTACATGCATCACGCTAAAACGGATGGACGTATTTTCACAAAATTTGATAAGTAGTTTACTCGTGGTCCAACTTAAACTAAAGACGCATTTATTTTGATCCGTACCTCCGAAATAAGGCCGAAATGATTCTTTAAAATTTGCTAAAATATTTATGGTCCAACTTCAAAAATTGCTGAAGATTTGTTATTTTGGTTTCCATTCTCCCTACCCCACCCTCAATTTTCAATATCCCTTAAAACTAAACCCTACCCCATCGCAAATCAGTTCCAAACCAGCGTTAATAAGCTGAGCATTTACCTAGTTTTAACTATATATTTTCTTTAGTTGTTCATCTGTTGTTTCACAAAGGTTCAAGCATTAAGGTCATTTACTAAATCGATGATGATCACTGCAAATTGATGCGAGTTTGTTTGTTTATTTAGTGTCTGAATTACAAAATAAGACCGTGAGCATCAAAATATACGGCTATATGCAGTGATATTGTGTAGATAATCTCATATGTTGAAATTACACGGAACAATACGAAACATAGGCGCCTTCCTAACCTGTTGAATAAGACAAGTGAGCGACCAGAACACTGTCGAAAACCGGAGAAAGTTGAAATGCGGAATCCACTTTTTTTTTTCTTTTTGTTTTTTATAGCTCGCATTTACATTATGGCCGCCGAAAAACGTAAATAACGCACTACATATCATTTGAAAATGCTTGCGAAAGCACACCACACCTAACCTAACCTATATATATTTATATATGTACATACACACATACAAAGTATAGTAAAATTAACAAAAGCTTTAAGTATTTTGATCTTCTTGCTTACATGAACGAAGAATATATATTTGAATGATGCGTGGAGTCGCAGAAGCGCATGGAAGATCGTGGAAAATTGATGAACTAGGTCAAAAGAGTGCGTTGAATTTATGGGTTCCGCTTATAAATAAAAAGAGTCAAATAGCGAAGGACACCTGTAGCCAAAGTTTGTAATATCTGGGTTAAGTTGTTGCGTAGAATTCCAATGATGTCAAAAACTGACTGCAAGGCACTAATCTATCAAAACAAGGGATTATCAATGCAAAGAGGCACTACAGGAAAGAGAACAGTAAATGTACAAAGTGAATGTCTGCTGCTATAGTGACCAGATCTGTAAATTAGTTAGATACAAGACTCCAGTTGGATTAATGGGCTTACGATAATTTAGGCTTTGTTCATAGATGGCGCTGACATCACGGTTAATTTCCTTTTCTATTATCGATAAGTGAAGTAAGTGGAAGCTGTGGGCGCTAAAAGACCTTATACCCAATAAAAAAAAAAATAAAAAAAAAAAAAAAAAAAAGCGACAACGAACATCTTACCTGATTTTTGACATCATAAAGCGCTCAACGCTGTCTGCTTGGCAGAAAGTTCCTGAAGAATTCATTGGCAATTCAAAAAAAAATTCGCGACATACAACCCATTCCCCGGAGTCTGTTCTTCTACTCATCAGGTAATGACTTCGTTAAACATTTTCAGAACGCGTTAATTGAAAAACTCATCATCAACTGCCATTTAGGATCCACGTAAACAAACACGATTCAATTAACTCACACAAGAAAGAAAAAAAATAAATATAGCGAGATTATTAATTCATAAACGAATCAAATTAAAACAAACATCAAACAACAGCAGAAAACATGTCTGAAGCGTTTTCAGCAAGTAAAGCAAACACATCCCACAAACTCCTACAACATTTACACAATCACTGGTAGCAAAAGCACAACTTTGACAGCTGAACAAACATAGTTGGTGTCTCAACTTTCTCGACGGTAAGATCTAAAAAGGTTTAAAAAAAAATTAGATAGATTTAAGTAAATATTTTGTCATTTCTATGGAATTAATGTTTTTTGTTTTTTTTTCGTAATATCGGAGCTTTGCAGAGACAACCCGGAATCAGGCCTAATGGATTCAACTTCTATCAAAATCAACTTGGGAGAGGTCACATTTGGATCTACATGATAAAATCTTAGCTTTCTAAGATAAATAGTTCTCTGAGTTTGCGTGGTTAATGCACTTTAGATGTAACATAATTTAGAGCTTTCTGCTTCTAATTCGTAACTTTATGATTGGATTGTACTAAAAAACATTAATAATCTTCCTGTTAGTAATCCAAGCCTTGCTCTAAAATTTAAGTTTCCTAGGACGTATATGAATTATGTCAATTTCATTCTAAAAGCTTCTCGTTACTATATGTGTCTTGCAATCGCATTACAAGTTTTATTTTATTCCAAATCTAGGTTGTTTGTAAAGTAATCTAGTAACAAATCTAAAAATAAAGCATTGATATTTCATAATTTAATTCTATTATAGTTCAGGTCGGAAAGATTACAAAAGGGGGCAGGGCATTTACTAAATGGATTAATAGGTACAGATATCTCGCGATCCAAAAACCGAACTGCAGTAAACCGTTCCTGAATGGCTGCAAAAATAATGCGATATCATAATTTATTATAACTATGCGTGAGCTTAAATATTACTACGAATTCAAATATAAACTTTATTTTTTAGTTATCACTTTTTACTTATTAACTGATTTGTTTTGTTGATCTTTTGAATAACTTCTGACACGTGGACTTCCAGGCAAGAGTAAGAGTCATGGACATTCCCTTACATTTGGTAAAATTCAACTAACATGTCTAGACATGATTAGATTTGGTCGCGTTGTAAAACGAGACCATGTCGAGACTTTCAATTTACGATCGTTAAATTGCTTTGCATCATGGGACTTTGATAGTATTTAACGGTATTCCACCGTTATATTCAATTCGAACCATAAAATTTTACAGGCGATTACCGAAAAAAAAAAAAACCGATAAGTTTTTAGTGTAAAAATGTTTTTGATGCATCAGATTTCGGAAGATGAATTTGTTGTTTTGAAATTTTTCTTACTCTGGCACAAACTTCGAATGAGATTACAGAAATATTATACTTTAATATTTAGAGAGTGACCACGCCTGATTTTGGTTGAATTTCCAAGATATTATTGACCAATAATTAAAATATAATGTTTCAAAATTGTTTAAAGTTAAGGAAATACTGTACAGTCTTGCAAAAGTGGTATTTCTGTTATTTAAACGTGAATAACCCTTTCTACTTTCATGAAAATCCTTTAACAAAGCATTCGAATAACAACATCAATAACAAACAATATTATAATAATAAACAATAACAGTAATTATAAAGAAAGTTTCTTGAAAATATTCAAGTTAATCTACAAACAAAGTAGAAGAATTTCAAATAATAAATTTCAAAAACTTCTTTCCTTCAGGCAAACGTTAACTGCGTGTAAAATAAGCAAACTACTAAATCTTTTCCAAAACAATAGAAATATGTAAAGTAAAAATGATAAAAATTGTGATTCGAAGTACCTAGGTATAAGAAGCGTTTCTTCAACCTCAAGGATAAATATTTGTTACTTGATGAAGAAAACGTAAATATACATCGTGGAAGTCTGTTGCCTTATTTCAATCGTTTTAATGCCATGTCATAAATGCGCCAGTGTTTGGCAAATAACAATGTAACAGAAGTCCGGTCTGAAAATCTGAAGCGGCAGGTCGACTGAATTCTCAAAAAACATCGTAGCTGATCGAGATTTAACGAGAAATGTTGAAATTGAAAACGAAGAAATTCAAAGAGATGAAAAATGAAATATGCATTTCTTGTTTTAATTAAATAAATATATCTCTCACGTATTCTGATGCTTTGAATAAATGACTTTTATATAAATCAATCTTCAGTTTCGTAAGCAAAATTTAGATCTGGCAGAATTAATTTGTAATGGTTCAAAGTCTTCTTCAGCAATCAACAAGTATAAGTTGACGGCCGCTGATCGAAGTCGCCAAGGAATCGTTTAAGTTCGGCCTTTAAAAGCTTTCTATTTATTGACATCTTTCCTCACATTGTCATTGGAAATGTTTGTTTAAATGGCAAAGTTTAAAACGACTTTACTACCACTACACGACAACAATAAACTTTATTGTTTAAAGACGTACCTCTACAAAGCTAACAATTCTTCGCCATTTCTTTTCTCCCATCATAGTCATGCATAATTATGTAAAAGAAGTCGTTAAACAATGTAATTCAGCTTCAATAGATGATGGAACCTATCATTATCACCCACAGGTCTTCTAATGAGGATGGTCAGCTCTGAAAGGAAAGGTTACTGAGATCAGCTACTGAAATGGAAGGCCAGTCCGACATTTGCCGCCTAAACTCCTGAGAAAGAAACCTACTACACATTTCGATAAACGTAGATCCGTCTAGAAGAGAAGTCAGTCCGGGAAAAAAGTTACCGACCTTCGCCAACAATGGAACCTGCAACTTCAAGTGATCGTTAAGAGTTTTGAATGTCTCTTTCATCACCAAATTAAATATAGGTAATCCTATCAACATATATGCATCTCCTAAACCGTGACCTCTGATTGTAAAACAACCAATCGTAACGAATATCTCACAGTTTCTATTAAACATAAGCTTAAATAGGCCTATATTAAAATAAGCATTACGCATTGTTTCTAAAATTAAATCCTTATAGTAAAATCAGCTAAAGAAAGGCATTCCCCATAAAACTAAATTGGCTCTATTTTTTTAATATGAATATGGTTGATTTAATCTTAAACCACGAATTCCTGACAATCTCTCATTCTGTGAATAATTCCACTCGCATTTAAAATAATAAAGCAATAAACAATATTGTAGAGCTAATATTGATTTCCAGATAAAGGATGAATTGAACTTCAATGTTAATCTCACGTAAAATCCCACAAAATAAAAACTAAACCAAGTGAAAACGTATAAAAATGTTTGAATTTAAAATGTTTAAAGTTTTAAACACTTCATATTGTCAGAGATAATACAAATCATCAGAAACATTTCTGAAATAAAAACAAAAACTTTCCGTTGCTTTAAAACTGCATTCAAACACATTCCAATTCGAATTAAGAAATATACCATAGGTGGCGTACGAATTTTTGAATTTCTGTATTGTAATATCCAAAGAATTGAACCAAAGACAATAATAGTATATTTCAATAATTTTTATTTATTTTGTGATATATGATAATGGCCGCTTTTTCGTGACTTCGTATCGATATTTCTCAGCTCCCGTGGGTCCATTTTCAATCAAAATCAAGAGGGAGATCACAATTGGTAACATTTATCTATCCCCAACAAACTATCGACTTTTAAAGATATTTACGTAATAACGATTATTGTGCTAAAACAATAATAAATTTTTGTCAATTTTATTTATTTATTTATTTATTTTTTCGTAGGTCTTTATCTTTTGATTTGATTTTACTGGGAATTTTCCTCGTAATAAGCACCAGTCGGTTTAAGACAATTCGCTTTCCGACGCTTCGCTTATACGACAGTTTTTTGTTTCTACTATTTCCCTATTTCGCGACAGCTGATTCGCCAATAAGACAGTTTTGCCACACGACGCTGTCGCGTTGACGTCCAGATGGCGTCAGATTCGCTTAAAACACGGTACTGCCTCTTTTTGTTAGGCTAAGTGAATTTTAAACTGTTTATAGCTTTTGTTTTTGTTTTGTTTTGTTTTTTTCTTGTGATTACCCTTTTTCGCAAAATAAGTTGAAATGAATTTGAAGACTAAAGTGTGACCAAATTGCAACCGTACAATGTTTATTTTAATTGTAAATGCTGTATATATTTCAGTTCCGCTCCTATATGACGATTGTAATGCAGTACATGCATCGGTAAGTGAAGAGCAAGCTTCGTAATCTAACAATTTCAGCTCCACGACAAATATCTGGAACCTAATATGTCGCAATAGGGAAATATGTCTGTTCCCCTAAAATTTCAACTTCCTAGGATGTATAGTTTGTCGGGAATCGTGATGACATACATGCGTATGTCGTAATACGCACATGCGTTTTAAGATAAATTTATCTCTAAAAAAAAATTCTTATCTCTCCTCCATATGAAAGATAATACATTAAAATAATTTTATATTATCCCGTGGTATAAATCAATAAAATAGAGACTATGAAAAAATTTCACTAAACTTTTTCTTTACAACGACATTCTTTGTAATGAGACGTTGTATTAGAATAAGCTTAAATGAAGCTTCTTTTGGATACTGTGAAACTTCCTCAGTAAAAAAAAAATAAAATCGACATTTCCTCAAATTAGAATTTAAAATGAAAATTTATTCGAAATTACTTCACAGACGAGAGGAATAAATGGGACGATGTGGCGTTCCTGCATCATCCTAATTTTAGGTACGATTTGCAATCAACTACACCTACACAGATGTTGGGAAAGCGGCCAAAGCACTCGTGGTGAAAATTCCCATATGAACTCCGTCCAATGACAGCCTAAGTTTTCACTGATTCCACATAACAAGAGTAAAACAACAGTTTTATAAAAATAACACGAGAACTGAGTTGAAATGGTTTTAAAACTGAAATTAACATACAATATCATATCTTCACAAAAACCATTAAGTAAAGCAAGTATATATAAACTACATACACCAGCTAATAGCTAGTACGTAGTACTCTTCAACTCTGCGATCACTAAGCACCTCAGTCAGCTAGTTTTATTAAATTAATAAAACAAAAAACCACAGATATGTTGAAAAATAAACGTAAAAAGTCAACACTTCTGGGGTTTCCAATACTTAAAAATATGAAAAATAATATTTTTTCCAAAAACAAAACTTAATACAAAATAAATTTCAATATAATTTCAATATAATTGTCAATAGATTTATAGAAATGTTTTTATATACCTATTAAATGCTATAAAAATAATTACACAACAACATAAGAAGAAAGCTATTATTTGTATTAATTATATAATTAACATTTTAAAAATAATTCTGAAATAAAGGGACATTAATATTAGACATAAAAAAGTCTGATGAAACGAAACTGCTCTGTGTTAAGTATATGTTTTTTTAGACTTTTATCAAGAAATTTTAACACAATTAGGTGGGTTTTTTTTAAATACGTGACAATAATTTTTAATATGATCGTTTTATAAAGAAAAAAACTTTTATCACTTGGTGTTGCATTAATATATTAAAAAAAAAAAAAATCACAATACACTTAATTTTCAATCATCAGCTTTATGACTCTCATACATTATGAATTTGTAACAGCAATTTCATGTTATTGTTAATTTCACCCTAAAATTGTTTGTACGATTATATTTTTGTAATTGTATATTATAGATAATGTGATTTAATAATGTTGAAGTATTTTCTTTTTTTTTTTTTTTTCATAATTTTTTATAAATGATTTTACAAAAGAGAACGTTATGATAAAATTAAATAAAAAAGAGGCGAAGAGAGAGAGAGAGAAGAAAGAAAAAGAGAGCTGACAACCCTTAACACTAGCAAAATTATTGTTTGGTTGTTTATTCTATAATTCATGTAATTTAAAAAGAAAAAATGTTATGTCTTTTAAGTATATTTAGTCATTAATACTGGCATATTTGTGTTCAAATAATCAAATTTTCGGTTTTGATCTTAATAAATTAAAGTGAAGTTAATATACTAAAAACTCCTTTATCCGAAAATCTAGTTTATCCGAATCGCGTTTATCCGAAAATCTAGTTTAACGAAACGAGTTTTAGAACGGTTGAAAAATACACAAAAAGAATTTTTCGTCGCTGAAATCAAACTTTAACAGCGTACACAAGCGAGTATTTAACTAACTATGTTACTGTAACTCTAATAATGACATAAATGTAATTAATATAAGTAACATGTATAATATACGTTGAATATAATATATTCCGGATTATCCGAAATTTCTTATATCGGAATGGACGCGATCCCTTCAAATTCAGATAAACGAGTTTTTAGTGAATAGAATATTGGTTTCAAAATAAACGGATAAAGTGACCCTTGAAATGATTCAATATTCTAGAGTATATGAGAAGAAGAAAAAAATAACTCATAAATACAAATTACGATGTATACGTATATCAATGATTTCTGTCAAGAGCTTTTTTGGCAGTTATTTCGCATGTATACAAGTATTTCAAAAATCAAATAGCAGAGATCTTGTAATTAGATAAATTCTTAAATAAAATTCAATGAAGATTAGGGAATCATTGTTGCGTTATTACAGCCAAAAGACTGACAGACAGACACACACACACACATTCACACAATTGAAAAATAGACTAACCCTTTCTAGAAATATTAAGGCATGAATTGTATTGTAATATTCTATTTCACAATAGTTTACAGAAAACAATCTGAACAGTGATATCATAGTAATAATAATAATAATAATAATAATAATAATAATAATAGTACTCAACTAACAGGATACAGACAGGCACTACACCAAGCTTTCACCACACGCTATCCATCGTTAGGGCTTAGCGAACAGCGGGTAGCGGATCAGCGACGTTCAATTGTAGTAAACAATCTTATTCTCCCATGCATACTTGCACAAATTAAAGAAGAAGTCGCTGAATCCAACCACAGGACACCAAACCACACCCCACCAGAAGACACCATTATGGAAAACACAGAAACAATCTCTACCCCTCAGTACACATGCCCCAACAATACAACTAATGAAATATTACGTGCAGCTCATGATCATTTCTACACTGCACTTGCACAATACACAGGCACAGACCCCACACTCAGGCCGCCACTCCCCAAAGTACACACATCAAAACAACTCGCCACAGTCATATACCATCTCAACACACACACTATCCCACAACACCTTGACAACATCCAAACATTAGAAGACATACATACAACACTCTACTGTGCTGCACAGGGAACCATTCGGGCACTTGGAATCAAACAACACAACATACCTCCCACTGCACGGACACAAGAATACATCCCCCCTTGGAGACGTCGCCTTGAGGGCCGCATCAGCGACCTTAGAGGAGACATAGCCAGGCTCACACAATACTGTGCAGGAAACAAAACAAAGAAACTTATGTCCCAGGTTAGAAAGATATTCAAGTACATAAATACTCGCCCTTCACATTCAAATCATCATAACCAGGTTCAGGAACATCTCGACACACTAAAACAAAAACTCAGTGCACTTGCAAAAAGATTACAGAGATACAAACAGTGCACTCTGCGCAAACAACAGAACAACACTTTCCAATACAATGAGAAAAAATTCTACAGATCCCTTACATCTTCCTCTACTGCAACTACCACAAACACTCCCAACAGCGAGGCTTTACATGAATACTGGTCTTCTCTGTGGTCAAACCCTATCCCCCACAATGATAAAGCACCATGGATAACAGAGGAACAGCAACTCAATGAACACTTACCCTGCATGTCCTTCCATGAGATTACTCTCGCAGACATACAGACAGCACTAAAACATGCACACAACTGGAAGGCTCCTGGTGCAGACGGAGTCCAGAACTTCTGGATCAAGAGGTTCACGTCCCTGCATGGAAAACTAGCGCTTACACTCACTGACATAATCCAACACCCAGAACATATGCCTCGTTTCCTCACACAGGGTGTCACATACCTACAGAGCAAGAACACTGAAACAGCGCAACCTGCAAACTACCGCCCAATCACTTGCCTCCCCACACTTTACAAACTCCTCACCTCCTGCCTCGCAGACAAGATCTACACACACATCGAGACATATAACATTCTTTCCGAACAGCAGAAGGGCTGTCGCAGGAATTCCCAGGGTTGTAAGGAGCAACTCCTTATTGACTCTGTAATCCTGCGCCAGGCACGCGCGAAGAATAGGAGCTTACATATCGCATACATCGATTACAAGAAGGCATTTGATTCTGTCCCTCATTCCTGGCTCCTACACACTCTTCATATCTACAAAATACACCCCAAGATCACGGCATTCTTAGCTGCCACGATGAAGAGTTGGAGCACAACATTACACCTACGCACCTCTAACACCTCCATCACTACAGATCCCATTCCCATAAGGAGAGGTATTTTCCAGGGAGACTCCTTGAGTCCTCTTTGGTTCTGCCTCGCCTTGAATCCACTGAGCCATATACTAGATAACACAAAACACGGTTATAGGCTTACCACAGGCACTGTGACACCATATAAAATCACACACTTACTCTACATGGATGACATTAAACTCTATGCCACAAACAATGCACAACTTACTAATTTACTACAAGCCACCACACAGTTCACCAAAGACATTGGGATGGAATTTGGAATTGACAAATGCCGCAAGTTACACATAATACGTGGGAAGACTTCGAATTTGGAGGGTTTTGAACTGGACCATGGTTTGGCCATCCAATCCATGGAAGACGGAGAGACCTACAAGTACCTGGGCTTCCAGCAAGCGCGCGTCATTGACAACGCAAACATCAAAAATGCACTGAAGAACACATACCTTGCTCGAGTTCACAAAATCCTCAAAACACAACTCAACGCCAGAAATAAAATTAAAGCTATCAACACTTTTGCCGTTCCCACACTAACATATTCGTTCGGCATAATTCCATGGACAAACACCGAACTCGAAGCACTACAACGCGCAACACGCACTACATTCACGAAACACAACATGCACCACCCCAAGTCCGCTACGGAAAGGATGACTCTTCCCCGCAAGGAGGGAGGCCGAGGACTCATCAACCTCATCACCCTACACGAAAAACAAGTACATACACTTAGGGAACATTTCCACCAAAGAGCAGAAGACTCCTCACTTCACTCAGCCATTGTCAAGGCTGACACACACCTCACACCCCTGAACCTCGAAAACTCTTCTCCAACACTCACCACCCCTGACACCCACACTCAGCAGCTGCGTGAATCATGGGCTCGTAAGGAACTCCATGGCAGACATCATCACGAACTCAGCCAGCCTCATGTCGACATGGAAGCGTCGAACAGATGGCTGACGAGTGGTGAGCTGTTTGGGGAGACCGAAGGGTTCATGATCGCAATACAGGACCAAGTCATCTCCACACGCAACTACAAGAAACATATTCTACACGATGCAAACACACATGACGACAAATGCAGGAAATGCCACACTACGCATGAGACGATCGACCACGTAATATCAGGCTGTCCCCTTCTCTCTCAAACAGACTACCTCCACCGACACAATCAGGTAGCATCGATCGTTCATCAACAACTAGCACACAAACATTCACTTATTAAGAGCACGGTCCCGTACTACAAGTACATACCACAAAGCGTATTAGAATCACCCTCATATAAACTATACTGGGACCGCCCCATTCACACAGACAAAACCATACATCACAACAGACCAGACATCACACTTGTTGATAAGGTCAACAAACAGACCTATCTAATTGATATTGCAGTGCCTATCAGCAAGAACATGCAGAAAACTCACGCAGACAAGATCAGTAAATACACTGATCTAGCACACGAGCTCCAGAAGCAGTGGAGGCAGGATCGAGTACGTGTTGTACCCATCGTTCTGTCTGCCACTGGTCTGGTGCCTCACACATTGCACCACAGTCTCAGCACACTAGGACTTCACAAAAACACTTATGCACAACTGCAGAAGGCTGTGGTACTCAACACTACACGCATAGTTAGGAAATTTATGGACACCACCACACATCCCTAATCATTCTTGCACACATCTTTACACTTGGCAGTATGTGCTTTGGTCCTTGACCCGCCATATTGTTTTTGCTGGGGAAACCCAAGGTTTGAAACATACAAACATAATAATAATAATAAATGATTTGTATTAGGTACTTTCTGTTTGATTACTATACTTTTCCACAATAGAAGCAGATGTTGACGGATTTGACATATACGGATACCTTACTAAGGCATGCAGTTATTGATTGACGAGCTGATTATTAGTGAATGACTCAGCGTTTTCAGCGCATTTTTTGAAAAAAAAAAATTATTATGATAATTGTGTCGAAGTGACACAATTCAAGGTCACTTTAAAATATCATTCTTAGAAATACCGATATAAACACACTTTCAATCTAATATATAATAAATAATTCATATTAAATACGAAAATACTTGCAGAAATGTCACAGTAATTTATGAGAATCGTAATTTTATTAAAAACAGCAAACATTGAGAAAGTAATGAAATCCTTATAAGAAGAGTGCTACATTCGGTTATTGTATAGACGAAGAGAAAAGTATATTTTTTACAAATTATATGAATAAAGATGTTGAGAAAATGTGGTAACTGTTTAATCTCGTCCAAAGAAAATGTAAGGTTTCTGATAAAACAGATTAAATAAACAAATACCTTTTACAAAATGAAAGATATTTGAATCAAGAAATACTCGATGAAAATTTTGTAGTAATTTTGATGAAGACACTGATATTTATTTGCAGCTTAAATTAAACCTAAATTTTTATTTTCGCCTCAGGTTAAATATCTTCAGTAGGATTGGTCTGAATGTTTTCCAACAATCTTAGGAAAAATAAACTATTATTTTCTTTCAAGTACATTGGAAAATTTACAATGAAATAACAAATTCATCAGACATTCTAGTACAATTGCACTATCGCAACAAGAAAAATATATTAAATTCAAAGAGTTTATATAATTTAATCGATTCCAGGGGTGATCTTTGTATTGGTCAGAGATAAAACCTGCCTGAAAACGTCCTTACAAATTGAAACCGTGTTTCGTGTCCAAATAAAAAAAAAAAACCTTCGCTAAAATTTCGACGCGTTCGAAGTTCGTTGTAAGATCGAACCAACAACTTTTTAACCACCTTGTGTCAGTGTGTCTAAAACTTTTAATCACTCAATGAATCTGCTTGAAACATAGCTTGCACATTTAAGGACAAGAGATGACGTAACTTTTGTAGTTTAAATTTCTCCGTGTGAGTGTGTGTGGGGGGGGGGTCCTTGTCAGCGCGAGATGGTCACAAAAAAATTCTCAAGACAATTCGTTAGAACCGAAAAAATGGATTTCCGTCGTTATCTTAAAATCGAGGAAAAAAAAGGATATTCATCCACTTATTAATCTTTTTAATTTCTGCGCGAGCAAAATGATTCGAAGTAATTGGATTCGAACACACTAAATAAATATCCCTTAAATGAATTTTAAAAAAAGGTAAACAAACTTAGTTATTATTTTTTTCTTTCAGAAAAAAAAATTGGAAAAAAAATCTTTGATATTTGTATTATTTTTGCCACTTAAAAAAAAAAACACAACAACAAAACAAAGCCAGATTTTTAGGAAAGCATGATTCAAAATAATTCAAGAATTTCTCGTTTTATTTCCGTTTAAATTTAGAAATTCTGTTCCCAAGAGTTACTGAAATTAATTAAATAGTTCATTTTCATTAACAACTGTAATTTTGTTACAGAAATCTAATTGGCTAATACGTAATTACATAAGCAGAATATTGTATAATTCTGATAATGTGATCAATACCGCACTATACATATAAAATAAATATTTTATAAGGTGAACGTAAAATTACCATATAACATTTCGGCAGGCAAATGAACTTTCAATTTGAATTTATTTATTCATGCGATCAAAGACTACAAAGATGCGGAGCACTGAACACTTCCAAAGGCCTTTTCTTAACCCAGGATGACTTTTAAAAAAATCTTCACTACCTTACCAGGTAAAATGGTTCCTTTTTGTTTTCCGTAGACTTAGTTGAACATCTAATATACCCACATCTTAAGTTTAATTCAATATTACATTTATAACATACAACTTTAAGTTAAACGCAATTTCTTCCGAAAAAATATATACCAACCAGTAAATCAAGGATGATCAACGTATTGGAAAAAATACGTGCAAGAAAAAAAAAAAAAAGTACCATCTAAATTCAACAGGTAAATTAATCGGGTAATGTAAGTTCATAATACTCTAAAGAATAATTAATAAATAAAAACAAAGAATCACCGTTGATTCTGTTAGATAATCATTCCTCAACTGTGGGATCCGTCCCAATGCGCCGGTGAGACTTCTTTGAAGGTCATTTCTAAACAACGCAAATCTTCCTATAAAAAAAATCCTATTCATTTTCTTACGGTTCTCTATTGAAGTAAATTCAGTCTTCCCTCCAATCCGTATCACGGTCTTTTGTGTGTTATATTTACGTGTAAATATTTTGAAAACACTTTTCGCGAAAAATCTTTTCTAGAAACTTCTTACAATTCCTATTGACTCATTAACCAATTCTACGAGACTGTTAATCAATTCGTTAGATTCACATTTCCTTTTAACTAATTATTTGGTAGTTTTGGCAAAGTATTGAAAGTGGGTTGATATAGCTACGTTTTCTTTATATAAAGAAATACTATGATCGGTATTTCCCTGGCCAAAATATATTATCAAAAAAATGTAGAATAAAATCTCGTACTTTTTCTTGATAACTCGGGTCTCCTGGAACCATCAAACTCAGAGCACACATTTGTTATCATGTAAATGACCAATGTGATTTTGTGAAAACGTTTTCACAGCCGTACTTTCTTAGCTCTGAAGTGGACAAGACAAGCTTTCTAAAATATTTTTAATGTACACAAACACATTTTTATTTGGAGATACGAACGTAAAGCCAAAACTTTCGCTAAACAACATTAAATTGTGTTTGAACAACAACAGACAAGCGCGGGACTTCAACTTGAAACACTTAACATAAATGCAAAACAAAACAAAAACACAAAAAAAAAGCCTACCTCCTATCAGAGCATTTTTAGTTTAATTAAAATCCAACCTCATTCATTTACAACACAAACAAAAACCGCAGATCACCTGAGGCAGCAGACTGCCAGGCAAGCTACTCAAAAAATTCCCAACATATTTTTTTTTCCACGACGGCCTGTTTGGACAAACTGCAACGGAGCAGACACCGTAGGCTACAAAATAAAGAAAAAAAACTGACTAATAAGTAAGTGTGCGCGACGGCTTTGCCTAACGTTTCATCAAAATAACACACTTTGCCCTACGCATTTAATAAGAGACACTCGCAAGGAGACATACTAACAACAAGCCAGTATTATGACGTGAGTTTTTCATTAACAGTGTTTCGTAGAAAGGATTCTCTTCAAATTTTTTGAAGAGAAAAAAAAAGTAATTTGAAACTGCGAGAGAAGAACTTGTGACGTGTTTTTGATAGTAACTCGATCTACAGAAGTTAAAGGATATCTGTATGATTATACAGTATCGAATTAATGTACTTGAGCATTAGGGAAAAAAAAAAAACAATCCCTATAGCATTTTGTTCGTGTATTTAACACGTATTAATGCTTAGCAGAAATGTTTATTAATATAATAATTAATAGATAGAGAAATTATAAATTAGCTGCTGAAGAGAACAGCTTTTTATAAATTTATGATTAAGTAATTCGTCTTTTAAAAGAAAATTTTCAAAATTAATGATAAAGTATGAATTATTTTTACTGTATTGATCTGACTGTAAAATCATCTGATACTAATAAAAATAAATATTTTGATTGTAGTTTGTCTGTGTAAAAATATTTGCGAAAGTTTTGAATATTTGTAAAATCCAATGATAGAATCCGTTGCTGTGAGAGCTTAAATATACAGGCTTCAACTTAAAAAGAAAAAAAGACATTGAAAGGGATAGTGGATGAAAGAAGACGGGAAGCATGAACAGACGATAGTGTTTGCTGTTTGTGGACGTGGTTTCGTAGCCGGGGCTAAAATAAGGCTGGTGATGTGTCTGACTGACTGTCACATGATCTACGGAATGAGTAAGAGGAAATCGGCTGCCTCAGCCGGGCCTTACCTTGACGATTGCTGCGATATGTTTGCGTGCATGCGATACCGTCCTCTCGAAGCCAACAACCCTCGCCGCCGCTTTAGGCCTCGCGCACAGGAGTTGGCTGTTGTGCCCGTGAGCGTTGCTGCCGAGCAACAACAATCAAATCATCTGCGTAGTCATGACAACGCAGATTCCGCAATTCCAACCGCGAAACGCTTAAGTCCCATCGAACCTCCGCACGACGAAATCGACAACACAAAGAACACGGGAGGCGCGGGGGAAAAAGTCGGTGCAAAAAACGGCACGCACACGCGCGACCACACTCTCACTGACTGGGCCTCGGTGACCACCACCTCACTGTCGTTTCCCGCACACAATGCGATTGGTGATTCCATTGCTCCAATGAGGAAAACGTCACTTCCGTTTCCTGCACTCGCTCTTTTCGAGAGAGCCAGCGAGGGAAACCGAGCGAACAAAAAAAAAGAGAAAACGAAATTCGGAACTCTCAGATCGAAGAGAAAAAAAAAAAAAATGCTGGACATAAACAAAAAATATATATAAATAAATAAAATAAAAGGCAAAATATGATAAAGAAAACCTATCCAGCGAATCGAAAAAAATAATCCGAGAATGCGAAAGGTCGTTTCAGCAGCAGAATTCAAAATTCTTGTCTGCCTGAATAAACGCAAAATAATGTTTTATCAGCATAACAGGATATTTGGAAAGTTATTATTCTTTGACAAAAAGTAACATTTCTAGAGATCGGTTTTTAATAGATTTATTAAGAAAAAAATTTAAAAAATTAAATGTCCACCAATTAAAAAATATATATAAACAATGGTTCATCTTTTTTTTAATAGCAGATACTACAGTGATTAATTGTTCCAAACTTACTATTTCCCGCCTTCCCTTTAACTGTCTTTATTTAAAAATATTAAATAAATAAATAAATAAATAAAATTGCCCTTTCTTATACGTGTTTTTAAATTTACGATTTAAATTTTAAATATGAAATTATGATTTTTAAATTAAACTGATTTACGGTATATGATTTAGATATATTGCAATAAGATATATTTTTAGATATATTGCAATAAGTTATATGTATTAGATATATTGCAATAAGTTATATGTATTAGATATATTGCAATAAGTTATATGTTGTAGATATTACGATGTCAACTTTCTCATAAAACAGCCCTAGATGGATTGAATGTATGTAGATCACAGTAATTTGTACAAGATAAAAATAAAAGAAAAAAAAACATCCTTCAAGCTGTAGAAAATTTAAAATTTGAAAACTGGTTTTGTTCCTTCTAGAGATGAAATAAGTTCACACACCCTCCTCACCCAGGAAAGGTACAATTTGGGAACCACAGCATTTGGTTAATTTTAATTATCTTTTCATTTTTTTTTTTCTTTACATATCCGGGCTCGCACCCATATTCATGGCACTCATTAAAAAAAAAATCATCTTTAGTCTTTTTTTTTAATGCAGCTTTTTTGTTTTCTTTAATCTTATATAAAGGCTGATGATGTAATGACGAAGCACTTCGAGGAGTAAATGTTTTCCGGCGGCGGCGGTGGATTTTTTTTTTTTTTTTTTTAACAGGCTAAAAAACTTCATTTTGAATACCAGAATAATATTTCGCCTAACGAAATTCTTGTGATCAGTACTTTGTCTTTGCACGTTCTCCGGGCTTGTTTTCGGGGCTGGGGCTTGTTTTCGCCTTAGTAGTGTCTTTTGTCAATTGCTAAAACTCGACTCTGGTAACAGCGTAACCAGCCTAATGGAAAGGAACTTTTTTTTTCATATAATGAAAAAAAAATCACTTTAAAACTCCTACAAACTTAATATGTTTTTATTAATTACATGCAGTTATTTTAATTCGTTATACGGAATTATCGCTAAAGTTATAATAGGAATTGCTAGTTTTTGGATTCATCACTGCTTACTGCTTACTTTAGCTAATCAAGTAAGTTTTAAGTAATATTTTAATCTACCCGAAGAAACGTCCCTGCGAGGATTTATGTGCTGTGTTATTTTGTATGTGTGTATCTCATTAGAAAGCTGAAGTACTTGTAAAACTCTTTGACCCGTCTCTTTATTTCTTTCGTTCGTTCTTCGGGTAACTAACAATGACACTGACGTTTGCTTTGTTTCAGTTAGGTCGCCGCAACAATTGAATGTACTAAATAAAAATGCACATCTTCGGTGGCCTAACTGAAATAAAGCAGATAGTAACCTATCAATGAACTATAGAATTCTGAGACGAGCTACAATCGAAGCTCATTTCTACTGCTTCGAAAACATAAAAGATGAAGTCCGGTTCTTAGATCACAGAATTATATATTATACATCAATGAATTACTTCGAATTTTTATTATTTTCATTTTGACCAGTAATAACGAAACATCTTTTATTAGTATTGAAAGCCGAAAATTTCTGGTTGTATGATCATGCGTTTACTTAAACACTTTACTTAGATAAAATTTATTCTACAACTACTCGCTCACTGAATTGTTTTTCCTGTTTTACATTATCCCACTTTTTAAACAATTAGAATATATGCAGTAAAAAGTCTGTAGAAAAATCTGTTTTCTCTTCTTTCAGGGCCTTCGAAAGGATCCGGAGAGCTCTGATACAGCCACGTATGACTTAGATAAGGTGATTTAGAGCTAACTTAAGCAGCATACAGTAAAATAACGTCTAAATAACAAGTGAATATAATTTTGTGCTAACGCATAAATTTAAGGGCGACCCCTAATAATAAAAAAATTAAATGATAATAATAACGATAATATTAAATAATAATAAAAAGAAGTATATTAACGTAAGGAAAAATTTTAAAAAAAGTTAGGAAAAAAGTAAAGAAAACGTTAGGAAAATAAGAAAAGGTTCCTTAGCATAGTTGTTAACAAAACTTAGCATTTTATCCTTAAAATGCTACTAACATATTATTATATTTACAATTGTTACAAATTCAACAATTCTTAATTTTAATATAATTGTTTTATTTTACTAACAATCATTGATTGACTATACATTGTAATCTTGAAGAAGGAAGATAGAAAATTCTTCCGAAAATTCGATAATAAAATGAAGTGTAGATGAAGTTTTTTTCAAAGAAAATAAGAAAAGCCAAAAAAAAAAAGAAAACCATGCGGACATTGAGAAAAAAAGATTAAAAGGAAAAAAAAAGTAGATATACGGATTCGAACCGACAACCTTCAGTATACGAGTCCGAGACGTTAATCATCAAGCTATAGCTGACAACTGAAATGAAATAATTGCATTTCTAACATTTAAGCTAATATCGAAAATCCAATGAACACAATGCCAAATATCTCGAACACGGGTGGGCCATTGGCCCCTGAAAATACCCCATTCCGACGGTGTTTGGGCCTCTGAACACGATGGTGAAATCAAATTTTGTCGATCCGATCTTCCGTTCGGGAGTTGTTAGGGGTGGACAGACACTTACGGACGGACAGGACAAACGCAATAGCTACCGATTTTGGTCGCTATCACACACACACACACACACACACACACACACACACACATTTTCCCCGTTCCACCAGTTGTAAGTCTAGGAATTAACTAAGCCTCTCCACCTCTCCCTGTTCTTCCAAGCCTCTTCTCTACATATTCTTTCCCATTAGCCACCCAATAACTCCCAAATGGGTGGCTAATAATTTACAATGAAATTTGAATCAAAATGCTCTTGTAGAATCTACTGTTATCACTTCGTTAACAAATTAAAAAGTAGAAATTAATTAGGAATTATGGAAAACAACAAATAAATAAATAATAGCAAAGCGTCAGGCTAGTATGATTAACTTCGACGGAAATACTATTTCAATGTTGTTCAATTTAGATCCCTTTGTGCGCTCCCGAAGTAAAGGGTTAAATCAAGAACACCAAACCATAACTTCACCAATATTTCGAGTCTTTTTCCAAGAATCTTTATCAAGGTGTACAAAATAAAAAGAAAAGAAAACGATCTTTCTCCTTCTGAACGTGAAAATAAATATCAAATACAATTTAAAATAACAAATCAATATACATGCTCTAAACGTGAAAAAATAACAATTTAAACAAACAATAACTATCAAATACAATAAAAATAAACATACACGCTCTAAACGTGAAAAGATAACAATTCAAACAAAACAAACCTACACAAAGTTTAATTTCTCTTTTAATTTGCTGTTATTGCCCATAAATTTCTTAAACATTCCGAAAGAAATTTCACTTACTTTTAATGATTTTTCTTTATTAATGCATTTACACCAATTGATTGAGAAGATTCATATAATATTCGATCAGTGGATCCGGATTGTGGTTTAAACTAAGGCAGTGATCTACCCAGTCTGAAATTCCTTTCTTATTACTTTTATATACTCTGGTATGTTCGTCAACCCGTTCCTTTAATGACCTCCCAGTGTTTCCAATAAATAGATTTCCCCACAATTTCTATATTTTAAAGCGTAAATAACCCCCATTTTATGTGAAACACTAGAATCATTATTTTTAATCCTTTTCTTAAATAATCTGTTTTCTTTATGGTATGGTTTGGTATTCTTGTTTACGTTGATGTATTTCAAGTTTGATGAAACAATAGTTTGGATTTGAATAAGGGTTAAATCTTTTGAATCTCGCTATATATACATATATAAAAAGCAATTTATATATATAAAGCAATTAAGAAACACTCTAACTCTATATATATATAAAATTAATAATTTTCAAACAAGATTAATAATAACAAGATTAAACAAATTTTAGACAAATTTTAAACAAGATTAACAACAAGATTGTTTTATTTATATTAAGCAATTAAGAAATACTCTAAATATATATAAAAAAATAATAATTTTTAAACAAGATTAAATCGGATTAAAGTCAATCTTCTTGCACAGAATAATCACTCAAGATTGAGCCCTCATTTAATTTACTACGATTGATTGGAATGTGTTCGTCTGTAATTAATTAGCTCCCAATCTTCATTTTTAATCACGAAACAAGGCCTTTTAGTCTTAACAGATTTGAGATGCCCCGAGCTACAAACGCATCTCAAATATTGACAATCGCATCTAACCACGAACAGTAAAGAGTCTATCAATGAATAATTCAGTGGTAAGGAAATAAACCAATTCAACAACGAATATTTCTGTGAACCCCTAATGAGCCAATAATCAAAGCAATGGCCCCCAAAGCCATTTCTATAATTTCCTTCATATACAGAAAAAAATCGATGTAATATTTTTATTTTTGTAGTATTCTTTTTCATTTTTTTTGTTTTATAATTTGCTGTCCTGACACATACTCTATAAGAAACGTCGCGATCCACGGATTAAGTACCTCTGCTCTAAACCAACAGTTCAATTCAACAGTCAATAGAAAAATACTTCATTTAGTTCAATAAGTCTTCTTAACATAGAAGTATAGCGTTAAAATTTAGTGCTAGGAGTAAAAATCATCTCCGATAAAAATAATTGTATATACTTTGTATTTATTGGGTCCAGTAACCCTATGGTTTAAGCGCTGGACTGCGGACTAGAGAAGCCCGTGTTTTGTTTGTTTTTTTTTCCACGGTCGTTTCTACACTGGCCGACCGCTGGGTTCACCCTGCCCTCTGTCAAATGGGTACCGGGTTTCTTACTCGAGCGGTAAAAGCGGTAGTACATCGAGTTGACCATCCAATCTCAACTAGTTCCGCTGGTCGATAATCGCGGAGATCCTAAACGTCCCGCCCACTCAAGGGTATGTATGGCCTGTAATGACACACTTAACTTTTTATATAATTACCGGAGATATTTATATTATTAATATAATACTGGAAAACGGTAAAGCTTACACTCTATATTCATTACATTCAATTTTCTATCATTTTTTATAAATGAGAAGTAAACACTCTAGCCTTAGTTGAAATCTCCATCAAGCGTACTTTGTCTACTAACGAACAAAAGACACCTCCTTAATTTAGTTACACACAACAATCTTCCGATAAATTTTAACTAATTAATTTATTTTTTACAATAACTTCTAACATCCTAAGAAACTCTTCCCTTTGAAACAGGCGAAATGAAAACTTATATGGCTGATAATTAAAGTCTTAATTGAACTGCAGTTATTTTACAAGGAAATATATTTATTCATTTACAATTTGTCGCCAAATCCTGACAAGTCGCCCAAGGAATCCTGGGTTGGTAATCACAAATAACTCAATTCATTCTTACTAAAGATCATGGCACAATTGAACCTTTTGATAATTACTTGTTAAATTACTTATCGAAATTACATAGGGATTTGCACAGATACACGCTAGCTTTTCATACTGAATTTTTAATTAGTTAGCACAAGATATTGTGGATTAGATGTAACATTTGTAATGCTTCTTCATAGCAAAGAAATAAAAATACAATAACGAAGCTTTTTAGAATGTAATTTTAAGTCGATGTACGCGTGCTCGACTATTTGGATGTGACTGCAATAACTACATAGGCTAGAAAGATGAAAGTTTAGGGGTAGTTTTAAGTTATTACAAAAAACAGTCTACTGATATTCTATATATTCGAGTTTTATATTCTGCTACTTCTACACTGCACATCCTGTTTCTTCTTAATCTTCTTTCTCGTTGCCCCAATTGTGTAATTTTAAAAAGGACTTCCTTTTTAGTTAATATGTTTATTTTTCAGCAATCTATTCCTTATCTCATAGTTCATTTGTCCCTCACGTTGTTTATTTGTCTTTCGGCGGGTTTGTTTCAATGTAACTAACCAGGTTCAGAAAAAGATCATTTGTAATCTTAATGTTATTGTGGCCTATAAACAAAAATTTCTAGAATTTATTATGAGATAAGTAAGAATGAGGCCTTTCGTGTCGCACGTCGGGAATCGACATCAGACTGTAAAGGACGACGATTCCCGACATCGGATAAGGAAAGCCTTTATCCCTCTTGTCACCATATCAAATCAAATTCAAATACTATAAAGCGAGAAATTATTGTAAATTTTATCTTGAAAATGGGCCTGGGGATTTTGATGGAGGAGGGCGAAAAAGCGATTTAGCTAGGTCTCGATTTCGGAAAACTCATTTAAGGGGTAAATGATTGACCTGGTTACCAGGCTATTGTCTATAGTGTTCTTATTTTATTTTCGTTTTATTTTATTCTTAATAAATTCGTGTTCTGTTCGTTTTTATCTAAAATAAATAATAATTTTACGTAATAATCCTTTTTAAAACTTTTTCTTTCAACGACGCGTGTATTCACTGCGTAACTGTCCATTTTCCCGAAACAACAAGGTGATTGTCTATAGTATTCTTACTTTATTTTCGTTTACTGAGCAAAGGTCGGTCTTCCAGATACTCCAGATTAATTCCCAAAAACTTTTCATTTTAAGAAAGATCGTTAGTTGCAGATCGTTTGTATGTACTAGATTAATAAACAAACACAGACCATTATCTTAAATAATGAACAGAGAAATAGCGAGATATAATGATCAATTTGGAAGTTCAATATACATCTATGCTTTTCTTATAGCCTACAATTAAAGGGTCCCAGTATAATCCGTAACAACTTACTTCTTCTAATATATAAACAAATGAAAAACATCGTTCCTTACAGTATTAAACATCTTTATGGTTTCTCAATATTTCTACACCCTGAACGGGTATTTTCTTCAGGAGAAAAAATAAAATACAAATCTTTCTTCCATTTTGTAGAACAGAAGTGAAGTATAATAATTCAAATTAAAGAAATATATTACAACAATGTTACAATATAAATAAATAAACAAAGAAAAACACTACAGCATCTTCTCGTATCAATAAACTGTAGTTATCTATGAAGGAAACAATTGCAATATAATTGTTTTAAAATAATGCATTCATCTTTAACATAATACATTCACTTTTTTTGAACTACAATCATATATTATTTAAGATTAATATAGATCCTTATTACACTCATATATTATTAAAATCAAGTTAAATTTAATACAGATTTAATATGTTTATTTCTTTTTATAATTTTCTTAAATAAACCAAATGAAATTGTATTCATTCTTAATGATTTATCTCTATTGAAACAATTTGCTATATTGATTAGTCCCGATTCTATCATATATCTTTCATTTTCCTCTTTAGCATTACAAATAATTTCCACTATCGGATCTGGATTATGTGATAAACTTATAACATGATTAGCCCAATCCGATAACCCTGGCTGATTATTTTGGAACGCTCTAATATGTTCCTTCAGGCGTTCATCTACCGCTCTTCCTGTATTTCCTATGTAGATTTCATGACAAGTTCGACATTCTAATTTATGTACAACTCCCATATACATTATATAAAAGGTAATTTTGATTAAATGTCAAAGGTCATTTTTATAAATGATAAAGGGTTAAACGATATCACAATTTGTTAATATGTAAGTTTTTAAGACAGATCTAAGTTAAATTATATCTTTTCCTAACGTAATTCCAAGAGAAACAAATTTAATTTATTTTTGGTTTCACTCTCTAAACAATTCCCAATTCTTAAACAAAAGGAGACGAATTAACTTCACCCGGAATTGGAGAGAGATTTTGGTGGATATAAGACGATGAAGATTAATGGCCCCGAGAGAACCGACGGGGAAATGAAAAGGATAATTAGACTACATAATTACCATACAGATTGAAAAAGATATACCTCTTGCAAGCTTCAAAGTACGTAAAGGACTCATTACACGATCTTCATTACACGATCTCTATAAACACAACCCCAAGAAAAGTTTCAAAATAGGTAAAGTTCCAACAGTGGAAAATGTTTAAAAAAGTGAAATGCTTCAGAAAACATGTTAATCAAACAGGCTTTACTTCACCAAATAACATAATATTACAAAGACAAATTTTCAATGTCTTTACGGCGACTTCTTTATCAAGCAAAAATTCAAAATAAAAATACCAAACAAGAAAGAAATCATAAAATATACAACAAATAGGACATAGCAGTAACGAAAAATAGCCTACAATCACAGTAAAGGGAAATAAAAATAACAATTGAAATATTACAATAAAATAACTGCATATTCTATTAAAAATTAATACAATGTTTGTATTATTTAAATGAAGAATTGTTTTTCTTGACAAAGATAAAAGGTGTTGGGTATAAGACCAATTGTGCAAATTGTAACAAAGATTCATATATTGCGAATTGCAACAAATATTCATATATTCATATATCGTCCCAATACATTGATATTTCAGAATGTCTTTCTGAACATAGGATATTTTTAGAAGAAAAGATCTTGTCACAGATCTTGTGATAGATCTGAATTGTTGGAACGTTGTTTATCAGTTTGTCATAATCCTGTAAAGGAAGTTCAAATTTTTTATTTTGAATCTGATGATAAAAAAAGAAAAATTATAGAAGTTCTATATATTCGCATATTAGATTGCATTAAAAGAAATCAAGATTTTATTATTGATAATATTTTTATATCTTTCGCAAGAACGACAATGCTTCGTTTAAACAAGTGGTATTAAATTTTAATATGTAGTTATTTATAACAATTTCCTTTATAATTGTTGTGGTTATATTTCTCTACTGCTACGTCCTGTTTGTTATATATTCTTATGATTTCTTTTATGTCTTTATGTCTTTATTTTTATTTTGAATTTTTGCTTGATAAAGAAGTCGTCGTAAAGACTTCGAAAATTTGCCTTTATAATATTATGCTACTTGATGAAGTAAAATTATTTACTTAATATGAATGTGACAAGGTTTTTATTGTAAAAAAATTTTTTATTCAACAAAACATGTTTTAAGGCTACAATCCCAATGTATTTGGAACAGAGCAGTGCTTATCAACATTTATCGCTTCTTTCTAAGCAAATATTGTACCGGTAATATAAATAATAAAAAAATGTAAATTGTATTCATTAAAATTTACAAAAGAATACAACAGTCTTCATCATTCATTAATACAGTGTGTAGAGGGAATAATTGAAAAAATGGGACCAAACACACTACTAGAGATAAAAAAACATTTAAAAAATTCATATTCGTTACATGTTACAAGGCATCGTATACAGGCCTTTTCATCAGACTATAAATAAATAACAGAAGCAAATTAGGCCTTTACAAATTTGTAAAGGCCTAATTTGCTTCTGTTATTTATTTATAGTCTGATGAAAAGGCCTGTATACGATGCCTTGTAACATGTAACGAATATGAATTTTTTAAATGTTTTTTTATATCTAGTAGTGTGTTTGGTCCCATTTTTTCAATACTACTACTACTAATAATAATAATAATCCACTGGTCTGCCACTGGTCTCAGCACACTAGGACATCACAAAAACACTTATGCACAACGCCAAAGGCTGTGGTACTCAACACAATACGCATAGTTAGGAAATTGATGGACACAACCACACATCCCTAATCATTCTTCCACACTTCTTAACACTTGGCAATATGTGCTTTGGTCCTTGACCCGCCATGTTGTCTTTGCTGGGGAAACTCAAGGTTTGAAACTTTTACATAATAATAATAATAATAATAATAATAATAAAGAAACTACATTAACGTAAGGAAAAATAATAATAAAAAAAAGTTATTTTCCTAACTCTTTTTTATTGTTTTCATAAGAAAAAAAAATTCCACGCGGACATTGAGAAAAAAAGATTTAGACAAAACAAAACCAGTAGATATACGGATTCAAACCTACAACTTGCAGTAAATGAGTCCGAGAACTTACCAACCAAGCTATAGCTAACAACTGAAATGAAAGGGTTGCTTTTGTAAAATTTAAGGTAGTAGCGGAAATCCAATGAAAACG
>JAFIDM010006943.1:37147411-37176720 GCA_023159025.1 Thereuonema tuberculata | reverse complement strand
GACAGTATATACAGTAAAACCCCGTTATTACGCTCCCGCTTATAGCACTATCCCGTTCTTAACGCTCCTTTTGTACGGTCCCTGGAATTTTCTATATAACTCTCTATAATTTTACCCTCTTATAACGCTTCAAATCCCGCTTGTAGCGCTTTTTTATATCGGAAATTTTGTATCGAAAAGAAATGTAACACTGTAACGATTCTTTTCTTTCCCTGGTAGGAGGGAATCTTCGAACTCTTTGAAGCGGAAATCCCTTTCTATAAGTGAAAAATTGCAAATTCTTCGTAAGTACGACGAGAATTCTACACTAAATCAGAAGGTTTTCGCAGAATCTAAGTATTCCCTGATCCAGTCTGAGAACAATAATAAAAAATAAGAATGGAATTATCAATTCAGCGAAGGATGGTTGCAAACGTAAAAAAGTAGTGTGGAAAATGTGAAGATGCCGAGGAAATTCTAATTGAATGGATTCATCAGTCCCGTGATGCATCAGTGCCATTAAATGACCCAATCATTCAAGAAAAGGCGCGTGAAATAGCGGGCAGTGCACTAAAACTGCTCCGAAAATATATTTGTATTGCTCCTAGTGGAGTATCAATTGATGTTAATAGTTTTTTGAACCGCATTGAAAATGTCGTAATTTATAACAGTAGCATACACACACGGCAAACCACAATCAAAGATTTTTTTAATAGGAAATAAGCTCACATTTGCACTATATCTATTTCAGAATCAAGTATCTTTCCTGTAAAATGGTGTCTAAATGTTTCCCCATCATATAAATCATTCCCCGTTTATAGCGCTATCCCGCTTATTACGCTTGTAGGTCACGGTCCCTTGACGAGCGTAATAACGGGGTTTTACTGTATATATATTTGTTTTATATTTATTTCTTTGATTGTACATTGGTATATATATTTCTGTGCAATGGCGAAAGAGCAACAGAGGCTACACTGTACCTGGAACAAGGTATGAAATTGAGAACATGTCATAGAAAGAGAAAACGCACGGATGAAAGAAAGAAACATCAAGCCTATGCCGGGAATCGAACGAAGGTTCGGGAGTACGAGGGTCACTCCAACGTTTAAAATCCAAATAAGCAATGTACATCGAATTTACTCATTTCAATATGTGTTCAATATATGCGCTTGTTATCCATACTAGTTTCAGGAAAAATATTGAAACTTGGTCTCACCGTAGATGCAAAAAATAGTAACAAGTATTAAATATATTTTATATATTTAAAGTTTAATTTAAATTCATGACATACCATCTAAATGTCGTTCATAAAGTTACAAGAGCATTAATAAAGCCACGCATTAATAAAGCTAATATGTAATTTAAATGTAATAAAATTATGAAGCTGTTATCTATTTTAAAATACAGCGCAGTCACTGGAAGCAGATACCTAATTAAAGCCTAACTTAATTATCGAAATTTGTATTTAATTAAAATATGAACATGAAACAACCCAGGATAAAGCATTATAAATTCCGAATGCTTGTACAGTGAAAAACTTATAACATATCTAATTTTAACTTTATGTTTATTGGAAACTATCGCAGTGGATCGGAAACAGGAAAACAATTTTAAAATTTTCATCTTTCCATAGACTTACAGCAAACAATTGTAATTGCATATTAGAACAATAGAAAAAAATATTACACTGAAAGTACTACTACTTTGTCTGTTTGTACAGCTTTTATATCTAATAACTCATATCCTTGCTGAAACTAGAAGTATTCCAGGGGTGGCCGAACTTAAGAGCTACAAAAGAAAAAAACATCAGACGTGCGAGAGCCACAAGACGTGAACATATAATGTAGACAGGTTTTTGGTTTACGACAAAATTTTTATATTATATTAAGAAGTACATATAAATAATAATACTTATTCATAGATTTACTTTTTTAGCTGTTAATTTGTATTAGTTTCAATAATCACAAAGTACACCAAATGCCTTCAAAATCCCGAATAATTACTGTTTTAATGACAATGAATGAACTACGGTAATAAACCACGGAAACTCAGAAAATATGCACATTTCTATTTTATAAGTATTAAATAAGCTGCATGAACATTCAAATTATATTTGCTCTATTTATACCCAGTAAACAATTATAAAGCTTGAAAATTTCTTTTTATCTTTTTGTTAATTATGATACAAAAATGAGCTCAGCCAACACATTTTCGCAAGCCGCACATTATATGATAAAGAGCCGCATGTGGCTCGCGAGCCGCGATTTAGCAACTCCTGATGTATTCTGTAAAGTGATCGAATTTCAGTCAGTTTCTTATTGTTGTCCCAAGATTATTCTATCAAGCAAAACTTTTTCTTGATAACGTTGAAAGTCAAAATCGCTCTAATAACGACAAAACATACAAATAAAAATATACCATAATACTGTGCAGGGTCAGGCAAAAGTCCCGCACCATAAGATAGGGTTAACTGTTTGAGTTACTACATCTAAGTGCTTTGATCGTTCGTACTGACATCGTTGTCAGTGGACACGTGGACAGTAGATACAATTGTCGCTATTGGTAATCATGAAGATAATAAACTGTGGGTCATGATATGGTCCTAGGAATACGGGAAGAGCAGTTGATCAGTCCATACTTCTTTGACGATAATGTCACAGGTGAAACATAACTATATATGCCACAGACCTTCTTAATGGATTTTTCTCGAGGATGTGTCATTAGCAAAGAGATGCAATATATTTTTTCAACAGGATGGCGCGCCTCCACATTTTGCAGTGATTGTGCGAGACTTTCTCAATCGTGCGTTTGCTAACAAGTGGATTGGACGACGAGGTCTTGTTGAATGCCCCCCCCCCCCAGGTCACCGGACCTTACACTTTTAAATTTCTTCCTTTGGGGCCATTTAAAGTCTGTAGTGCGCCCAAGAAGTATTCAACAACTGAACGACAGAATATGCTTAGAGTGCAGAAACATTACGCAAGAAACACACTAACATGTTCAGGAATCAAACCACTACAGAATTACAAAGTGTTTACAAGTTGAAGGAGAACAGTTTGAGGACACCATCTAACTTATAAACGCCTTTTATTTCTGTAAACTACGTGTTTTGTATCATACACCATCCTTTACTTGCTGTACCCCTAAATCCCTATCGTACGCGAGTCTTTCCTCACCTTGTATATTAGGCTGAAAATTACTTTACTCTATATTTGTATATGTACTCTATATTTGTATATAATTTTCCTAATTCCTTGCAGTTGTCTCAATTCCACCTCTTAAAAAATGAATTACTTTTCAAAAACCTACATTAAGTTTTTTTTTTAGTTTAAGGTTTATACTGGCAATGTTTTTAAATAAAAACTTTTAAAATATAAACTTTCGTTGTCTTCCATCTTTTAGACCTAAGTTTTTATGTCTAATCAATGTCGTTATTTTATTTTCTAACAGTAACCTATAAATCTACTACTTTACTACTTTTAACTATTAACCTATAAAGTAATGATAAAATGATATATTTTTACCTTAACGAAGATCTTTAAAAAGGAAATGTCCGGTACTTACCTAAAAACAAAAAGAAAAGAAAAGTTATATAATGCAATAAATAAAATTCAAAATTGCCGCAGCTCAATTAAAAACCAATTAACATGAAATTATGATTTTAATAGCTGCAAAATAAAAAGATATTACTTAAAAAATAATAAAGAGAACATAGTAAAAGCAATTAGGTTAATGAAAAGTTTACAACTTTTATAATAACTTTCGTGTTTGATAAATTATGTGTTGTCTTCACTTTCCTAGACATTTGAATAAAGTACGATATATTTATATACAGTGGAGCACCGTTTATACGTTTCTCGTTTATACGTTTTTATCGTTTATACGTTTTTTTGAATGGTCCCGGCAAAATCCAATGCATATTAACGTTAAATAATTTCATTTATACGTTTTTCTGAAATCGCAAATTTCATTTATACGTTTTTTTCAAGAACTCGAGAAGAGAGAAAATGCGCATTTCAATCTCAGATTCCCACCTGTCGATTGTCCAGTCTTAGAAAATTGCACTGAAAAATCTCTGCCATGTTTTCAACAAGCTTTGGCGGGTTTTAACACCATGTAAGCATACTTCATTAGCAGTGATTTAAATGATAAAAGATGGCACTTATAACTGTGCACAATGAACTTTTTTCTGTGCATTCCAAAAAAGCCCCTCAACCTAAAATAACAAAATATTTTTATCACATTGCTGCAGAAGCTTCATTTTGTAGTAGTTTAAAATTCATCTCTTGAACTTCAAATAAACTCCGAAATTTAAAATCCTGTAGGCCAATTTTTTTTAAGTCATCTTCCAATCTATTCTCGATCAATTTTGTTAACACTCGCTATCAAAGGCCTATATTACAAGTAATAATATAGGCTTGTAATATAGGCCTTTGATAGCGAGTGTTAACAAAATTGATCGAGAATAGATTGGGAGATGACTTAAGAAAAATTGGCCTACAGGATTTTAAATTTGGGAGTTTATTTGAAGTTCAAGAGATGAATTTTAAACTACAACAAAATATTTTGTAAATGCTGAATGAATATGAATAGTACTAGTTGTACATTCGGAATAAAAAGTTTAGTATTACTTACCTCTTGTATTTCATTTTCATGTAATGTTTTAATTTACCTCTCACTTTTTATTGTTGGTTATTATGAAATTGTTCGTAACTTTTGTGAATTTCGTTTATACGTTTTTTCATTTATACGTTTTTTTTTCTCAGTCCCTTGAAAAACGTATAAACGGTGCTCCACTGTATTTAACAAAATGCAATGGAACAATCAAAAGTTTTTCAATAAGTTTTCACTTCCTTATTCAAAAGGATTCAACTTAAAGATAACAAATAAGTATCAAAACCATCTGAATAACATACTCAAAGTCAAAGACAACTATTCCAGAAATAAAATTTAAAATAAATATTTATGCTTATTATCATGAATAAAAGAAAATAACACTCCTTTCATTATAATTTAAAAAATTGGTTAAGGTCAATTTCAGTTGCTTATTTTAAGGCCTTTATAACAATAAAAACATACAAATCTTTTAAATAGTCATATACTCTAAATTACTTTTCCATTTTTTTCAGTGTAAGCGAAAGTAAGAGATATTGAAAAAAAAAACAAAAAACAAAATTGAATTCTACATCATCTATGAATTCGGCCTAAGAAATAATTTCTTCATGACCTGCTGACAAGCATTTAATATTTATCACTGTCTGTAATGGAATTTTCTGAAGCAAATAAATTTACGTACTGCTTAAAGATGGTAATTCATTTGGACATTTTTCTTCTTTGTCTGTTCACGCTAAAACCACCTGAATGATATCCATAATAATTGGTATTTGATATGGTCTTATTTAATGGTCTAACGTGAAACATTTATTTCGATCTCCACATCGAAGAATGACGATCTCCCATATCCGAAATCTACCGCTAAAACGACTGGGCTAATTTTCTTAAAAACATGGTACTATGATTACTCCTCGTCCGATTTAAAATATATGAACATTTTAATCTCCATTCTTTCCACTCCTCATCACACCCAACCCAAACGGCGCATGATCAGAGTTTCTTTTAAACTACACTCAGCGGGGACCTCAGGCTCAGCCATAATTACTTCAAAGCTCCGTGAGTCACTTATAGAATTTTATTTATTTATTTTTCAGGTTACAAAATACCATCAGTAACTATGTTTGCTAATTTTTTTTCAAAACTGAAGAAAGGACATTTGCCAAAGGCGCAGCGTTTTCTTTTGTTTGTTTTATATTTCATAGATAGCGTTATTGCATGCTAATCGATGTAACAACAGTGCATGCGTCATGAGTAATGTTCACAATGTTAGTGTAAATGATGACTCCGGCATGTATTTTTTCTTGTGCAAGGGCTCCTTCGCTCTAAAATGCTTGGGAACCCCTGCATTATGCGATAAGCTATATAGCTAGTTTACTTTTATCATTTACTTTCGTTTTTGACTGAGAAGCATCGATAACTTATTATTTCACCTGCACATTTTTCTTCTGTCTGCCTGTCTATTTGTAGGCAGATCATACTAAAACGGATGGACAAATTTTCTTAACTACGCTACAACTTAAAACATGAATCGATTATTTTGATCTCTACTCTGTCCTCACATCCCTCACAATTGACCGAATCGCTGGGGTCATAGTCAGTTCCTACGAAGCGAATAGTCCTCTCTGTCTTTCATTGACTCACACTGTCTCTCACTGCCTCTTTCTGTCTCTCTCTCTCTGTATTTCACTGCCTCTCACTGTCTGTGTGTATCTATATACAGTCGGGCCTCTAATTAACGAACTTCTATTTTGCGAATTTCTCTATTTTGCGAACTTTTCTTTGGAATCAAGAACATTTTGCTAATTTCTTCGTAAAAATAACTTCCAAATAGCATAGTGCATTTTTTATTTAACGAACTTTTTCGAGGTATCTATTTTTTTGTTCTCCTTGAAATGTTTTTATAATTACTATTCCCTTAGAGGAAATGGAAGAAATGTAATACAGCTGAGGGATAAAGAAGAAATTAACGATGATGTGCTGATTAATGATTATCTTTCACTTGATTTTGAAGTTGAGACCTCGGAAACATTAACTGAACCGGATATTTTGTCAGTGTGAAAAATAAAAACAATACAGCTATGAATTGCGATGAAGATGAAGATAATGAAAATGGAAATGATCATGATGCAGAAATAAAAAACCTTCGTATGATGAAATGCTAAAATCATTTGAAACAATCCGACGCGGATTACAATTTGAAGAAAATACTGAAGGGGTTTTTGGTGCATTGCAAAGATGCGAGACATACTATGAACGAAAACACTTTTTCAAAAAAAAAAACAAACTCAGACAAAATTAACAGACTTTATTAGTAAAATTTAAGTACGCATATGGTAATGTATGCTTTATGTCATTAAAATTATTACTTTTTTAATAATATTTATTGTTTATGTATTTTAAATCTGTTTTATGTAGTTTAAAGCAATTTTAAAAGGTGAATCTCTATTTAACGAATTTTCCATGTAACGAACTTTTTTTCGGGATTTAGCGACTTCATTAAGTAGAGATCCGACTGTATTTCCAATGGGGTCATTCCATATCAAATCATCCAGAAATTTTAGGAAATGTCACCCACCCTCACAGAAAACTTTAAAATTTTGTATAATTGAAGTTTACCTAGATATATGAACATTTCCAAAATTTAAATGTTGCAGGTTAAGTAATTTTTCAGTAATGGTCTCAAGAAGTTACATGGATCCAGGAACTCAGGTGTTCCACGGACGAGCTCCTTGATAATTTAAAAATGCAATAGTTCCTACAGGTTTTGCAGTAGAACCTTGATTTTTTTTTTAAATTCAAGAGGAATGTTTATATTTTTATGTTCATGCTTCTTTTATTGAGTAATCATAAGTTTGTTTTTAGAAAAAAAATGTAAATATTTTTTTTCAAATAAATTCGATACCTGGGCATTGTATTTTTTTTAAGGTATTGCTCCATCATAGATTCCTTTGAAAATTTTACAATATTATTATAAATCCTTCTTTATGTCACACAAAAAAAATCAGTTTGTAGAAATGATGGGAAGTGTAGAAAAAACGCTATATTAAAAAAAAAAATTAAATTTATAATTTCTGACTATCATGTCACCTGTAAAATGAGCACCATAAAAAATATATATGAACAGAAGCGTCTTGGTTTAAGTAATTTAGCTGAAATGTATTCTCTCTATAAAAAGAAGTATCCTGAAGACAAAGTAGGATTTTCAAAATTTGAATCTCTTCGACCAAAACAGTGTATACTCGTAGGATCATCAGGAACACCTACCGTATGTGTCACCACTTACAGTCAAAATGTTAATTGCTTCTAAATTCTATTTCTATTAAAGTAACATACCATGATCTAATGAAAACAGTAACATGATATAAATAACCGAGCCTGTATGCTCCTTCTGTGCAAAAAATGCCCCCCCCCCCCCCTTCCCAGTTCTTTACTTCAAACACACTTAAAAAATGAAATAGAAGACTATGATCCTGATGTGATGGTTCAGTACAGTCAATGGGTATCAACTCGGCCGTCCTAAGGTAAAAGGAAGTAACTGCAAATTTTCTGATTTTTCGTTTTCTGCATTTTCTACGTAAGGAAGTATCTACACATCTTCCAAAGCAATTTGGTAATGATCTGCAGTTAAGTATGTCCCCTATTTCGATGATCAAAGGTAGCAACTGACTCACAATATGCTTATATCTACGGTCAAAGGCAGCAAATAATCAGTTTTCAAATTGCTAGTTGCTTCCTTTTACCTTAGCACGGCCCAACTGATAGAATGACTTTCAATTTTCTTAATTAGTGTGTCGCAGAATTCTGATAGAGTGGTGATTTGAACATTTAAACACTTACTCCACACTCTTTTATTGCTCAATCACAGTCTGATTATCTGAAAATGAAGAAAGAAACACTTGATGAAGGATCAGTGTTAATTTTAATGGATTTCAGTGAAAATCTCCATTTTGTTGTTCAAGATGAAGTACAGGGGTACCATTGGAACAATGGTAGCTGCACTCTTCACACTGTTATGTATTACAAAAAAGATCAACAGTTGCAAGCAAAAAATTTTTGTATCATTTCTGATGATCTAGAACATGATGTGGCCCTTGTGTATCAGACTCAGAAGACTGTATTGAATTTTTTGAAGTTTGAATTTCCTGAAATTCCACTTGCTTATGCTGAATATTTCTCTGACGGATGTGCTGCACAATAAAAAAATTTCTAGAATTTCAGAAATATCTGCTACCATGAACACGATTTCAATATAAAGTGCAGCTGGTCTTTTTTTTGCAACCAGCCAAGGCAAATCTCCCTGCGATGGTATTGGTGGCACTGTCAAAAGACTTGTCACAAAAACAAATTTGCAAAGACTATATAAAGATCAATTACTTACTGCATCGCAGGTATTTGAATTCTGTCGGGAAAACCTACAAGGCATTTCAGTTCTCTGTTTCAAAAGATGAAATGGTTCAAGTCAGAAATTTTCTTTCCCACGCTTTGAAAGTGCAAAAACTGTTCCTGGAACACGATCTATGCATCACATTATACCACTATCACCAACCAAGATTGGAGCAAAAAGGCTAAGCTATGATACTGATTTTAGTATCATTCATGATTTCTCTGCACTTCCGCCACTGATGCCATTATGCTCTGTGCAGCCCAACTGCTATGTTGCATTTGTATATGACTCTTCTTGGTATCTGGGGATTGTTGAGAAAGTGAATGGTGTAGAAGGAGATGTTACAGTAAGGTTCATGCATCCTCATGGACCATCCCCATCCTTCTATTGGCCTGATAATGATGTTTGTGATGTCCCATTCTCACATATTCTATTTGAAGTTGAAATCACCACAGCAACAGGCCATACTTATTCTCTAAACAAAAAGTCTTCTAGATTGGTGGAAGAAAAGTGGTCCTCATACAAAAAAATATTAAATGTGAAGCATTAAAGCATCTTGTCATATATATATTTCCAAATGAACTTGAATGCAGATACATATCTTATATAATGTACGAGTATATTTTATAGTTTGTAGTTTTGTTTTATATTGCAATTTTTTTTACATTTGTATATTTTTATACTCACTTATGTTCTTAATGTTTCTTGAGTAGTTAACAGTATTTCTATTATTGTGATATTTTGGGAATGTTAATGGCTGAATGAAAATGTTTTCAAAATTCAAGATGAATTTTTTTTTGTGAGTACCATTCATTTCTCAAAATTGATTTTTTTTTGTGAAGCAAATTTACTATTTGCAGATCAGTTTCTAATTTTTTTCAATGATTTTCAGAGGGGAGGGCAAGTGTCCAAATTTTTTTTTTTAATTTTACAAAAAAAATTAATCAACAAAATTTTATTTGGCCAATTCTTTCACGAATTTTTTTTTGAGAGTACCATTCATTTCTCAAAACTGATTTTTTTTTTGTGAGGAAACTTTACTATTTGTAAATCACTTTGTAATTTTTTCAATGATTTTCAGAGGGGGGCAAGTGTCCAAATTTTTTTTTAGAAATGTAACCAAAAAAAAATTAATCTATAAAATTTTTTATGGTCAATTCCTTCATGATTTTTTTTTTTTTGTAAGAACAATTCATTTCTCAAAACTCATTTTTTTTTTGTGATGAAACTTTACTATTTGTAAATCACTTTCTAATTTTTTCAAGGATTTTCAGATGGGGGCAAGTGTCCAAATTTTTTTTTAGAAATTTACCAAAAAAAATTTTAAACTACAAAATTTTATGAAAAGTGTCAAAAAGCCCAGCACAGAATAAACAACAAATAAATTGCCTTTTTCTGATTCATTTACCGGGGAGGAACAGGTAACAGCTGTTTCGCTAATCTACTAGCTCATCAGACCTGCCCTGCCTCTCCCGATAAAGAACCAGAAAAGGCAGAAACCTATGAGAGAACCACCGGCCAAACTGGCAGTGGCTCCCCAAAGGCAAAAAGGCAATAAATAAATTCCTGTGAAGCCGAGAGGCAACAACAGAAAGCTTCCCTACATCTTGTAGGCGAAAAGAAATAAAATACAAAAACACAAAGAAACACGGCTACACTTAAGCATAATAGAAAAGAATACGTGCTGAATAAATTCTTTGAAAAGTGTCAAAAAGCCCAGCACAGAATAAACAACAAATAAATTGCCTTTTTCTGATTCATTTACCGGGGAGGAACAGGTAACAGCTGTTTCGCTATTCTACTGGCTCATCAGACCTGCCCTGCCTCTCCCGATAAAGAACCAGAAAAGGCAGAAACCTATGAGAGAACCACCGGCCAAACTGGTGGTATTTATTTGTTGTTTATTCTGTGCTGGGCTTTTTGACACTTTTCAAAGAATTTATTCAGCACGTATTCTTTTCTATTATTCAAAATTTTATTTGGCCAATTCTTTCACGATTTTTTTTTTTTTGAGAGTACCATTCATTTCTCAAAACTGATTTTTTTTGTGAGGAAACTTTACTATTTGTAAATCACTTTGTAATTTTTTCAAGATTTTCAGATGGGGGCAAATGTCCAAATTTTTTTTTAGAAATTTAACCAAAAAAAAATTAATCTACAAAATTTTATATGGCCAAATCTTTCACGATTTTTTTTTGGTAAGAACAATTCATTTCTCAAAACTGATTTTTTTTGTGATGAAACTTTACTATTTGTAAATCACTTTCTAATTTTTTCAAGGATTTTCAGATGGGGGCAAGTATCCAAATTTTTTTTTTAGAAATTTAACCAAAAAAACATTAAACTACAAAATTTTTTTTGGCCAATTCTTTCACGATTTTTTTTTGGTAAGAACAATTCATTTCTACAAAATGATTTTTTTTTGTGAGGAAACTTTACTATTTGTAAATCACTTCCTAATTTTTTCAAGGATTTTCAGAGTAGAGCAAGTGTCCAAATTTTTTTTTTAAATTAACCAAAAAAAAAACAAAAAAAATTATAAAACAATTAAAACAAAATTTTATACGGCCAATTCTTTTATATTTTCATAAACTACATGTCACAACGCATATTCGGGGAAAAAATTGTCATCCTACTTGTTTCCATTTAAAAACTGCAGCCAATTTTCAAATTTTCACAATTCGCTTTGAAGTACCAAATTGCATCAAACTTTCTGCTATTATTACCAACAGAATGTATATAAAGCAATAAAAATTGGCAAAAGTTCATGAAATTAAGTATAATAGCAGTACACAAAATCTCAGTTCTCAACTAGGTAGTGGGTGACATGGCCTGGATGACTTGACATGGAATAACCCAATGAGATTCAAACAAAGTCTCTTCTCTTTTCTTTTAATGCTGATAAGTTTTTTCCCATTTCCATTCGCTTAAATATAATTTTTTTTTAGAAACATTGTTAAACTGAAATTTTGGCTTTTTCTAAACCAGAAAAAATGGGAAAACTAAAATAAGTAAGACAAAATTTCCCTGATTCCAAACTAAGAATGAGAGCAAAGCGAATCATTGTATTAGTTTTATCATACAAATGCATTTAACTTTCAAAAATTAAAGTCACTAAACATTTTGTTGAATTATTGAGATTATTAATCAGCAATTACAAAGGAAACTGATCAAAGGTTTGGACTAAAATTCAATGAAATTTCATTTGATTTAAAGAGCTGTGTTTCTTAATACTGAAAACAAAAATAAGAACAGTCTGAGCCTACCATCGAGGGTAAGTCTGGCTGAAGATTCCTAATAAGGATGAAACAGCTGACCCGGGTTCCGGATGATGATAGCTCAGTATTCGACGATTTACTTTCTGTACACTAACGATTTCCTTGTTTAACTGCATATACAATGACGCGGTAACAATGCGACCTCAGTTGTAGTACGTGTAAGACTTGCAGGACACCTCTCTTGTGTTATACCCAGAATTCGAAAGCTATATAAGAGATAGTTTCTTAATACTTTTGAGCCGTCGACCCTTTTCATGTATACAGCATATTGCAAACCTTTTATCCAAATTATAATATCTGTTGAATTAAAAAGTACAAAGACTCCAATTTTCTGAAAATAAATAAAAAAATTAGCTTTATTTACTTAAATTGTGCAAATGGATTAAATCTTCGTCTCAAACCGCGCAAATTGAATGGATTAACCAAAAGGATTCCATTCTTTAGGTTCTGATGCTTTTATGATGTTTTTTTTTTATCGTCTTTTGGCGGTAATTTTCTCGAACCTACTTAGAAAAGATTCCAAATAGAAAAGTTAGATCGTCTCTAGTCCATAAATTTGCATACCAAGTTTCAAAAAGATCCATCCAGAATTCTCAGGAGCGGGAGACAGACATATTCTTGGACAACATCACATACACTTCGTTTTTTGCCAACTTTCTTGCGAAGAGAAGCTACAAAGTTTGGAAGTTACTTCACTTAATAAAGCTTCACTTTAATAAGAGTTTGGGTTTTAGAAACAAGTATGTTAAATGGTACTCCCTCCGTCCGAAAATATGGTATTCATTTTAAAACAAATAATTTTAAAATAAAATATATACCATATTTTCGGATGGAAGGAGTAATTTATTTGTAACTATTATTTCTTTGCTGTAATACTCTTTCTTCAATACATGAACTATTCCACTTTATGAATTACGTGCAGTAATCGTTTCTTATTTTACCATAAGCTTTGTCTCGTGCATTCTTGTTAAATTCAATTAACAAAATTATTTAGTGATAATCGAATTACAAGTAATTAAGTATCACGTTTAATTTATTCACAATAAAACCGTATTAAACAATTTTAAAAATATGCTATTAACAAATAACATTTGACGTATTGTTAGTTCTTTAAACTAAACAAGAAAAATAACTTTGTGCTAAAGCATAAAATTATGGGCGACCCATTAAAACCTAAACTTCACCTAAGGAGAGTTGGAGGATTATCCGCCGCGCAATGACAGTCGACTGTCCATCGGAAAAACGCTGAAGTTTGAGAATCTTTTTCCTGGACAACTACTGACTTGATCGACTTGAAATTTGGATATGCTTTAGTTTAGAGGGTCTACTATACAATCTTATATATTTTTATTCGATCGTATCTATAACAGTTTGAGGCACAGTCGACTGCGGAAACAAACAGTCGACACTATCCGTTTTGGTCCCGATAGTCAGAAATAAATAACCTATTCCTATGGTGTATCAGCCTCTGAACACGATGGTGAAGTCCGTTTGCCGATCCGACCTTCCGCTCGGGAGTTGCTAGGGGGGAGGGGGGGCGGAGACACGGACAGACGGCAGGCACACGGACAGAGCCCCTTGTCGCTAAATACGATATAGTAATAAATTAATAAAATCAATTAGCTAAACAACAACAAAAAAAGAGATACAAACGAAACAGATTGACAGCTATAAGCAAATGCATTTCATGAAGTAGTTAAATAAAGCCTATTTTTAGTAGTTAAAAGTGGTAAGCACCCTCGAAGAATAGCTGTTTATAGTCGTCTGAAATACCTCAACGAGAAGTGTAAATTTGCAGAAAGCCCCACAACCGATTTGGTAAATTAATGTCAAAAACGGAACGATTAAAATAGCAATTCTAAGTTTTCCAGTCGCAATTCGTTCTATCCGATGTTTCATTCTTGGACAGTTTGTAGCACTTCAATCATTGTTTAGTTGTTCATTATTTGGAGAGAATGGGAGAAAACTACGTTAACGGACTTTTTTTATGACTTTGCGCCTGATTGCTGTCTTATTCGCGAAACCACTCCAACGAATGAGAACAAATCAATCACAATTAAGCCACAATTTGGTCGTTTCCTTCGTTTAACTTCCCAATGGTTTGTTAACGTTTTCTTTGCGTTAAATGTTCAGCTCCGCCCGTGTATTGAGTGGTTTAAGGAATTCAAATTCACCACTTGAAACTATTAAGGAAAAACTTTTTTTTTTCGCGGAAATACAGTAAATTGTCACATCTTATCGTGGAACTAATAGGAGAAGGAAAAAAGAAAAAGAGAGGTGGGTGGGTTAAAAACAAAACTGAGGCTAATCAGCAACAACAACAAAAAACTCCAAATTGCTGTTTGTTTAAAACCAACTTTTTTGTATCAAAATACATACATCATAATCTTCAGTCATTCGAAAAAAAAAAACCTCCTTTAATCTCTCTGTATTTCATCTTTTAGCCGTTCCGCCATGGCCGAGCTATCTAGACGGTGGTCTGCCGTGAGGCCTAAGTGTCGAAACCTGGGTTCGAATCCCGGCGTCAGCATGAATGTTTCTTTCTCCTTCTGTGTTTCGTTCGTTTCTGCAGGTATAGCGTGAGCTGTCTCCTATGGCGTTCCTTGGGCAACGTTTCGACGGATAAATGCTCACATTTCTCGCCCCTTATTGAGGCCAATAGATTCACATCTAAGAGCCCGGGCATTGGCAAAAAAAATATTTCATCTTTTTTTTTTTTTTTGCAAAAGACTTCTTCAGGGCAATTTTAGAAGAAGAATCCGTCTTCTTTCTCTAAGTCATTATGAATACAATTTGAATTAGCATTTTTAATTAACAAAAAAAAAAATTTGCTAATTCAAATTACATTCATAACGACTTAGAGGAGGAAGACAGAGTTTTCTCCTAAAATTGTCCTGAAGAAGTCTTTTGCAAAAAAAAGATGAACTATAGACGGATTTAACGAAAGCAAATTTAACGTCCTTACTAATTCAAAAATAGAGAGAAAAATCAGCCGGACAACAAATATGCCTTCGCACATTGAACCAATATCAACGAGAATTCTGCACAGCTGTTTCATCCTTATTAGGAATTATCAGCAGAATTTACCCTTGATGTTTGGCTCAGTTGCGCGAAAGCTTACCTAAACATCAAGGGTAAATTCTGCTGATGATTCCTAATAAGGATGAAACAGCTATCCAGAATTCCCGTTGATGTTGGCTCAAATGTGCGAAAGCATATTTGTTGTCCGGTTGATTTTTCTCTCTATTATAGACGGATTTAATGGAGGTTTTTTTTTCCGAATGACAGAAGATTATGATGTATGCTATTTATTTGTTTTTCGTTTTTGTTTTTATGGGCGTCGGGTTGACCATCCTACCTCAACTTAGTCCCATAGGTCAAGAAACGCGACCCCCAAAGGCCTATAATAGCCCTATATTGGGAAGTCTTTAACTTTTTTCTACATAATTTAGAAATATATAATTGCGTATAATTTCCTCTACTTAAATACATATAATTTCGATATATGGTTAAATACAAGGAGGAAAGTAAATAAAATATACAAGATTATATAATTGTTAAAATGTGTAAATATACTTTTGATGTAATAATACCTTTATACATATTATAAAGCTAAAGTATTAATTTTTTTTTTTTTTTTATTATGATTCTAAATACAAAAGTTACAGTCCCGTTAGGAATGACAAATTCCTATCAACAGGTTCTGACGATAGGTATACTACAAATATTTAATTAATTTTGAATACATTGTTAAAAAATATGAAATTACTTACATAGTATTGTTTTTACAAGTGATTTTTGTCAGGTAGACCGCTAGGTGATAATTTTCAAAAATTTTAAATTAGACAGTAACATGATTTAAAAGTTAAAATAATTTTCTGATTTAACTCTATATATAATTATTCCATATGTATATTACCTAATAATAATAATAATAATAATAAAACTAATAAGCGAATTACTTGCTTGTTATAGAGGATCAATTCAAGGAATGGGAGTTACCAATGATGGATACTACTATTAATTCAAAGGTATTAAAAACTTTTTGCCCCTTACTTATATCCAAATAGTTCAATTTCGACTATCAAACAAGAAATCCAAAACCTAGTACGAATTTCATTTCGTACAAGCCTTGAATACCACCGATTCCTCATCTTTTTCAGTAAAGATAACCATAAAATAAGTACTCAAATCCTGAGGAAACCCTCCTGCGAAAACTAAATACAAGCTAGGGAAAATATCATATTAAGACAAAAGATAAATTTTATTTACAAATACATGCACAAGAAAATTTATTAAGAATTACAAGTTTTTTCTTTATTTTTCTTACTCTTTATTTATATTTAGTATTTATGTTGGTTACGATATACTTTTATTAATATAATTGCTAGTTGTAGCACTTTACTGATTATTAGTAATGTATTATGACTGATAACTAATTAATTAACCAATCGACTGTGGTTAATCAATTTTATAATAATTTTTTTTTTCCAAAATATTATTGAAAATAAAATATTAATATTTCAGTCAAATGCAAAAAGTTCTCTTACTGGGGTAGCAGAGCATTGCTAATTAATGCAGTAATTTAATCTAAGGAAGTTATTAGGTAATAATAGTTCTTTAACACAAATGTTCATTCTTACACAGGATACAGTTCCATAAGGCTTCACTACTAATGTTCTAATACTAACGTATTAATCTTCTTATAAGCACCTAGCTTTACACTTATATGAATCTAATTATTAATAGCTAATCACCTTTGTGAATTCCACAATCTTGATATGGTTTTTCACCTGTATAATTAAATTAATTCTATTTGGTTTTTCACCTGTATGAACAGTATTTATATTCGCCTGACTTTTCACCTGTGTGAAACTACGCTCTTGGCTTAACCCTTGGGTGAAAATCTTTTAGTTGAATAGTCGCAACCAATTTCTCTTAGTTACAATTAATGCATACGTCACTCATCATGAAGTCACAATTATCTTCATTTTCTATTATTCTCTTAATGTTCAGTTCACTAATTATCATTTAATTTCTCTTAAATTAAAATGATATTTTAAATCCTCTTCAACTTTATTAACGTGAATTATTCACTGAAATAATTACTAATAGTTCACGCTACTCGCGTCTTCTCACGATAACGAAATGTTATATGGCATATTATCACTTGATTTAAGTTCCTTAACAAAAATCATATTCCTAATGAATCTTGCACTTATTAATGAATAATTCATATCCAATAATTCCTAATCTTGAAGTAATTAACTGAATCTATTTCACAGTTCAAATTTCTCTTCATAGACATGTGATATTAATCTCTTCATTCTCTTCGTAATAACCTTGCGAATGAATTCTTCTGTTTCAAAATCCCTCAATGGATAATATATATATAAGGTCTCTACTTACAATAAATTGAGTACGTTGTATTAATCTATGTGGCTTGGAGCAGTCCATGTTCCTATTACGAGTTTACGACCATTACCGCCAGACCTTTAAACCTCCCGCTGCACACACACACAATCCAATGATGACGTCTGCTTTCCTTAGCAAATCCTACGTCACACAACACAAGTCGATTGGCACGACCTCTCTTGATTAACAACATTACTATTATCTCAAACTCAATTAATGCTTGAAGTCTCACGGACTTCGTTAATGCTGAGACGAAAGACCCAGATCGAGGCAAACTTGCTTCTTTTATACAGCTTGTCTCTGACGTAATCATTATGTTGCAATATTCAAATTTTTTTAATCTCTTCACTTGTTTGAATATAATTAAAGCATTCAAAAAATAATAATAATATTTATTTAGCACTTATAAATAAATAGTAATTTACTACAATTTATTTCACGACTTCTCGCGAAACAATATTGGAAATCACTGATGTAAGTGATGTATGTCATTAAGTGTGAAGGAAGACTTCTAAGTTTATCATCAAGCGACAACTTCACAGAATAGGACAAATCAAATAAGCTGGTTGTACAGATTCGATGTTGCGCCAATTCTTGCAGACGATGCCATCAACATCAATAATTCTTACATCTAATGTCAGTAGACAGCAAAAGAAATGATGTTGCAAAAAGATACTACAGCTCAAATCAGACTTTCTGGATATGATTGCAGTTAGTGAGGCTTTGGCATTTCTTCAAACTTCAAATAAATCGAAAGTTTTTTTTTTTTTTTTTTTAAATTCAATCTTAAATCTTAAAATATTGAGCATTCTTGGAATTTAACCGCTATCCTAAATGTGTCTACAGTAGTGCGACTGGTTGAAGTATCGCCTGAAATAAGAAAACGGAAAAAAACACTAGGCTGTAGTGGAAAAGTTAGGGAAAAAGTTTTATCGAAAAGCTTGGTTTACTATCAAACTCAGGTTTCTTGTCTTTGCGCATTTGCTTTCACATGGGACGGAAGTTGTAAACTATTTTGCCGAAGGAATCGTTGTCCTATGCCCATATTATAACCACGGAAAACAATGAACATAGAAAAAACAAAGGGAAACAAAGATACGTCCGGATTTGATTCGGACGTATTATGCAAGGCTTAAGTTCTTTTTGAAAACCTATTTTACATTCGTAATCTGCTTATTCTTTTATTAAATTCTTTCTAAAAATGAGTTTTGTTTCATGGACCTTTATATTTTCTTTGTAAAACATTCAAGTGTTTTGTATTTTTAAAGATCTCTCTTTAGTATACGGATCTTTCTACCAATAGGTAATTGCGGTTTTTGAGAGATATTCTGCCAACAGAGCTATCTTTTCCTTAAAACAACAGAAAGACTGATTCGCATTTCATATTTTCATTCGAGCTTGGACAACGTCATGTAAACCTTCCTATCTATAAGATAGTTTGTTTGTCTGATTATTTGTTTGCATTCGGAGTCGGTTTGGGCCATCAAAAATCAAAACTGGCAGGTCGTCAATTAGAACATGAAAGTTATATTAGCCAAGTTTAATTCCGATTCGAACATATTTAACGGACCTATGGTTGAACATCGATTGATACACCATCAACGTTAGGTAGTATTAAGAAAAACTGAACTACTGATAGAAAAAACAAAAATAAAAAAACCCGGAAGGTTTTGGTTTCCACGACCAGAGGCGGTCTCGTTAATAGTAATGCATTAACGGATGGCCTGTTCATTTTTTGTTTCTTTGTTTGCTATATACTGTGCAACGCCAATTCTCGTAGTAGTAAATATAATGTTCTTATCGAAGACTATCAACTAGAAAATAAACCAATGCTATATAGTTGCTGCCATCTACGTTTGATATATCAGGAAATCACCATAAAACATACTTAACATACTTAATCATTGTTGGAACCGCTGGTGATATCAATTATCAAAATATAATAAATATTAATAAGTGAAATTAATACAATCAAATTAATAAGTGAATTTACCAACAATAATAGAGTGTAAGGAATTACAACAATAAGCATTACAAAAGTAATGCCTTTGCGAAAAGCGAAAAGTTTACAAGAGTTCAGGTTTTCAATAGTAGATGTCATTGGGATGCCTGAAATGATTAATCCATTACTAAATTGCCATGTCTCTCTTACCATACTTCCGTGATGTCAACTTTAAAGACCAACAAATAAGAATAAAAATAATAATAACAAGTCATTATATTTTTTTTATTAAAATTAAAAGCTCCAGCATAAAGTAGTAAAAAAGTGATCATAGCGTCTTAAGTGAGGAAAGATGGATTTTAATGTGGCTTTATATGAGAATCGCAATAAATAAACGAATTGTAGTTTTGACCCGAGGCTGTGTCCGTTCGCTCTCATGGAAATAAGAGCTGATTAGATCTGCCGTTTCGTTAACAAAGACTTAGAAGCAGAAATTACTGTTGGCGTCGTCTCGATCCCCTTGAAAATGACGGTTGATTGCGATGGACCCCGAATAGCAAAAGCCAACGACACAAAGATCTCTTTGGGAGAGTCTCGGTTGAGTAATGTAAACAAAGTGGAATCAAGAGATTCACAAACACAACCTCTGACCTTGACCGTCCCAAAAACTGCCAAAGGGGAAAATGATAGCTCACTGGAGAAGAAAATAAAGACAACGAATAATCGGTCAACAACGAAATACCTCACGAAATAAGAAGAAAGAAAGGCTCTGACGTGATCGCTCCAAACAAAATGTTGATAAATCAAAATAACCCCACTTAAAAAGATTGTAAAAATACGTAAAATAAAACTTATCCCCTTTTTAACTCCAGATTATCCGTTCTTTATTTGATATGCAAATGAGCGCTGGGATGCCAGTTTTTGTTGGTTTTTTTTTTTATTTAATACTTGCATCAAGGAGAATTTTATTAAAGAACTGATAGCATATCTGTAAAATGTTGCATTTCATTAATTTTTTTATTTTATAAAATATTAAAAATAATACAAATGAAAATTTGCATTTTTGTAATATTATAATACCTGTCAAACATTTCTTCACATTTCCCATCTGAAGAACTTAAAAAGCACGCGCAAGTTTCAAATGGACTACAAAATTAACTACTAAACATTTGTTGGATTTCAAAACGAAATTCAGTCTTCGCCTCTTTAGTGAAAGTCAAGCTTCTAATGCTTTTCTATGGGAGTTTTTTTAACCTTCATAAGGAAATTTCTACCCAAGATCTATAAGGAGAACCTCTTAAGCAATGACAATTTTAAAGATCGTCTCTTTTGAGTAAATATGCATCCTACGTTTCAAGATGTTTTGGCTGAGAAATTATTGAGAGTTGGCGAAACATACTTAATACTAATTGTAGATTTAAAAGTTGGACCTACTGTTTATAAGTGCAACGTGACATCTCAAAACAGCTGCTTCACGGTGTATTGCCGATCACTATAAGGTCCTTATAATTTTATAATTTTTTCATTTATTCTTAATTTAAAAAATAACCTCAAAATGAAAATATCATTTATTTAATATTTATTAAATAAAAATAAATTAAAAGCATTAAAGTAAATATTAAAAGCTCTTATTGTCATTTTGAAGCTATTATTTTTTGATTGTTTGGTTTGTAATGAAGAGCTGATGTATTTCTGGCTTTATTGATAATGAACAGAGAACGTACTGGGAAAAGTAAGGGAGTAGGGCGACCTTAAAGTTGGGAAGCACTGTTTTACGACAACGATTACATGCGCTCAATAAACAAATAATAAATAAATAAATAAATAAATACATAGATTTTTTTGTTTATTTTTACTTCTATAAAGTATAAAGCATAATAAAAAGACAAAAAAAAAGATGTCTGCCATGGATGAAGCCATGTGCTCTTCATCAGCCATTCAGAGCGAAAACAATAACATTATTGGATGTAATCGCATTTCAATAAAAATAGTTATTCAGTCATAGTTATTCAGTCGGCTTATATCAATTCTTAAAAGTTAAAAATATTAGAGAAAGTTAAGAAATCAAAATAAAGAATTTTAGGGGAAAAAAATTGTACTTGCTTGTAATTACACTCCTTTCCCAGTACTATCAAATGGACAAAATAAAACTTAAAAATAAAACAGGAATTCGAGTTTTTTTCTTTTAATGGTTTTAATAATATTTGGCAAAACTTAATGATGGAAGATTGAGTGTTTGAGTGAAGGAAGATTGAAGTAAAAAAAAAAATGGCTTACATATTACATCCGCACTTATCTTTTAGGAGTTGTCCACACAGACTTCCGCATTTGAAGGGAGGAGAGGATTTGCAAATTGAGCTCTTTTTTTGGAAGGAAACCAGACAAATTGCTTCCTTCCAAAATTTCCTTCCTATCCGCGTTTTTTTAAAAATATATTTTTTTTACTGTTATTATCATTATTATAAATTGCGTAGAAAACATTTATTTTCGAAGAAAATATTTATTAAATAAAATTTCTATGTTGATATAGTAAACAAGTTTTCATACATTTGATCAGTTTAGAAATTCATTAAAGAGAAACGCCGGAGTTTGTTGGTTTTTTTTTTTTTTTTTTTAAACATTTCAATTTTTTTTTGACGTGTCATCAAATTATAATGAAGATTTAATTTATAAGTAAAGGTTAAAACTGCAATTTATTTTCCCTTTATTTTTCCACATTTGAATATTTTTTTTATCTTATAAAATATTAATCCAAAAAGTAAAAAAATAATTTGTAATCAGGAGGGAATGGGAAGATTCAATCGAAACGGTGACGTCTTTTGATGGTAGTGTTTGAAATGGAACTTCCTCCGTGACAGGGGAAAGGGAATATCGAATATTCCTAAAGAATGACAGATGTTTTTTTGCTGATAGGCGTTTACTTGTGCTTTTGCTACAGACTGTCTAAGAAGTTTTAGAATGTTGATACGAAAACATCAAAACATGAGAAAAAAACTTTACAACGATTTTTAGCAGATTTTATAAGAAAGGGAGTTAACTCAAAAATCAGTGGGGGTTCTAATAACTTTATGATTGGAACGATTGGATCTTCATAAAACTTGGACTGCATTTTATCGACAGGACATGATCTAACTTTTTACATTTGCATGAAAGTTCAGAAATTCCCATAAAGGAAATCATAAGAGAAATAACGAAATTCTATCGTTGGTTGCTTGTGCTTTGATTTTATTAAAGTCCTCTCAGCGAAAGAACGACCGTGGACACCAGATGGCGCAATAGTAGAATTTGAATCACTTGTATATGTCAGTGTTTATGGCGGGAAAGTGTTTGGCTTCTAATAGGTTTGCCTCGCTTGAGAGTCGCCATTGTGAATAGTTTCTCTATACAAACTTCAGTCCTGGACTGATTAAGAGATCATGGTCAACGTCAGAGTCATTCTTTCGCTGGGAATAGTTTATAATCAATTGGATTTAGGTACAGTAATTTCACATTTACGGATTTCATTTTTGGAAATTGCGAAATTTGAAGGCAAGGTCTGTACTTTGCAGAAATTAAAATCAGAAATATATGGATTGGTATCATTTTCACAATTAAAAAAAAAAAAAAGGCAAGGAAAAAAAATAAGACAAAAACAAAAAAAACAATCAAGCCGCAATTTTTTTTTTTGAAGAAAAGTAGATTTTAACTTCTTTCTTACTTATTTATTATGTTATTTCTTCAAAAATGTCTGCTGGACATATTTTCAGTTCAGTTCAATAACTTTGGCATCGATAAATAGGTTGACGAGAAGAATACCTGAGATTCTCGCGGAGGACGTGAAACGATAAAAGCAACGTCGCGATGGGACCTGCTTAACAGTGATCCATTAAAAATGAAGACACATTCGGCTGCGATGTTGCCTGCACACGCACACCCACTGATAAAAGCCTGCGAAGACGACGGTGAGTTGGTGGCTACACCAGATATACCTAAGCAACGAAAAAAAAGGAGGACCTATCGATTCTATGAAATCGAACGGCAGCTGAAGTCATAGAAACTATTTGGTTTTACGATGGATTCGTTTAGACACCCCCACCGACCTTATCGCGACCCCCGAAAACGAGTGCGAAGGGAAAGAAAACGAAGATTATTTTTCGGTGCAGGGGCCACAAGAAGGAGAGAAGGTGCGGCGCCTAAAGTAACTTTATGAAATTCGAAGCCGCTACATCTACTATAAATTACGTCCTTTAGCGAGAGCCGTTGTGTACCAGTTCGCGATAAAAAACGGTGGCTAGGTAAATGCAGACGCAAGGTTTTGCAACACAGGAAACTTTGGCAAGAAAGGTCGCCATCAGAGCAAACTATGAAGAAGACTGAGAAGTCCTTTTATTAATACAGAAACGGGTCAAAAATCTACTAAAGTGTAACGGATAAACTTAACTTCAGCCAAGAATCCGTTATGAACCAGTCGCACTTGTGCCGATTACTGGAGAGGGTAAACAATATCCCACAAAAGACAATAAGCCGATTATTAATAGCAAACTTAATTTATTAAATGATTAAAGTGTGAATTGGTATTCTTGTTTATCCTAGCTAATATAAGGGTTACTGGCTGCAGCATTATTACGAAGGCACGGGGAATGACCTGAAACTGATTTTAGCAGAATAAATTATTATACTGTAAAGTTGATGAAACTTCCTTTTTACTTGTAATTATAGCGTTACAAAGAAAACTGCATATAATTTTAGATTTAATAAAAAACTTAACTAATTTCTCATTTTAGAGATTTTTGGAATACTAATATAAAATTAAAAAAAGAATAAAAATATTCAGAATATACGTAATGTTTCGTATTTGATTATTATCTGTTGTTTTAGTTTTAAGCAGAGTTTTATTTGCTTAACTTTTATGTATTTAATATTTCGTTTTAGTTTGTTTAGAAATAAAATAAATCGTTAGAAGAAACTTAATGTTTATTCTAAGTATTTTCATTCATTTGCATCTAATAATAAACTACCATTCGTACATTCAATAGTCTTGCTTTTTTTATCATATTCATTTTTCAATAATGAACAATTTATTTTAGTCTTCAGCATCAGAACTCAGTATTAGAACTCAGGAATCAAATAGAAATCAATATACAAGAATTTACCTTGACTTGTAATGCGTTGATTTGTCACAGATGTCATTTCATTCCTTTGATTTCTTCTTCCCTTTTTTCTACGTTAGGAATCTGGAATGGACTTAAGGTGAAGCGGAAGTCAGTTTAGACGATTTGGAAGTCTAAGTTCAAATCGTTCCGTAAGTGTTAAAAAAACAACTAAGAATCTGAAAATTTGAAATACGACAGTTTAAATATGAATGAATCATATTCTCTTATTCTTGATTTTTATTTGACAACTGAATTAATTATATTTAACCTCAAAACAGGCTAATTTTTCGAAAGAATTTCAGTTCTACTAAATTATTTTAGCTTAAAAAAGCTGTCATTTCTGATTCTAATAACAAGTAATAATCTAGTAACTGAATTCAAAGTTTTCTTTACTTTCCCAATAGTTGAATTAAAAAAAAATAAAGACCATAAACCGAAACTATCAAATTTATGGTTTTATTTTTTTTAGAATTCAACTATTGTGAAAGTAATGAAAATCTTGAATTCAGTTACTAGATTATTACTTTATTTATTCATATAATCAGAAATGGGAGCTTTTTTAAGCTGAAACAATTTAGGAGAAGTGTAATTCCTTCCAAAAAGTAGCCTGTTTTGAGCTTAAATGTAAATAATTCAGTTATCATATAAAAATCAAGAATAAGAGAATATGATTCATTCATATTTAAACTTTTCATATTTCAAATTTTCAGATTTTTAGTTGTATTTTTAACACTTACAGAACGATTTGAACTTAAACCTACAAAACCGTCCAATCTGACTTACGCCTCACCTTAAGCCTTTCTAACAATCTATTTAGTGATTGTGTCTTTATCACTAAAGATTATTCTTGCCTTCCTATGAATTATCTCCAAATCCATAGACTGAAGATTAGGTTTCTTCAATATCGTTAATGGGCTATGTATTATAGATATATATGGATGCTAACTAGATTAGTATTAGCCCTTTTTTCCATGTATCAATTCATCATCCATTTTCTTTCTTATATTCCACTTCTGACCTATTTGTTTCTTTGTTGCTTCTCCACTCTGCAGACGTAACAGTACTCAAGTCTGAAAGTCTGCTAGCAATAACAATACTTAGTTCATACAGTATATTGTTACCATATCTTTTAAATTAGTTCTTTTGCATTTAACTAGATAAATAAACTACCATAGCACATTATTTATCTAAATTATCCTTTTTCTTCCAAATGAATCCATAATTGAAATAAAAAAACTAAGACTTTTTAAACTGCCTTAATTAATTAAGTAAATATAAAATTGTTAAGCATAATGATAAAGAATTTTTAAAATTAGATGAAGAATAATTGCATCCAAATAGTTAAATATGGATTAAGAAAATCAAAACAACATACAAACAAATTAAAATAGCTATCATATTTAACATAAACTGTTTGTTATTTTTGTTTTGATGTTCTTGATTTAATTGTTTGGATGAAATTATTCTTCACCTAACTTAACATGTTTTTTTATTATTAAGTTTACTAATTTTAATTTACTTTAAAATAAAAATAAAAATAAGTGAATTTTTATTGCAATTAACATGAAACTTGGATATGACTTCTTTACATGTTCTCGAAAACTTGCCCTAAATCCGCTAGGAAAGTTGCCGCTTGTCACTTGTAGCTCTCCCAAATAGGGGTCGCTTTACACGATAAGTAAACGTCAAACCTCGACAAAGTCGAAATCTGTTCACGGGTTTTTAGGGGGCGGTGCTTAGAAGTGGGACCTGACTTCAAACATGGATAACTTCCATAAACTGTGGGCTTTTCAGCTAAAACTAACCTTGACTTCGGATGACTGAATATCAAATTTTAATATTAAAATATCATTAACAAATACTATTTACAAATCTCAAGGTAGTTGACCTTTGGGAAATACACTTACCGCGGTAGAAGCGCGACAGAGATATTTTACATTTTATTTATTTATTTATTGATTTATTTATTTTATTTTTGCTCTAACTTTGTTTAGTATAGAAAGCAAAACAAAAAAGTAATATAGAGTTTTTCCTAACTTTATGTGCCGTAGAATTTTATATGTGATGTCAATCGAACGTTCGAATATTTCAAAATGAAGTCATGATTGCACCAAAATGGAATTTGGTAGCTGGAAAGCTGATATCCAAGCTCGATTCCTTACGTTACGGAAAATAAATTGTACGGCAGCGAAAAACAGAATTTATAAATCAATCTCCATTCCTATCAGTTTGATTTTGATCTTATTAAAATACTGTAAGCTATGACTAACATAAGTTAATAAAGTTTAACGAGCTTTTAAATGGGTTAAATTAAATACAACAAGAAATAATTTTTCAGCACAAATCTAACCAAATTGCCTTTTCGGTTTGAAACGAATTGAACTCAAGAAAAGAAAGGAAGAACGGGATTACTAACCTTTTTCTTGTGGTTTAAAATTGTGTTTTCGTTAATCAAATTTATCTGTTTTTTTTTTTTAGGGAAAACGTATGAGGAAAATAAGCCTTCATGGTCTTTACAATAATGGGTATGAGTGCAACGGAGAGCTTGCGCGGACAACAATGAAGTCGAGATGTTAAGCGCACGCCGTTGAAATCAATTGTTAATGTTTCTTGGAAGAGAAAAAATTAGTCTTCAAAAAGGAGCTTCTTGCGGAAGCGGCAAAATATTTTTTCTCTGACATGGGAGAAAGAATTTAAAATATATCTATGGCGAAATAGATATATGTGTGAAAGTCAATGCCAAACAGTGAAATTCCCAGATGAGTTTAAATGGAAAACTCAATTTATATTTTTTTTTGATTCTTGAGAAATCGGAAAAAAAGAATCTGTGCAACGAAGAATGAAGAATAAGCCTTATCTACGCACAACGTGAATTGAATTACGACTATTATCGAACAGTTGTTTGTATTTGATGAACATCGATTTATTATCTCTTAAGGATAAGTTGTAAGTACAAATCATTTACTTATTCTTGAATTTACGCGTGGGAATTTTAAACAGTTGAAGATGACGAAGGATTTTCGCATTGAAGAATCGTTATTCGAAAATGGCGGCGACTCGAATCTACATGACCGATAGGAATTATACAGATTAAGTTAAGGCGAAGAACTTTAAATCTTGTCTAATGATCCAGAGAATTATTTATGCGGGATAAAGAAGTTATTTTCTTTATTTAAGTCTATAAAGTGAATTGTGAATATTTTCGCATAAGGTGTTAAATCTAATTTAGCATAAGGTGTTAAAATCCAGATAATCGTAGAATAGTACTATCAGGATAATCAATCGCTAAATTAGAATTTAAGGCAGATCAACTTTAATCGAATCATAGATGTTACTGATTGTTAAGAGAACTTTTCTTTTAAAATAAATGATGTTTTCAAGTGAACTTTGAACATTTAAGAGAATCGATATAGAAGACTAACATCGATTGAATAGTGAATTGATTTAATGATTAAAGTTAACTATTGTGTTACTGCTTAATGTTAATAGAAAGAATCTTAGAAAGATAGCGGAGACTTATTATGTACATTGCCAAAGATAAGTTAATTGCAACCATATACTTTGTCTTTCTTAGATTTCTTGTAGATCCTCCATATGAACTTAAGAAGAGGGAATGAGTTACTATTAATCACATCATCGTATTCTAGGATAGGACTTTTGACAATCTCGAAGATAGCCTGCAACTATACTACCTAGAAGATAAATATTCAAGAGAAGTGTTCCCTACACGTAGATGTTATTGACGGAAGATTTCTTATCTGTAAATTTTATTCTCGAGGAAGAGAATTAATTGTAACCCAACTAGACTGCATGTTTCATTAAAAATAGATTTTGTTATGTTTTCTGGAAGTTAACTCTGCAAAACTTTTGTAATCAGTTTTAGCTTACACCAAAACCCGATTACAGTAAACATAAATATATACACATTGAAGAATTGCTACTTAACAGTAGATTTAAAATAATAATAATATTATTTCATTCCAGATTGAATTTTAACAACCTTCACGGTTCGATTATCGGGAAGGAATCGGGAACGACCGTTTCGTCCAACTTCGGACTCATCACCCCGATCTACGCCTTCCCCGATAAAAGACCCAGAAAGGCAAGATACTTAAGTGGAGGTCACCATCACACCTGGCAGTGACCCCCGCAAAACAAAAACATCAATAATAAATGTTGTGCTGATTATCACAACTAAAAACCTCTTCCTACTACTGATAGGACTGTAGGTTATTTAACTATAAAGAAACATAAGTTAATAAAGTTTAACGTGCTGTAAAATGGGTTAAATTAAATACAACAAGACATAATTCTTCAGCACACAATCTAACCAAATTGCCTTTCTGGTTCGATTATCGGGAAGGAATCGGGAACGGCCGTTTCGTCCTACTTGGCGCTTTGTCCTACAGCAGTATTAGGAAGAGGTTTTTAGTAGTGATAGTCAGCACAACATTTATTATTGATGTTTTTTGTTTTGCGATTACTGCCAGGTGTGAAGGTGACCTCCACTTAAGTATCTTGCCTTTCTGGGTCTTTTATCGGGGAAGGCGGAGATCGGGCTGATG
>JAFIDM010006943.1:37099967-37147401 GCA_023159025.1 Thereuonema tuberculata | reverse complement strand
AAGGAGGTGCCCCTAGGAAATATCCCCTATTGATGTGAAAACTCCGCGAACGCAAACAAGCGATACGAATTGTTCTACATCTAAAAGATATATGAAATCAAGATAAGAAACTAATCGAAAATTCCGCTCAAGGTGAATGTTGGAATTCAGGAAACGGAACCAAAATGAATCTAAAATACAAGTTCTGAATGCGTTCAGAGTTAAAAGTAAAAATATTACAAATTAGAAGGCAGAGAAAAGCAAATGCAGTTAAGGTCGGCGTAAGAAGGTAAACATTAGAGAATTCGTCAACAGAATCATTTGAGTTTTTATATATGCATGTTATTTTCTCGAACCCGAACTAACAGACATTCAATTTAGAATTAAAATTACAGATTTTTAATGCATGTGTGAACTCGATACTTCTGTGTGGTTCTGAAACCTGGTTGGTGACAGAGACAATTAAAAGCAAATTATAAACTTTTGTTAATAGGTGTCTCCGTTTTGAAGACTTGGTGGCCATGAAAAGTTAGAAACACTGAGCTCTGGCAAAAAACTGGCCAGACTGATATTAACGTTGACAGTCAGTTGAGGAAATTATTGGTAGCTTGGTCACACCTTCAGGAAAATTGTTACAGAAATTTCCTCATTGGACCAGAAGAAGGGGAAAACCTTAACCAACTCGGCGTAGCATACTTGAGGAAGTACACGTGGAAAGTTCTGGAACGCAATCAGTCCGATGAAATGCGGTATTTAATGAATGGTATTTAATCAGGAACGTAGAAGTAATATAGGTGTTTCTTAAATTACAATTATTATTATTATTATTATTATTATTATTATTATTATTATTATACACATTTTGAAACACAGTCAAAAATTCGCTGACTGGAGCCTTTAGTTGATACAAGTTTCAGCCAGAAACCTAAGTATCCACAGGTATCTGCACAATATGTATGATGTCCCAAGCAGCGCTGTTTTCTGTAGTTCTGATGTTGTTATTTCAGACAACTGCAATCGGTTCAAATATTTGGTAAAATTTTTTGAGATTGTTCCAAGTGCCTCAATGATGATGGGGATCACTGTCGTGTGTTTCATCCAAAGCAGTGTTGTTTCAATTGACAAATCCCTGTATTTTGTAATTTTTTCCTGTTCTTTATCTAAAATTCTTGCATCACCAGGGATTGCAATATCAATTATGAAAATAGTTCTATTTGTTAACATTGTTATATATGACATATTATGATCAGGTGTCTATCAGTTTGAATTCTAAAATCCCACAAGATTTTGACGTCCTCATTTTCTAAAACTTTTTCAACTTGATGTTCCCATGAATTTTTAGATGCTGGCAAATCATATTTTTTGCATAATGCCCAGTGTATTAATCTGGCGACCCTATCATGTCTGCTTTTATAGTCCGTTTGTGCGATTTTGCTGCATTCACAGATTAAATGCGAAACAGTTTCAAGTTTTTCTTGGCATAGTCGCTATTATTATTATTATTATTATTATTATTATTATTATTATTAGTGTTTTTATTTTCTCGTACCATCTTTTCATCCTTTCAACAAATATCACTTCGTATATAAATAGCTGCTATTGATTTATTGAAAATGTGTATCTTCAATTAAAATGCCTTGATAATGCTGGAACTGTAACTGAGTAGTAATTCAATAGTATATTCAAAGAACTGATAGATAAAACACAAATAGAACACAAATAGATAAAACTTCATTATTTTGGTAATTCTGAAGAAGAAACGTTTTATCTACTCCATTGTTAGCCATCTAATAGTAAATTTAAAATATTTGAGAGCAGTACAGATTGAAATTTTTTTCGATATTTTTCTTTATAATTGCTTTTCTTTCTGCTCTTTAAATTATTGGTCTGAAATACTTTGCTGACTGACAAGGAGTAAGAGTAATTCCTTTTTCTCTGCATCACAATACGTAATAAACCTTATAGATCTATGACTATGAAGATAGAATTATGGGGTGCGGTGAGTTTAACGAGAAGATTTTTGAGACCTGATTATTAATAGTTACAGTATGTTTTAAGAACACTGAACTTTAACAACTTACCAGACTAACGAGTAGTGATTAATTAACAAAAAAATCATTATTATGGTATAACAGAAAGAAGGCATGAATCAGTATCGTTCTATTTCAGAGATGAAAAATGGGCTACATCCTAGAATATTTATTCTCAGCATTACTCGTTATTAAAGTTTTTGAATAGTGGATGCTCTCAGATTTAATTGTACTCAGTTGATTTGCATATCGTTAGTGCTAAAATATTGATACTTCAGCTTGAAGTAATAGTGCTGAAATATTTACTCGTCCTATTTAGATCTTGAAGGTTTTGAAGACAGGGTTGTATCTAATAATCAAAAGCTAACACCACCTATTCCAGCTTTAATTTTCCTTCCTTTTTTTTTTTTTTGGTTCTTTTGAAACATGACGATGAAAACATCTTTTGCTTTGTCATGATTTGCAAAAAAACAACTTAACACTTATTACGCAGATACGTTCTTCAATTCATATTTTTCACAAAAACCATAAAAAAATTATCACAGTAGACATTTTTCTGTAGAGAAACGCAAGTCAGTCGTGGCGACAATTACCTCCACTGGCTATTACCGTGCATTGGGCTAGTGATGATTTGACTCTGCTTGCTGTCAGACCGCTTAATAGGCAAGAAATGTTCCGTTTTATTTTCGTAACAAAGAATGACAAGGTAATTTAAACACCGTTTACCACTCATCGCCTGGGAGTTAATTTTTACCAGACCAAGGAATCCGAGAAACTGAAGTGGACTTTTTTTCCTCCTTCTCCTTCTGCTACAATTTAGCTTCACTTGAGACTATTAAGCAAATTACTGCGGTGAATTATGCTTAAGAGCTTTTCTCGTTTTCGCACTGCGACCTGGCCTGTAAATGCTGCAGCCCTAAGCAAAAACACGATACACGTATAACTGTTCTTTGCTGGCGGTGATAATTTACGGTTTGCCGGAATCTGCAGTCAAAAGCGACGGGAAATTTAGAAGCTATAGAGGGTGGGGGTGGAACAAGATGCACGATTTCACATTACCTCATTCATCAGCATTAGTCTCCAGAGAGGAATGTGTTTCATCTTTCGAATAGTACTTTTTTTTTTCTTTTCTTCCGTTCTTTCTTTCTTTCTTTTTGCTAAAACTGAAATATGCGACGCACACCTAAAAAACTCAGCAAGAAAGAAAGAAAAAAAAAAGAACAAAAGCAGTTCTGGGTTTCGTTTAATCACTTTAGTTCAACTTTCTTGAACTTTGTTGAAACCCAGCAGCTTTTCTGCTTGCTTTCTTTTCCTGGCTGACCAATATCTTAATATCATTTCTCTTTATTCACCTTTAAGAAGAAAGTTAAATAAGTTAATAACAAAGAACTAAAAGGAAGGCAGAAAACAATTCTTTGTGTATTGCGTACACGAATGATATTATCTTTACAACTTGCAAATATGACACATTATGACAGTTAAAAATTAGTGAGGGGGAAAAAATTCAAGTTATTTTCCGAAATCCAGTCAGAAACTCATTTTTTTGAAGTGTTTTCTGTAGAACATAACCCGAACATCATTTCACTGATTTGTTACTAGCCATTAAGACTGATTATTATCTATAATGTTAATATTGTCATCTTTTGTCATGTAGTGAACTACCTCGAGGTAGTGAAGTAGTGATTGATTTGCCTAGAATCATATTTTTTTTTAAAATCGTTGTAAGATTTTATAACGATTCCGATGTTACAGAATTTTAATGGCATTTACTTTATTGATACAAACCAACATAAATGAACCAAATATGAAATCTCTGTGCTTCTATATTTGCGATAGAGGAAATGAATGAAATTGTTGCTTACATATATATATAGCTTTTCAGATAAAATTAATTCAACAGCGAAAAAGTACGCTAGTAAAAGTTACCCTGCTTATTAAATTTAACTCATAAAAAAGATTATATATTATTCTTAGGTTATTACAGCATGTAGCGTTACATACAGCAGTTTTTTTTTTGTTATTACATCTTATTGTGTTACTAAATCTAAAAAAAGCCCAAAACGTACAGAAAATTTAATTTTATAAGGGTAACATTATTTCGATTTGCCCAATTATTATAGGTATAATAAAAATACCCAATCACAGCATTATAAAAATTACTTTAACCAGACATAAGTGATAGTTAAGAGGATACTTTAAAAAAAAAAAAAAAAAAAACGCTTTTTTGCTTAAGCTCTTAGGGAATTTTTTTGTTTTTTTGTTTTGCCTTTTTTTATTATTTTATGTTCACTTTCGTTCAAGTGAAAATTTAGATCTTAATTTGAAGTAGATGTTCGTTGATGCATTTATTATTATCTCTTGTGTTCTTTATATCATTCTAATCCTTGTTTTCATCATACATTGTTCCCTGTTTCTTTTCTTCAAAAGGAACTTGTAAAGGAAATGGAAAATGAAGTGAAGACGCCAGCAGCGACAACCAAAAAAAGTGGTCCTACGGGGCTGCATTAAAATTCAAATTGGTTGTTAAGTTGCTAAAACACTGAGCCGTCAGTTCTTCTTATTTGCCGGATTTCCTACAGAAATAACTTATACAAAGTAAAGGATAAGAAATATTTCAAGAAATGCACGTTTTGCTGGGTCTTGACAGAAGAACTTCCGTTTATGAAAGACTAAAAACAAGAAATAACAATTCGTTAACATTCTTGCAAAGCTAAATTTACCCACCAAAAGATTTCCTCCCACTTAATTATCTACTGCTTTACCCACTGTAAAGTAGTATAAATTATAATGCTATAACTTTAGTTTTAATAGTTACAAAATTTAAATTACTTAATATTTTAATTTATCAGAACCTTCCTTTAACATACAAAAGAAACATAACATTTGTAAAAAGCTAGAGTTAAAAAGATTTGTTAAAATATTGATAACGAACATCTAATGAAGAAAGAGGCTGATATTCCAGTAACAATGTGCTACTATGAACACTTTTTACTGAATTGCATACTGGAATGAATTACTTATAATTACCAAATGTTAGCGTTGGAAAATCAGCAGCAAGAACTTATGGTGACAATGGGTAATCTTGTGAAAGATCACTTAGGATAATGTTAAAGATCAACATCTGAAATCAGAAATAACTGTAAAGAGTTAGAGTTCTATATCAATCTAGTGTGAAGCTCTTTCAAATCTAAAATAAAGATATCCTGGTATATCAGAACCATACACGTTAACAGGAATAAAAGATAATAAAGGTGAAATTAAAAAGTCATTTAACTTTTGACGAATACTACTAATTTAAAAGTTGTTATAGTAAACATTACAATGTGTATTATGTACAAAAATATTTGGTTAGAAAATTTTTTGCAATGGATTCTTTGGCGAAATACAACTATATCAATCCGTTAGCCACTAATTCACTTAGTTCTTTTGTCAGGATATAGTGTAAATTAAGAATTTTCGTATCGCAGTATAAAATGTCATGACTTCAAAGCATTTAGGAATCCAAGGAGATGATGAAGATATTTCTATTCAATGGAGCTAAAAAGACTGAAAACTCATGATGTTCCAAGGTGAAAAGCGAATTTATAACTTATGCTATCTACAAGGAAGTTAGTAAGAGGTAAGTGGAAAGAAAATGAATTAGTAAAAATCCTTGGTGAAAGAGTCAGAAGGGAAAAAAAAGATGATGTAAACCATTATATTTTTTTTAAGCAGAAATAAAATGCTGAAATTGAAAATGTTCTTAACAATTTTTGCGGTGACCAGTGTAAAGCCCGATTAGGAATTTAAACTATCAATATTTTGGTTAAGATAGTAACCAAAGTTAATGTCTCGAAAGTAACCAAACTATTGGTTGCTATGGTTATTTATTTCATCTAATTAAATTTTTATATTTCTTTAAATTTTATTATTTTATTAAATTTTTATACCAAGTATAATAAACATGTGTAATGAATGTATATACAGTGCAACTTGGATAATTCGAACGTCTTTAATTCGAAATCGTGGTTAATTCGAAGATTTCTCTTGGTCCCTTGAATTTCTTATTAAATCAATGTTAAGAAATCGTGGATAATTCGAAGTTCAACTTCCTTAATTCGAAGTTTTTTATAAAAAATTTCGAACCATAACGACTTTTCGGCGTTTCATCGTTAAGAAATTCGACACGTGACAACTGAAATCCCCTTCCCGCCACCGTTCCACACGTGACGCTTCAGACGCCATTCGAGCTTCCTGCTGTCAGTGTACAAGAATTTAACGTTCGCTGAAAAGGTTGCCGTCATTCGCGAGGTGGAAAAGGGTGTGAAGAAGAAATGCCAAATCGCCAACGAGTACGGGATAGCGCCGAATGTCGTCGGTACATTGAAGGACAAACCAACGTAAGTGAAGCTGTTTTCCGTTCACTAAACATGTTTGATGATCTTGCTAACCTTAAGCGACTGAATTCTACAAAACAATCAGACATTGCACAATTTTTTTGAAAAACTATAATTTTCTGTATTGAATGTAATAGGTACTGTAGCTTACGTAATATAAATCTTATTTTGTTTACGTATATATAGTGTTTAAGTCTTTCATACCATGATCTTTCTGTATAAATATTTACTTATTAACAGAATAATCTTTTCAAGCATTCAGTGGACCTGAAATTAAAGTTAAAAGATGTAACTTGTTTAATTCGAAGTCTTGGATAATTCGAAGTTTTGTAGTGGTCCCTTCAGCTTCGAATTATCCAAGTTGCACTGTATATTATATTATGTTATACTAAATTATGCATCAAAATAACTATAGCTTCAATAAATAAACAATTTTAATTAGGCCTACATATAATTTTAATAAATAAACAAAAATATTTAAGATCTTATTGAAATTAAGGATAGTATGTAAATCGTTGAAGCTGTAGTTGTGTTGCTATATAACGAAGAGGATAGACATACATTTCAGTGAAATTAGACATTTTTTTCACTGTTATCTGCTCTCTAATTAAATATTTATTTTTTTTTAAGAAAATGGCCATGAAGTTATAGTGACTGCTCTGTATGAGCTGATGATTTACAAATTACTATCGAATCCGTTCCTGTGGTATCTTTCTATGCCTCCCTGTATCTCAATTGCTGCGCTTTCTTCTCGTTGAACGCAAACTGAATTTTCGATTTCCATTTGACGTTTCAACCGAAAATTTGATCGAACAACAACGACGGCGGTGAAGCCAAAACAGGGTTTATTATTGCTCAGCCACCGGGTTTCAATTGGACTTAATTCAATGGAGACAGGAAATGAGAGAGAAAGAGAGAGAGAGACAGACTCCAAAAGAAAAAGAAAAAAAAATACAGTACAAAGGAGTAATGGAACAGCGCGAATTAAGTTTTTCGACCTCTATTCATAAGCAAACGCCACTGCGTTAGATATTTTTGATTCTGTCTCGGGAGAAGCGCAGATCACAGTAAGCTTCGATTCGTAAGGATTGAATCGAAACGACGGCGCATCAAGTTCGGATGCAATTACCACCTTCCCGATAGAGAAAGAAGGAGACGACAGATGGAGGCAACAATATTCTTTGATGAAATGCCGCCTTTTATCGAACGGTGGATAGAAAACAAGGAGCTTCTTCAATAAATATTATAATGGCAGACCTTTCATGCTAATAATGCTTACCTTAGACTCACGTTAAGCCTTTTTGGAAGTCTGCCAAGCACAAGACAAATAATTATTAACAATGATCTGTAAATGAAAATAAAGTTCAAATTCAAACCGTAGCTGGGTTATTTTTGAAGTTCTAGAAGATTCCGGCCCTGGTGGCTCCAAGGTTACAGAGCCGTTATCTGTGGTTACGGTTTAGAAAGCTGTTTTTATCTTTGAAGAGTGAGGATTTTTATATAGGTGCTTTTCTTAAAACGAATTCTGAGTTCCAACAACTCTTTTTTTTGATAAAATCTGGATGGAAAACGTTGGAAAATTATCTCGATATCCATATCGTCTCGCGAGAACTCTCCAACTCCTAGCCAACTTCTAGCCACGCTTAAATATGTGGAAAGGTATATGTTAAATGTATGTATGTTTACTTGTGTCTATTTGCGGAAAAGATCTACTGATTCGAGTAAAGTTGAAGGATGTGTATCTCTCCGCGAATTAATCTTCATACTGTGATGACAAAGACGTACGACTGAAAACTGTTGGTTGAAGAAGGAAGAGAAAAGAAGAATTCAGGTGATAGAAAACAATATCATGAAAAGAATGGCGAAGGAAACAAAAGATAAGATCAACAGGAAGGATATAAAAAAATGGTTAAATACAGTAAAGAGAGTTAGTGAGGTAGTAGCAAATTCTAGATGGAGTGGAAATGTCGTAAGAATGAAGATTATAGACATTAAAACATATATGCAGTAGGAAGAGGTTAAATTTTATATCTTAAAAGATGAAGAATAAGATGGAAGAATGCGTTAACAAAGGTTTGATTATGGTGAGAATTATTGGGGTCCAATTTGAAGGAGAAACCTTATTGGAAAAGCTATCAAGTTGGAACAATCAAAAGAAGTTAATGCAGATGAAGATTGTTGGCAAAAGCAAATTAGCAAATAAGAGAAAGTATTCTGTAATGGAATATACAGATCCGAATTTAGAATATAAATATTAAGAATGTTTTGATAATCAAATAAATGAATATTTTACTCCATTAACCAATTTTTTGTAGTATATAAAAGTAATATTACTGAGTAAGAGAGAATATATCATATATCAATGTACTAAATACATAACGAATAGAAACGGATTTATTTTTTTTCTTTTAGTTATGTGTGAGATCGGCCTCCTTTATTTTGATTTGAATAGAAACACAGTTGAAAAAAAAAACTTATTAAAATAGTATCATTTTAATGCATCGGATTACACAATATGAACACGTTGGGTATTAGCCTTCATCAGTTCAGAATGATTTAAAATTTCTGTTGCTTCACTAAGTAACGAGGCACATCTTGATAAGAAAGTTCATTGCTAACAGAGGATATTATTGGAGAATGTAGTAAATACGTTAAAAATTGATGTCATGATAGGATATTTTACTGATGGATTCTGCTGCTTTCAAATTGTGTTTCAAGTTACTCGCTTAACTCAGCCTTTGCCATTTTTGGCAATGTCTGAAAGTCGTGCATTTCAGCATACTGGCTTTCTGGTGATAACATTTAGAAGAAATCTAAACAGCTGTCAATTTCCAGCACAAAACATTCAAATAAGCTACAGTAGCTTGGAAAAAGCTGACGTACATGTTTTTGGGTATTTTCTAATATAAATACAATTCGTATATGGAATGTCAATGCCATATTAATTTTATTATTTCAACTAACTATAATTTATAAATAGTCTAAATTAAATAAGTTAAGAAATATTATTATTAGTAAAAAAAAATGGAATCAAGAAACAGAAACTTCTGGTAATCCATTACCTTTCTCACTTATACGACCATACTCCATTATTAATCGTCTGAAAACGACAAAGAAAGGAATTTCACTGAAACACAATTTTTAAGGTAGCCGTAATAAAACAAGAGGTTTATTCTAGTGGTAATGATGAATGACGACTTCGAACTTGGAAGTTTTCTAACAATTACGAGGATATAACTTTAGATGGCGTTAAAAGTTGTTGGTGAAGCTATCAAATTCACCCAGCAGTGAAGGCGTGATGCCAATATAGAGGGAATAGTGTGTATCTGTATCATTGCTTCGCACCTGCTCCAAGCGTTGCCTTAAGAATTTAAAGTGTTTTTGCTAAATTCGAGGAGGCAGAAACCCTCCAATGGAATTAGGTTTTTCGATTTTATTCGTTTTATTTAAAGAAAAGTAAAGTGCGGTAAATAAGAAAATAGGCAATTTCATTGGTTAAATCCGAGTGAATTGAAATTGAAAAAAAAAAACAATTTTAATCAGAATGCTCAAATACAAAAGCTGATAAATATATTTTTAGAGGTGTGTAAAATTTTAAGTCATATGAAGGTTTTACCTGAATTTCAAATTAACTTAATTTAACTTAAATATATATATAATGAATGATTGGCTAATTGGAGCCAGACTACATCAAGACTAGATCTAAATTCTTTTCAGTCACTGTAGAGAATTTGGATTTAAGAAACTTTTAAAAATTTTAATGATTTTTAGCCTATCTGTAAAATAAATATTTTTTTTTGTCGAAACTTTGACTTTTCTTATCTGTAATTATCATAAATTTCGTTTAAAAAACAAACAAACTTCAGTTTTAAAACTTCTAGGATTAGGATTCCATTTTCAAATATGGAGTAAAGGTGACTTGGCAATCTTGCACCGAGCCCTTTATATAATCTACGAATACAAAATACCCTGAACGTCTAAACTTCTAATACTTCCTTCATTTATTGCTATATTTTGATGTATACATAAGTCACATAAGCCTCTTTTTGACCTTTTTTATTTAAATCTACAACTAAAGTTTTGTCTGAATCTTGAATTCCTTCGTGATGATGCTTGGAATTACATTTATATCAATAACTTTTCATCAAGCTAACTACATTTATAACTAGATGTACGCTCAGCTACATATCGCATAGTGGGAACTCTGTAGTGTTGGAGGCTGGGAAGGGTCCATTTTGAATGTTGAGGACACATAGAGCCAAAATAATCATGATCGTATTTTAAGTTGCCGTGCTGGCGTGGCCGTGCGGTCTAGACGGCAGGTCTGCCGTTGCGGCCAGTGTGCCAGTTCCCGGGTTCGAATCCCGCTCGTGGCATGGATGTTTCTTTCTTCTTCTGTTTCTCCTTCTGTCCGTTCCCGTTTCTTTACCCTGGCAGTTAGGGTTAAAATGCATCTCCCAACCCGCAGTTGAAAGTCAGCGTGAGAGATTAGACTTTCATCCCCTGAGACAGTGCGCTGTCTGAGGGAGGCCTTTGTCCAGCAGTGGGCTGTTAAAGGCTGTTAGATAGATAGATTAGATTTTAAGTTAGACCATAAAGAAAGATCGTATAAAAATGTAAAGGAAACAGCCCAGTCATTACAGCCAGAAATTTCAGGTTTCGTTTTTGAGAGAAAACAGGAATGGAGACCAAAATAAATTGTCTACGTTTATAAAGTAATTCGATTTAAATAAAAAAAGCCAATACACAAGTAATAAAATAAAAAACATTTTACAACAAAACGTTGACATTTTAATACGGTAAATATTTTTTGTCCTATAATTTGTGTCATGGCTATTTTTTTTGCCTCTTAAATAAGTTATGGAAAACCTTTTAGGGAACTCCAGTAGTTCTACTGGGATTCCCAAACAGATAAACAGTTAAAAGAATATGGTTCTCCTAAGCCTTCATAAGTTTTTCCTACTAACACCTCAGTATTTTCAGTTTATTAATCAATAATTTGCATAATGTATATTTGTATGTAAATCAATGTATATAATTTACATATATAGGTAAATATATATATAAAATTTATAGATAATTTATATAAAATTACACATAAATTTATACATAAATGTATATAAAAAAATTTTTAAATTATTCTATAAGAAAATATAAGTAAGAATTAATCTACAGGAATATCTAATAACTATTAAGAGATAATTTAAGAAGTTGATCTTAGATTACCGTCCCCTTAACCACTTTCGGAGGTTGTTTTGTGGACTGAATCGGAAAGATTTAAATTCCACAAGACCCCATTAATCAATTGAAGCCAATTCCCATTTGGGTCAATCAATAGTCATTTGTCCAGACAAAGTCACTGGCTCTGGCGTTGTTATTCAGTTACTCAAATGTATTCTTTTACCATTGAACAACGTTTTAACAGTTTAAAAGTATCAATTGGATCTGTATAAAGTAGTGTTTCCCATTCAGAGAGTTCAGGAAGGAATTAAATTGGAAAGTCAATGAAAAGACAGCAAATTGCAAGATCTATTATTCCCTTCAAGAATCTGCATTTAATAAAAAACCGATATCAATTTTACGAATAACTTGATCGAAAATGGTTTTTTGAAATCGATAATAATGTGATCGTCTACAGAATTCCCTTTAGGGCCTTGAAAGTAAGCTCAGGGAATCCTCAGCAATGTCTACTCATCCCTGAGCAGCTTTTTTTAACAGCAATTATTGATTCAGGAGAGTTGAGCGAGTTGAGTTGAGTTCAGGAGAGTTGAGTGCAATACAGATCGCACTGATCTAAAGGAAATACTGACGTAAAAAAATATAATGTAAAAATAATCAAAAATAATAAAAAAAGCTATTTATTTCTAAGGTTATTTTCGCTACTCGTCTATAAGATAATCCTTTGTTTTCCATGTGTTGTTCAAGGTCTTGGAATGAAGATGATAAATTTTCAATAGAAATTGTAAGAGAATAGCAAAGAAATCACAGAGCTTCGTTGAATAAGTCTCAAAGCGATTTTGGAAAGAGACTAATTATCATGAAGTTCCTTCCATAAAGCTCCTCTAAAACATCCAAATTATTTTCTCTATTCTAAAATGAAGTACGCGGCAGTGTCTACACTGAATTAAGTCAACGTATCTCTTTTCTGTATGTTTAAAATGTTGAAACAATTATCCAATTTGATTTAATGCAAAGTCTTATTAAAATAAAGCCTTATAAAGTCAACGTTCGAGATTTCAAAGCTTTTCACCAAGGAATTCTATACACTTTTCTACCATTTCGCATCAATGCTTTTTATTTCTAACCATTATTCAATATCCCCACTAATTTTCCTTGAATATCCAATCACAATAGCGTTTATTCTCAAGCCAACGCCTGTAATTTTAATTATACGTACTTATTTCTTAAGGGCTATACGCACTACTCCGTCTTCCGTTATGTTTCCGTAACGTAATTGCATAAGTGACGTAGTTATGTCTTCAGGGTCACAAGAATGGGGAACAATTACGTGAAATGAAAATCACATTTGATCATATATTTCTATTAATCTATATTCAAAAATTTACCAAATTCTATATTCCTAAAAATTTGAAGTAATTGTTCTCCACTCTTGTGACCCTGAAGACATAACTATGTCACTTAAGCAATTACGTTACGGAAACATAACAGAAGACGGAGTAGTGCATATAGCCCTTTGTACGTTACAGAAATTTTGTGGTCACAAAAACAAAGGAAAAAAATCTGGTTTTCTATTGCACAAGAAACCACAACGATCTAGTATATCTTTTAATATTTGGGTCTAATAATATTTGTTTTGTCAATAGGGTATAGATTACTAGCTTTTTTTCATTTACTAACTCATGCTTTGTTTAAGGCTTTGTTATTTTTATGTGCTGGTGGAATTATTCATAGAATGGGGGACACACAGGATATTCGTATAATGGGTGGATTAAGAATAACTCAGCCTTATCTATGTTCTTGTTTTAATGTAGCTAATTTGGCTTTATGTGGAATGCCTTTTTTAGCAGGATTTTATTCTAAGGATAGGATTTTAGAGATATGTGTAATATCAAATTTTAATACATTTATGTTTGTAGTATGTGTTTTAGCAACTGGGATAACTGTAAGATATTCTTTTCGGTTAGTTGGTTATGTTGTAAGTGGAGATTGGAAATTGGAGATTGGAGATTGGCTACTTCTTGAGACAGGAAGTGACCACTTTTTTCTTCTACAAGTCGTACGAGTTCCAAAAAGGTATTAGTCATGTCTGTCGCAGTTTTGGGCTGTTGAACTGAACACTTGTTTCAATTTCTGCAACTTAGACTTCATGGGAGTGTCTGCAGGATGTCTGTAGGATGTAGGATGTTGACGTGGTGACGGACGGACGGACAGAACCTTCTCAAGAGCTTCCCCCTTTATACTTTGTATATTGGATCGCTAAAAAAAGTCAACAACCAATGATAAAATTTATTGCTTAACAATTAACAATCACTCCTGCAACCATAACATTATTTTGTTCATAGCTGTTGATGAATTACAAGAACTGTTAAGTGTGTTGCTAACATTTCTAAGATGGGAGTGCCAGGATTAGATAGGAGAGAAAATGACTTGCTAATGATAACAAATCGTATTTCCATATATTCATTTAATAACTGAAAGCTTTTAATCACATTCATTATTAAAATTGAGTAATAGAATTCGTAAAATAATAGTTAATGGACACATTTTCAATTCACTAGTGAATTGCAGTATTAAAATGACATGAATTTCAGAAAGGTCTAGAATTTCAATAATTTAATAACTAGACGATCCATCAACAATGAAAACAATTTACAAAAATGGAATATTACAAATCCATCAATTGTTAGTTTTATTACTCGTTTAAGATTCCATTCACCAACTCTCCTCTGTTTGATCAGTAGATGAATACCAAACAGCACATTAATGTAGTTATTAATTATTACTTTTCTAGGTTTGTAAAATAGAAGTAATCAAATAAAACCGAGCAATTAGCAATGATTGTTGTTTAGCTGTTAATTAATCACATCGCCGTTAGTTAGTTTAGAAATCGAATTTTATACTATGGTTGGTGCTGTTTCTAAAGTACCGTTAGGGATAGAACTACGGCGAAGTATTAATAAAATAAGAACACAATTTAACGTGCGGAGAATTTAATAAATCAAACCAACAATTGCAAATAAATAAACAAAATTACGCCCTTTTGAGTTTGTCAACAGAGGTAATCGGGAACGTCCGTTTCGTCCTTGTTGAGAACTCATCAGCCCGATCCATCTTCCATGATGACCTGAAAGGCTGAAACAGAAATTGAAGTCACTCTCGCACCCGACAGTGACTCCCGATCAAAAACTCACATTAAAAACTTATTTTTAATTGTTGTTTTTTTTTTTTTGATCGGGAGTCAATGTCGGGTGCGAGGGTGACTTCCATTTCAGTTGCACCAGGAAAACCTTTAGCCTAACGATCAGTAGAATTCAAAAAGCATTTCTTAATAAAGAAAACTCAAACCAAAAAGGCATAATAATCACAAGAACACAATTTAATAAGCAGGAAATTAATTAATTAAGAAATGAAAACCAACGACTGCACATAAATAAACAAATCCGCCTATGAGTCCCTAATAAGGATGAAACGGCCGTTCCCGATTCCCTCTGTTGACAAACTCAAAGGCGTGATTTTGTTTATTTATGTGCAGTTGTTGGTTTTCATTGAGTATTAATAAAATAATAGAGGAAAAACGCCATGGAAAAAAGAACCAGAGAAAGTTATATATTTGTAAACTTTACAGTTAAACTGAATGTCTTTTACAATAGGAACTTTATAAAATTTTTAGATACGCCTGAATTTTGAGAATGTTTAAAAATTATTTTATAAGATTAGATAAGCCGTAAGAAACAATTTGCAGATAATATGAATTTTTTTTTTGTTAAAAATTATATTTGTATTGTGTAAAATGTTGAAACGGGCTATTAAAAAAAAAGTTGTCAAGTTCATCAATTTGACCTTTGACCTCTGCACTGAAGTTTACCAGTTAATCTGTAAAAATTCTAATTGGATCATTCATTGGTTGGCTTTAATTCATTTCAGTTTATGTCATAATTAATTCGACAACTCCAAATGATAAGTGACTGTTATTTATTCTTGAAACGCTAACTATATTGGGGGTGGTCGATTGATTTGTTCATTGGATAATCAATGTCCGACTATCGGTGATTAATCGAAAAATTGCCATAAACAACTCTATCAATACGTTCACCTCCCAGCAATTTTAATTGTTAATTCTAGCAGCTATTAACTCTGAATGACTAAAGCAGAATGATTTGGAAATGATTACATTCTAAACATGATAGCAATTAGGACTAAAGCTGAACCTGATGATCAAAATGTCTCTCGAACACAGACTGACATGTTCCACTGATTACTGTTAAAACTGGATTTTTATGAAATTCTCAATGGATACTTTGATGACTTTTAGAAAAGTAGTTTATTTACTTTCTTGATGAAATTTCTTAAACGTAGCTTATTTAATATCTTAATGATAGAATTTCTTTTCTTGCTTCTTAGCAGCAGTAGAAAGTGCCTTTCACGTTTTACGACAATAACACACAAAGCATCTTTTTCGGTAAAGAGGCGATAAATAGAATGTCATTGAAATGGAAACGTTTGACTTAAGATAGACAATTAATTAAAAAACACCAACAAAAAAATCTTTTTTGAATGTGTTAAAAGCATTTTACAACTTAATACAGATATCACATTATGTTTTTTACAGAATTATTTCTGAAACTTTACAGCGTTTGTAAACCTTGCAAAAAGCAATATTTTTAACATTCTTTCCATTTTGAGGTTTTAGGATGTTAATAACGTATACAATCTCGATTATCAGGCATTTTATTTAACTGTATATGTTTATAAAACCCATTAAGGCTATTGTCGATAAACCGAGAATCTAGACTCACTTGTCAGATAGATTTTCTAAACTTTCAGACAAAAAATTACTAACATCTACATACTTAAATACAAGTTGTATAACTCTGGCTTCATAACTTTTTTTATATCTTACGTTGTCACTGCAAAATCACTGGTGATACTGTACTTTTGTGTAAAGATATAAGAAGTCATAAACTGCTTATTAGTATATATTGCAAATTGGTGTACATGTAACAAAGTTTGGATTAGTAATGAAAGCGGGAGAAATGTCAGTTATTTTTATTTCACAATTCATTCATTTTGGTTGGGTATTTAGGTGGAATTATTCTAAGAACTTAAAAACAAAAAAGCACACATGTGCTTTTGAAGGAAAATTCATTACCTCTGAATTTCAAGCGGTCTATGTACAATGTTAGCATAAAATAGAATACTTTTGGTTTAATGTTGAATTACTGAAAAGGTCTGTGTATACTTTACAAAAGGGACATTAAAAAAAAGAAAGATAAAACCTCAAATATGTCAGAAGCTACATTTGACCTTCTTATATCAAAATTTCATAAAAAAGACAGCTATTCCCTATTAAATCCTGGAATTTTGAGGGGAAAGTGCAAAATGAAAAGGCATGTAGCCTCATTTCTTCTTTATTTTCTCACAATTTCATTAATCACGACAATAACAGTAGGTCTGGGTTCCAAGGTTTCCTTTCTTTCCTGTGTCAGTCTTCTTTTTACTCCTGGCTTCTTTGACCACGAGGAGTGATCTACACAAGAAGCCAAGCGGTAGTAATGTACTAAGGCCATTTCCAAAAAACATCAGGCCTACGTCGCTGATCAAAGCATACAATCCGCTTATCAATATCACTAGAGTATATCAACTTCACGAAATGAACCCCAATAGTATTCAAATTAATAATAATGTTATGCGCAGAATGTGCAATCGAAATATCAAATCAGCAAGTGTTTGAAATTCCATTGGACAATAAAACCAAGAAGTGAATCCACGTGAAATAACGTGAATCCCACTTTCATTAAATGCTTTTCTTTGTTTTTTAAGACCATGAAATTTTTTAAAATATACTTTGGAAATTATCATGAAATTATCCATTTTTGCTAAAAATTAACTATACCCACAAATTGCGAATCCAATTAATTAATATCATCAAAACATGTGCCATTAAGCTGAATTATTTGACGGCGAAAAATATCCGAAATTTTTGTAAACTTTCCGCGCAAATTTCTACACAGAAATCCATACGAAGAAATTTTACATTAAATGATAGACGTACACTTATCTGTAAATATGTATCTAACCGGGAAGATCTGCCCGGGATTTACTTTTACTTCCTTCAAGAAAACAGGTTTAAAAAAAAAGAGAAAACAACAGACTGCTGGGGGATTTTTTTGCCAGAAACACAAGAAAACACTAAAGAGAAAAAAGGTCAGTGAGAAAGGTGAAAATGAGGAGAAAAAAACTTGAAAGTGCAAAAAGAGATAGAAGAAGAAGAAAAAGAGAGAATCCACTTTGTTCGTCAGAGGAAGACCAAAACTATGTGTTGGACCGAGTCTCTTTAAAGTCAATATGATACCAAAGAATCAGAAGATTGGTAGAATGGAGTTGCTTAGAAAAAAAATGGATGCTTCAGATAGACACGATGTGTATTTAGGGGGAAACGGGGAAGGTTTAGGACAATGGTAAAAGTGTATATTCACAAAGACATGTCTCTCTTTCTTTAAAGTGGTACTTTTTTCTACACCCTGAGAGATATGATCAAATATAATTTTTAATATCTATTTCCGTAGAGGGATCATCTTTTCCATGTTTATCTTAGTGGATTATGATTCACGGACCTTTTAATTGCTATTTTTTTTGTATTTAACAATGATGAACAAGTGGGTGTACTGTATCAGGTTTTTTTCTTTTGTTTTTTTGTTTTTTGTTGTTGTTGAATTTAGTGACCCTCTTCCCAATTTTTATTTTAAATTAAAAATCCTTGTTTTTTTTTTTAATATCTCGTATCACAGGAATTGCTGGGAGATTTGATTAGAAATTGAAAACAATATCAAAAGAGAGGGAAAATAAGAAGCTTTACACAGAGAAAGAATTGAAATTCAATTGAAAAGAACTTGAAATTAATTTTGCTTCTTCTACTTACGGCTCGCCAGGAAATCTGAACAGAAAATTGAGAGCTGTGAAAAATCAACAACATCTCATTTTGACTCTAAGAACGAAGTTGGATAGGACACTGCTGCAAATAAATTACAACTCCACAGCGTCTGCTTCTTCCCACTTATTGGGATAGAGAATGAAAAGAAATTCTAGACCTGGATGTATCACATGTTCAATGTTGAGTTGATAGCTGTAAATGACAGGAGTCTTTCGATAAATGATTCTGAAAGTTTGGAAAGTTTCTGAAAGTTGAAAGTAGCAAGAGAGGAACCAAGCCAACAGACTACTTTAAGAATCATTTGCCTAATTTGTTTTCACAGAACATCGCTTCGTTCACTGGATGCAGTAAAGGGGAAAACTCTTATTCATTCTATACAACAAAGATGTGATACAACAGTTCTTTTCAATCAAACTTGCTAGTGTATCTTCTCAATGTTGAATCTTCTTTGCAGCTTTAGTTGTTTTGCTGTGATACCAGCAGATCTGAAGGGTATATTCTGCAAGACAATTCAAAACTGAAAAGAAGATTCTATGCACAGCCCTACATTTTAAAATGGAATGCATCAAATCTACACTTTAATTACGAATATTGTGGATGGGAAGTTAGAAAGACTGAAATAAATTTTCTGAATAGTGTACTTTGCTGTATGTTATTAAGGAGAAAAGAAGCGGTGAGAAGGCGTACTGGTTCCGTACACAAATGGCAGGATTAGGGATGACAGCACAAAACTCAGATCCAAAGACAATTGCAATGTAATGAATTGAGAGTTAATAGGAATTCGCATTCCTTTAAGAAAATTATTTCAATGTTTAGTTTTTTTCCTTAATATTTTAACAGAAATTTTTATATCTAAATTTTTTTGGCACCACTTCACTTTTTCCAAAAACTACATTTACATCCAGGAATTCACAGATACTTGAGGATTGAACAAAGAATTGAGTTACGTATCCTATTAACTTATTATCATAATTTCACGATATGAATGTGGGGGAACTATTTCTTCTAACCATTTACATGAGATATTCAAGAACAAGGCTAGAAGAGTAGGCGCAATCTTCAGGTCTGGAAGAAAGGCAACTATCATTCATATAAAAAAAGCTGCTATTTTGAGTGTCTCTTATAACGCTTCTTACTTTCATATCTGAAGGTAGATATCGAACGAATGCATAAAACGAAATAACCTAATCCGACCTATGCTCGTGACAGTAGGTAGAAGAGAACAAAAAAAATAAAAACCCGAATAAATGTTAAAATATATATTAAATTCTGAATCTTAATATTCCTTGAATTGAAATATTCATAGTAATATTATTTTTCTTTTCAACTCGTGATTAAGGAAGTCTTGCAAATTCTATTGCAGATTGACATAAAACTTAGTCAAATAAATATGTTAAAACAGGAAATATATTTTGTTTTAAAATAAAAATTTGGGCTCCACTTTAATTAATAAGAAAGATAAAATCTCTAAAAATCGGCTTCCTTTCGTTTTCTTTTCAATGTATAGTAACGTCTTTGCTATCCATCAGATCTATGACATCTTGTTAAAGGAGATAGGGCAAAAATGAGATTTTTGAAAATTATCTTTAAGAAAAAAGATATTAAGTAAAAGTTTAAAGTGTGTTAAAAATTGCATTTTAATTGAATAAGAAATCATCAAACACATCAAAAATTGTTAAAAATCTTTACAGTAATATAAAATATATATATTATAAAGATTTTTTAACAATTTTTGGTGTGTTTGGGGATTTCCTAAGAAAAAAGATAGACTAGTTTTAGCGCTAGTTAAATGTTTGAGTAATCAAAATGATGTTAAATTCAATGTTTCCCTGCTGATATGTTTTTTTTCTTCTGAAGTACATCCCATCTACCTTCTCATTAGTCTTAGATAATCAGCCGAAATAAAATACAGCAAAACCTACGAAATTAGACAATGATTTTTTTTTTTTTTTTTGTTAATTTAGACAATGATATCTGCTTGTATTTTCTACGCTGACCTTTTTTGAGAATTAAGAGGGTTCTCTTGTTTGAGAAGTCGACATTATTTTATATCTAACGACAGCATAATAACAGAAAGTTTGGGCTTATTCTTTTCTCATTACCATCGATTTCTATCTCAAAACATATTCTTGTTCGACTCTTTAAGGATACCAACTGCCAACTAAAACTACTTAAGAATGCTGTCGTACTCTATCTTGAATGCAATCCACCAACCTTCTTCATTTATCAAATTCGAACAACCATAAACAGGCTTTCAACCACAACACGTCCCTAATTAATTAACTGTTATCCCTTCTTTCTATCAAATGCACAAAGCCTGGACAATAGGGTTCAGTGAAAGCTTGGCGATCCACGCTTTCCAAATCGCTAACCTCTAAATACCACTGACACATACACAATGTAATCAATTTTCTCTTAAGAAAAGGACAGTTTTCTGGTCTCGAACTTACAGGGTGGCACTGTATTTAAAAAAATAAACAACAAAATGGTAACTACGGAAGGCACAAAGGAATCAACAAAGATTTGCCACCTGGAGAGAATCTTTTATTTTTTGTTCCTCTTTGCCTTCCATAGTTAGAGGAGCAGGTCCAAATATGGGCTACCACTTTTATTTTATGAATTTCACCAACAAAAAAATTAAGATAATTAAATAGTACCAGTTTACTTAGAATCGAAAGTGAGTCTACTTTATGATAAAAGGTTGAAATAATAAAAAAAAACCGTATTTGTTTCCGTATTTTGTTGAATTATTATTTAAAGGAGAATAGGCAAACTCTATTGGGAATTTGCCCCGCCCTGTATAGTGATAACATAGGGGAGACCGGGGCAGAGCGGTCCACTTTTTTTTGTTGAATTTTTTTTTGTTTTTTTTTGTTAAGAGATTTTCCATTGCATTTATTTTTGTAAGAATCGGGAACTATTCAAGAATGTAAATACTTGATTTCATTTCATTATATTCATAAATAAAATTGGTATTAATTCGCAAAGCAAAAATGGTAGAGTGGTCCAACCTGCCCCGACCACGGGGCAGGCTGGACCACCCCGTGGGGCACGTTGGTCCGGGTAAGAATAACAACATTTAAAGTAAGATTTTTATTGAATATAAAATAATATGCCATTTAGGATATCATGAAATAAAGTTTAACTTAACCTAAGGTATTACATATTCAAGTGAAAATTTAAAATAATCATTATGCAGTTGTGCCATTGCCATATTTTGGGTTACCGAAATGTTAATTTGAGATCCCAAAATAAATTGTTTTGAATCACTACAATTTTTTCCCTGTTGTTCCAGCATGGTATCTAGATGCCATAAATAGTGCTGCCAAGACAGGAAATGGCTCAGAAAATATTAAATTAATTCATTGAAATCTGGTCAGATAATAGACATTTGACATGCACATTGCGGATGTTACCAGTATCTGACATACACATAAACTTTAAGCAACTGGTGAATGAATAAGAAATGAGCAAATATCTAATAATCGTAATTAGTTGTATGGCATTGATCATATTCTATTACCAAGAGCAAAATTTTCATGTCAAAATTTTGAAAAAACTCGATAATTCAAGTCAAAGCGGCCATCTTAGTTCGGACGTTACAAGCGTTTGGGACATGGTTTTCAATAAAAAAGAGGTTCCACAAATATAGGTAAAAAGTTGCTTTCTACAGCAAAACATTCTTTACAGCTTAAACATCTTAATAAATACTAAAAACGAATTTAAATTTGGATTACTGATTCTTTTACAGAACCCAATCTCTGAATGTCGGACGTTACAGATTTTGACAAAAAATAAATTTTTCATTATAACATAGGCTTAAATTAAGAATTATACCACCCTCTGAAGAAATTAAATTTGCACAACTAAATAAAACCATAGACAACCCACTAAGCCCAATTTTGATCATTAAACAATGCAAAAAGTATAGTATAAGACTGATTGTTTCGGACGTTACAATTTGACATACACAAAACTCAATTCAAGTCGGATTTTTGAAAGGAAGATATGCTTCTTTGAAGTCGGTCAGGTATCTCCCTTTAGTGGGAGTTGTTAGAGCTAAATTAAAATTAGGTTTTACAATTTATTCCACATTAAAAACGCTTCTAGAAGTGGAGCTATGCTAATTCAATGACAACGTTGTTTGCTCAGTTAACATCGCGGCTGTCAAATTTTAGCAATTTTTGCTAGTTTCGTATTTAAAATTAGGCAGTTAAACCATTTTTATTATGGTTTTTATTGCTTTTCTTGTTTTTTTGAACATTTTCAGACAAGGTAGTATACAGTTTTTTTTTGTTTAGGTTGTAATAATGAAACTTGAGCATTTTAAAAAACCCAGTTTCTAAACTCCCCATAATATGGCAATGGCACAGTTGAAAGTCGTAAATGAATAATATCAAATAGGTTTACATGGAATTAATTAATCACTTTCACTAGAGAAATCTTCTTTGCAGTTGAGGCATTCGTAAAATAAACCCCGAATATCACTGGCTACGCAGGAACTATGGGCCCATCTCTTGCACTGCGTACATTGAATCCACTCCTGCCATGGTTTGCTTTTTTTAAAGTTCTTCAAACAGGAGAGGCGCACAGCATTTTCATCATCTTCATCATCACTAATCATCTGTAATTGTTTCCTCTTTATCCCTTTGCCTTTGCTTCTATTTGTTTTGTTTTTTTTTGTTTATGTTGCTTTTAGAGACTGTTGGCCGAGTCATGTTTTTCGTTGCTACTCTTTCTTTTCTTTCTTTAGATTTTCGTTGCTTTTCTTGCAGAGCTTTTTTTACTGGCGTATCCGTCAGTATTGCCGTTGAGCTTGTTTTGTTCTCTATTAAGATTATTAAGATTATATTGTTATTTATGGCATTTTTTAATGCTTTCTAATGTAACAAAGTGTGTATAGAATTTATATTTAATTTAGAGTTTCACTTACTGAAAATTGTGTTAGTTCACTTAGGGATGTAATTGTGTGTGTTTTAGAATACGCTCCCTCTCCTGAAATGTTTAGACTGATTGGGTGTACTTTTTGCCCGTGTGTTTCAGATTCATCAACTGATCTGATTTTTCCCGCCAGAGTGTACTTAACTTTTCTCTTTTTGTTCCCATGGGAAAACGAAACAGATAAAACCACGTGATCACTCAATCAACGCACAACTGTTTTTTTCGAATTTTTTCTTTTTCTTTCGCACAAATTGTTTTCTAAATAAGCTCAAACCATTAAAATAATATTTAACCAATGAATATCACAATAATAATATACAAGACTTTACCAAATACAAAAATTCAAATGCATAATTACAATAATACAATTATTAAAAAACAAAATATATTCCCTCAGAGGCCAAGATTTTAATCGTGTCATGTTGACAATTCCACAACGTGACAGTTTGCATAGTTTTTAATTAGAATTTAATAACAGTTAAATGTGTAAATTGGCTATATTCGAAGATTAAAATGCCTTCCCAAGTAGTCTTCCCCTATTACGGTACTTGCTGAGAGGAATTATTAAAGGGGTAATATCCTTTAATAATATAGGCTACATACAATATATAATAGCCTACATAAAAAAAATATAAAAAAATATAATATGTAATAATATAATAGGCCTAATAAATATATAATATAGAAAAAAAATATAATGTATAGTGCCAAAATATTTTATTGTAAAAACAGCGGGGCAGAGTGGACCACTGGTCCAATGTGCCCCGTGTCGTATGGTCCACTCTGCCCCATCGCCATTTTGGCGTTTCCTTCAGTTGTAACTATCGACTACTTCAAGTATTCAATTCATATTATAGCTTAAAATGATCTTTAGATTGCCGCCTTTAATATGCATATTACGGTTGTGTTATTCAATGCATCGCTGAACGGCAATATTAAAGTAAAAACAACACTAAACATTTACTTGCCTGAACAAAAACAAAACAATCGATCACCTCACTGTCACCAATAAGCCGAATTCACTGACGCTTTTGTGGTAGCAGCGCCACAATGGCACCAACCTTCTATCCGATTTTTAGCACATTCTAGCGTCTACACGAATTACTAAAGTCAACGGTCCACTCTACCCCTAGGTCCACTTGGCCCCGGTCTCCCCTATATATATTTATAGAAAGATCTCCTTAAATAGAACATATGTTAGTATTACGACTCGTCTCAATTATTAGTCCGTTCGGAGTTATATACTCTAGCTATGACTTTCTCGTTGACATCTTACTATCCGGATTTATTAATTAATTATCATTTAATAATTATTTTCAGTATTAGTAAATATTATTTTCATTTATTACATGTAACTAATTATTATTTACTTGAAATATAATTATTATTTACTTGTGATTGATTGAATATGGGTGAAGGGAAACCAAGCACCCCCCGCCTGTAAGTGGTTGGCTTCCGTGCCATCCACATTCACCACAAATCAATCACTCAAACGTCATATTTAGACTTATATAATACCGAACGGACTAATAATTGAGACAAGTAGTAATAATAAGAAATGCTCTATTAATGGAGATATTTCCTTACGTATATATCTTATCGCTATAGAGGATGGGGCAGATCTGCCCATTCTCCTTTGTTATTATTAAACAAATAAAAACATCAAAACTTAACGCAGGCCTTTTCACCATAGAGTCTTGTAAAACCAGTATTCCTGATCGTTGGAAATTCTGTTTCATAAAAAGTAAAGCGAAACTTTTGATGAAAAATAAAGAACTCAATTAGCCCGATCGTAAAATTATTGATATTTTTTAAGCCTTGTCATTGTCCGTTTCTCGTGCAAGAGTAATCAAATTACAAAACCGTATTGTAACACGAGCAAAATGAAATTAGGTAAAAAAACACAAAAGGAGAAGAGGAAATTGAATCTACTATATTTACTGTAATCTAGTTTGAAATGGAATTGTTTTCTATGGAGAATGATCTCTTCAAAATCCATACTCCTTGCTCCAGAATCAATTTGTTTTTGAGATAGTTGTATTTTTTTTTTTTATGTGAAGAATCAATCTAATGAAATTACGAAACTAAAATGACGAAATATTGAAAAACTACGAAAAATCATTACCGAAAAAGAGAATGGAAAAAGAAATAAAACAGAAGAAATTGGAGGAATAAGAATTTTTTGCTCATGGATGTGTGAAGTGCAAAGAAAAGTAATAAGACTGTCCTTTTTATATAAAGTTTTAAATGTAATTACAAAAACCTACTCGACAAAAATAAATGTAATAATGGTGGTAATAATGCAGGATACAAAGCAAACTACCTTCCCGTGTAGCGAAAAAATTTAAAATAAAATAAACAGTATTTGTCCAGAATCTAAGAGTTTGACTTCAAAATGACGCTCTAACGTCATGACAGATTGAATTGTAGTGATCATGTTTACTGGGTTCGTCAGCTCGAATAGTCAGTGACATATAGATCCTAATGGTAAAGGTATTAAATTCAGAGATGGTAAATAAGAAATTGTCTTCAATTAAAATTAAAATAAAAAATACATAGAACAAATCCAACTTTTATGATCCGTTCATAAAAATAAATTTAATTTCGGGATTCATTCCTGTTGGCGCTTGAAAATTCCTTACACTTTATTTACAGATTAGGAGCCAAACGCGCTATTATAAACAGGCATTAAAGTGTTACTACAAAACAAACAAACCAAACATAAAAAAATACCTTATGCAAAAGATGAGTGAATTAATAGAAAGCGTAGAGAAATGACACAGAAATAAAAAATATCTGAGCTTTCATAGGTGAGAGTTTGGGACGGACCGTTTCGTCCTTTTTAGGGACTCATCAGCCAAACCAGATGAAATGCTCAGATAGTGCAAATGTGATAAGGGAAATCCCTATCGCATCCTGCTGTGGTCTCCTCCAAAAGAAAACACATTTAAAAAAGAAACCAAAACAGGCTAAAATTCAAATCCTGGCCTGCGAAACCATCAGACACAGAGGAATTTGAATATAAAGGACCAAGGCTGAATCCAACCCTGGTTTAATATAAACAAAAGATTCAACGTTGCAGAAATTAATATATACTAATATACGTATATTTAAGTGCCATTTCTCTATGCTTTATATTAATTTCTGGCACATTAAATCTTTTGTTTATAAGTGAATTAAGATATTAATAGTCATAGATTATATTTTAATATGAAATCGTATTGATTGAAAATTGAAAAAATAGTAGGAATTTAAAGCCAAATACATAATATCATTATACTATCTCCGTTAAAACCACATTGCCATTACAAATCGATATGTCAATATCAAAAGTTTCAAAGTTACTTTAAATGTTTATCTTAGGTTCTATCAAAAAAATTAAAATTTCGAAAATATTTTTTTTATTAAAATTAAAGTGGAAGTAATAGTTTTAATTTATGCGAGTCGGGAAACCATTATCTTTCCTACGCTAATTCCCTTGTGTGAAATAAATTAACCAAACATGTTTTTAATAAAAATTTGGATGTTAATGCAAATTTAAGAATGTATTTACATAACAGATTGCTCTGGAAAATCAAGCTGCAGTCGAAAGCATATCCCGTGCGTCCGAAAAGTTAATCGTTCACGGTCTGCCAGACTGAAGAGTTTGCGCATGCGCAGAAGTGTTTTACTGCTACGACAGATAAAAATACACAGCCGGGCGAAAGACAGTTTCGGCGCGGCATTTTTAACAGACAGGAAACCGATACAAAACTTTATAGCTTATAAAACGAAGTCCTAAACACTCTTGAAGTCGACAGAAGAGAGACACGTAATCCTATAGATCAATACAGACCGAGGGGGCAAAGGAAAAAAAAAATAAAAAAAAAAGGTAGAAAAGCCGTCATAACGGAGTGTTTTCTGCTCTCGGGTACCGGAAGAAATCTAATATTCTCAGCAATGAGGCTATATAGGAGAGATATCGAGCGGCTAAATCTGGCGATAAAAAATTCAGAGCCATATAAGAATTGCCACTCGGAGTGTTTTTCAGTGGGGATCGATTGGACCCTAGTGGACCCAACAACCCGTACAGTTTTCCTCAAGAGACAAAGGAAACGGATTGGCTAAGAACAAGAGGAAAGAGGTGTTTTTTTTTTTTCTCTACTTCTCTCTTCTTATTTTTTTTTTTCATGATGCACATTTCTCGCAACTTGCTTTTTCTCTCCGGCCTTTTTCTCTCGGTCTAAGTGAATTCTGAAACTTTAAACGAATACTTCCAAGTAAAGGGGTTATTTTTTTTTCTTCTTCTTTTTCTTACATTGAAATTTTAAAAATTACGAAGAGAAGCTCGTTTTACTCGTTTATGATTTTAATTGGAAGCTTATAACAAGGCATCGCGTCGTCTTTATACGTAACTGTACGGTAACCTTTAATTTTTTTTTTATCGAAACTTATAAAGTAGAAAAGTTATTAAAAAGAAATTCCAAAACCGCTTTATGGCAGCAGTTCATAACTTTTCTTCTGCCTCGCTAACCCTCTTTCAATATTATAATTTTTTGGAGAAGACTATGACATTTTTTAAAGGGTATGTGAAAAAAAAGTGCACTGTCGGAGGGTTTTGTTATTTTTAATTGTTTTAATTAAATTGAGTACTTTTTTTTTTTTTGAAAAGATAACTTATTGATTAATTAAACTGTCTTAATGTGCAGGTAAAAATTAATTAAACATAAAGAACATAATGCACCTTTAAACATATATTAATAATTAAGATTAAAACAAGGCGATGTTTCAAAGTTTTAGTAATGTTCGTCAGGCAATGAAAACAAAAATGAATACGTAAAATTGAGAAGGAATTGTTCTCAAAAATTGATTTTTGATGATTTTTTGAGACATTTCCTTCTTAACATTTTTGTATCCATTGCCTGACGAAAGAGTTCGAATACTGGAACTTTGAACACTCTCTCTTAACAATCGACTTTCCTACCAACTTGTGACTCGTTACTTAGTGAACTAACGGAAATTTTAAATCATTCTGGACTGACGAAGGCTAATATCCGCAACGTGTTCGTATTTTGTACTCCGACGCATTAAAATGATATTGGGTTTTTTCAATTGTGTTTTTATTCATTATTTATTAATTCTGGCATCTTTTATGTCTTACGTTACATTTTCACTTCTAATTACTCTCTTATAGTCTACATTTCATTGACGATCGAATGAAATGTATCCCTGACCCAAAATGCCTGAAAACCAGAATGTTCCGAATTTTGGGTAAGTAGAGTTGAAGAAAAGTGAAAAAAAAAATCCTTACCATATAGTTTTTTTATTTGTCATAAAAATAAACAATAAGAACATATAAATGCTATAAGGCTTTTTTCACGTTTTTTTATGATACATAAACAACGCAGTACAAAAAATAAGTAGACAATGCTTAACTGTTCCCCACAAACAATTCATACTGATAACGTTGGACTGTTTACTGAATGAATCCCAAAGGGTCCTTTTTGTGAGACCGACATTGTTACGGATTTATGAATATTTCGGCTTTCGAAATTTCGGATTGGGGTTTACTAAAGTCTTATGATTTCTTGTTACCGTTTCTCATTTTTTGGATACCACTTCATAAAAATTTCAGTTCGTTTACCAAATCAATAATGATTCATTTTAGACTTCTAAACGTATAAAAATAATCAGTGATCACTGAAAACTAAGAACTGAGACAGTGAAATGTATAATATCTTTTCTAGTCTCAGTGTCTCTACAAAAAAAAAAAAGAAAGCTTGATTGGAATAAAAGAACAGAAAAATTAATGAAGTACCATTTCTTTTTTCTTATTTTACGGTTGGAAAAACGGTACTTTATCTCTTTAGTTTCACTGTAATAAATAAAACAGGAAGAAAAAGAAGAAGGAAAAAAAATAAAGAAACGAATGGGGTTGAGAGGTGGTGGGGTTAGGGGTTAGGGGAGAAAAACACAATAAAAGCCAAGGTGGCTGAGGAAGATCGAGATGTGCATCGCGATTCGTCGCGTATCTCACCGTGAATGGGCTCTTTACCAAGTTACGCCCCCGCAATCTCGTTCTAAAACCATTATCTACTAGGAAAGGACTCAAAGAGAAAGAAGGAGAAGCACGGGAGCTAATCATCATGTTGGTTGCTGAAACATTTACCTAACCATTATTAGCGCTTCAACATTTACTCAAGGCCCTTCTTCCATAGTCTTCTTGCCAACAAAATAAGAAATGTGGGCAGAGTTGGTGATGTGACTCCTCCATCAGCGCAGCTTAAAAAGAAAAACGCCATTTAGATCCAGTTTGGCGCGCAAATGAGTCGAGAGGGCCAGACCTTCTTCTAATCTTCTCAAGGATTCCCCCTTTTTTTTTGGTCTTCTACCAAAGCGAAGACATATAAACGTTGTTTTCCCATAGATAAAAGGTTTATTTCTTTCCTCACCGTCGTCGTAAAAAGAAATAAAAAAAAGTGCTTCAGGAATCTGTTGTCTTTTGAGATGCCTCAATTGCCTTCGCTTCTTCTACAAAACATGGCTTCCAGCTACAGTAATTCACTTTGGAAATCCACTTGTCTGTCTTTCTGAAAATCTGTTTGCGGTGATGTGATTATCGCTTAAAATATCATTAATTAAATCTTGTAATTTTTTTTCGGGGGGAGAAAGGGAAGGAGAATGGGGAGGTTATTACTAATTTTGTCTGATTTGATCTCCAGCATCTAGGAGCAACATCTTAAATTGTCTCAAACCTCTTAATGATTTGCTTGCAAGGTATGGAAAGTGAAACAGATGACGATATCCTTTCGAAAATATAACTTCGCATAAAATGAAAATTTGTAATTCCTCGGGTTTATTAACTAATAAGGTATTGTTATTTGGGTTAAAAAAACATTAATAGTTAAACGTTGTCTAGATAATGATCTTCCTTTAACGACTGTAAATAATCCTCCAGCAATTATTATTGTTTTAATCACTAGAAAGGGATAAATAAACCGAAAAGCTGTTTCATAGTTTTCATTTTTTTATATTTTGTTTTGTTTTTATCATCAACAAAAATCTTGTTTTAATTTTGTTGTTCCAGATTGTTTTAATTCTGTTTAGTTCTGTAAATTAATACTGTTTTAATTCCCCTTATTACACAATCACTATCTATAATGAAATGTATATTGATTTTGTACATTAGGGACTAAACCCAATTTACCTGGCTTTGCAGCTACTTTGTTCCAAAAGCCTTTAGTCGTCAAAATAATTCAGAGATTTATAAGAGCATTTCATGAGGAATTAATTAGTTTTTACCATGTATGAAAAACCTCTGTAAACCTTTTTTAAGTACTGATAATTGATACCTTTGATAAATTATAATGCAGTCATTTACGTACGTCTATTGACTTTAAGGTCCTAACTCAAGCAATTCAGGCGACTGCAAACCTTTTATTTCTTTTTATACGGTATAATTCTTTTACCAATACACCTAAGATTCTGAAAATTTAAATATGAACTTCTAAAGCAGGTGGGATTTACATTTTCGGTTTTTAATTTTCAAGAAATTCTATAATTACGATTAAATTAAATTAAAATTCAAAAACATTCAATTTTTTGGGCATTTTCGAGGTATTACTTGGTATTTTCAACTTAAAAAAATCTTGACGAAAAATCCTGAAATGATAAAAAATTCGTAAAATTATGACGTATTTAAAATATTTATTATTAGTGCAATAGTTAACTTTTTTTAAAACTAAAAACCGCATTTTTTAAAATTGTCTGAGATTAGATTTTTTTTATGATTATCAAAAAATCATAATTAATTTCCAAATTAAAAACAAATCTCATATGCTCCACAAGTTCAGATTTAAATTTTCAGAATTTTAGGTGCATTGGTAAAAGAAATATTTAAAGGAAATAAAAGGTTTGCAGTCGCCTGCATTTGCCTTCACCTTAATAACAATCCCAAACAATATTCAGAAACATTATAAGAATAATTCATAATATTAATAATTATCCTATATAATATATAAAACAATAACTGAACTTATTTCTTACTCCTCGCATGAAACCTCTTAAATTACAGTCCCAACGCTGAATAAAGATCCTCCCAGAATGCAACGTAGCTTATAGATTGAGCTTTCCTGGCCGACAGCTAACATTGAAAGAGAAGAGAAGCGACCTCTTCTCTTTCAATGTTAGCGGTCGGCCAGGAAAGCTCAATCTATAAGCTACGTTGCATTCTGGGAGGATCTTTATTCAGCGTAGGGACTGTACTGCGCTTTTTTTTTTTGGGGGGGGGGGGCTAAATTGGCCAAAGTGGGCTTCAGGAGGCACCTTCCTATATACGGATCCTCCTCACGAAACAACCTGTCTTTTATTGTATGTATTTTCTTTAGGCCGCACGGTTGGCGTTGTCACTAAGACATTGGCCTATCATCTCTGAGTACTGTGGTTCGGTTTTAGTGTGGGTTTCGTGATGGTAGACGATCCGCGTTGGGCAGATTTTCTCGGGATTCTCCCGTTTCCTCTGCACTTCTCCCACCATTCTTTCTCAGTCTTTCTGTCCTCATTTCCACGGGTTAGCCCAATGATCTTCAAGTCGCGGTGCTTGGCTTCCCTGCCACCCACTTTTCCCACAATCAATCAAATGTATTTTGGTTTATTTGCCTGGCAGATCTAAACAGAATAGATGATAAAACTACATAAAAAATATATAGGTCTCTGCTGACTGAGTCGAAAACACTGATAAAATTGCGTTCAGGAGTTAACACATCATGGAGGTCTTTGGTTGTGACATTGAGAATTGCACCAGGGGCGTTATTTTGATGAATTCAACGTCCAATCACACAGTGTTCCTTTACACGGTGTGAACACAGTATTAAATTCTACTCAATTACAACTCGATTCAGGTTAATAAATTAAAACACAAATAAAGATTAAAAAAGAAAAGCATATTACTTTTAAATTTTGATTTCGTTATCAAAATGATTTCCATTAGTGTTTAAATCAGGCAGTTTCTTATTAAATAAGGAAGGAAAGTTTTTTTAAATGACAAGAAACTAAAGAAGAAACAAGAAACGCAAGAAGAAACCCAAGCACCGCGATGGTTTTCCCATATTGATTTCATTAAAGTTTTCTATATTCATTTCTATATCCTTTGATTTTATTGAAGATATTTTTAATCTTTTCCAATGTAAGGCTTAGATAAAGTTTTGAAAACCGTGCAAGATCTTCCGTTAAGTACGGAAGTAATATTTAAATTGATTCGATAGTTAGAATAATGCTAAACTTTTTCCATTTTCTTTTAAATTAATTGTTCGTGTTGATTTATGTGCAAGTGGTTTAGAAAGTTACTTCAATTCCCTAAATCTATGACTCTTTTATCTCTTTACCATGTTTTTCGTTATTTTTCCGGGAAGGTCATATGACTTTTAATTGGCCCTAAGTGGCTTCCTTTCAGATCATGAATAACCTTGAGATTACTGCAAGGAAAACCACGAGGAAGCTAAAATGGTTATCGATTTACTTGTTTTTCTTTCTTAAAATCGCACGCGGTGATTAACAGGATTTCTGCAGAAAACCAGAATCGACAAGGAACTGCAGAAGTAGGGTGACCTTGTCTGTAGCAGAATACTTGCTTTCAATAGGCATTAAAAACTGATAATGAAATCAGAGAAAAATACAGTCATCGTTTTCTTGTCTGGTTTCGCTATGACTAGATAAATTAATTACTGTAACAATACTGTATTCTAGACTGTTCCATTCTGTTCCTGAAGCCTTAGACAGTTGGTCACAGATACGTAAGCAATGAACGAAAGTGGCGCAGATGTGCCCGAGTCAAATTAAATGGCGTTTCTGATTAAGTGCCAGTCAGTATCATTATTAGGTAACAGACAATTCCTAAGAATACACAAGGCCTGCATTAAAGAGGTTTTTTTTCTTCTTCTTTTTTTAACATTTTTTTTTTCATTAAAACTATAATTCTAAGTTTGTTGAAAGAGGTTTACCATACATTAATAAAACATGAATAAAGAGTTTGTTCCCCATCAAGAGGAATCTACAATGGTAAAGCTGTCTTATTATGATTTATCAGCCAGATTTATCTAGTTGATGAGGAACTCTAAGCACGTAAAGATTGTGGAATCCCGCCAATGAATTAAAAAAAAAAATAGAATTTTGTTTTTCTTGGACACTGCAGATTCAAAAACTGCACCACGCTGGCCAAAGTTTTTAATCTGTTTGCAGTAAATTTATTTACTTTTTTTTTTCCTAGGAAGGGAGGGCTTTTTTTTTCCGTCTCACTGAAAGGAGTAAGAGTGAGATCCATGACCTCTCATGTCCCTTAACTGTTCATCAGCTTATAAATTTAGATGACGAATCCTTCTAAGACAATTCTGATATTATTGTAAACATGTTATTTTTTTTTCTCTTTATTCAAGAACGTTCTGCTTAAAAATCTCGAATGGTCTATGAAACATTTATTGTGGAGTAACAGACTGCATTGTGCTCAATTTCAAATGACTATCTTTATAACTAAGTCTCGATTATCTAATGATAAAAAGATTGCACTACTAGTTATGAAAGGGATCAAGTATCCGAGAAACGTAGAGTACTTTAAATAATTCATAACATTTCCATTGTATGAAATATTAGTCGAGTAAACACACTTGAAAGTGAATCAAGGCTGCAATCCAGCGAAGATGTTATGAATATTAGATTTATTTAACAAGTATCTCACAGCGAAGAGGGTTAAGAGATACTTCTGCAGTTCCGTAACACGAAAGTTCGAATGGATGATATGTCTTTCGCTACCCAACAATTTCCTCAAATCCTGTATTGAGGAAGATTTTTTGGGCATGGAAAGGCATTCATCAAACAATTATACGAAGATTGTGGATCAAGAAGGAGAAAGACACTGGATAAAAAAAGGGGTCTTGGCGAGATCTGAAGGCTGCAGAGTAAGGGGAAGGTCTGATGTCTATCTACCTACAAAAATACTAAAACAATGAAAAACAGAGATGATTGTCGATGGAATGGATGACGAATTTTGCAGTTCGTGGATCAGAAAACAATACGAAAAACCTTAAAAAAAAAAGGAGATAACAAATTGTAAATAATTAACGTTTCTGTTTCTTGCTTCAGATGAGTTACTTAAATGACGTCACATATCTTTTCGCAGATCCTAAGTGTTCGAAAATTGGTCGAAAACAAATTCAAGATTCCAATAAGTAAATAAAATAAAGATTTGATTGGTACTGATAAAAACGTAAACTTAATAATCAGGACATTACAAATCCACTATTGTAAGCTATGAACTGGGACTATTTTGTTAGCGAAAAGAATTATAGTTAATTTTATTCTTATATTCTTCATTATTTCTAATTTTGCATAGATCGAATAAAATCATTGTCACGCGAAAGTCATAGATCAGGTTAGGAGTTTTGCCAAAAGATTAAAAAAAACAAAACATGAAAAGCTACATAACCTCACAAAGGAAGATCAAGCTGCAGTAGAACTGGGAGCATTAAGTAATGATAAAAAAAAATAACTTCCCATTTCTAATTTTCTTTTTAAATTAGAAACGGTAAGTGCCTTGGCTGCTCAGAAACCAGTGCTAAAGGTGTTGGTCTTTCTTGTTCTCTGTTGACTCGGGGGTGATGTATCATTGCCAACCAAGGAATTTCAATGTTCGCTCGCATTTTCTTTGCTGTCCGTTTCCGTGACACGAATACAGTTGGGAAATTTCTTCGCTATGATGAAATATTAGAATGAAAAGAACCCGCGCACCTCCTCACAGCTTTAAACATTTCTAAGAAACAAAGAATTGTAATGAAATTAATAAAAAGAAAAATCGCAAATTCTTGGAGGAAGAAAAATTACATTTTATTTCCCTCAATATCTGTAGTAGATTTTCAAAAGCTATAACACTACCGGTATTTTTGTTAAGTATAACGAATCTCAATTATTTTACATCATATATCATGATATCATATCCGATATTCAGTTACTTTATTTATATGTAACTAATTTACATTTCAACACTCATTTCAGATCTTTGTTAACATTTTTCATCCATTTCCAATTTATAAATCCGCTGTTTTTTGGTACAAATAAGCCTAATATTCTTATACGCATTCGCAATTCAGTCAAAAAAAATTTGACAATCACAGCTTCTTAATCTACTATAATACGTATACATTGATATAAATGTATAATTTGGAGACACATACATATATGTTTTTAAATATTTCACTTAATCACACCTCAGATTTAATTGACATATTTCGTATATTATTTGTTATTCAAAATGCAATTTCTTACCAATCTTAAAAATTTTAATTAAATAAAACAAGAAATGAATTCAGCACAAATTTAACTAACCTTTCTGATTCGATTATCGGGAAGGAATCGGAACGGCCGTTTCGTCCTACTTGGGACTCATCAGCGAACCAGAAAGGCATTTTGGTATTTGTGCTGAATTCATTTCTTGTTTTATTTAATTTGAATTATTTTACAGCACGTCAAACTCCTTTCACTTAAAAATTTTATTTTGTTAATATTTTGATTCTGTCAATTTATGTAGTTGGGAACAAAAATACCACAAAAACCAATTTGCTAAAGAAATTAAAGATTTTATAAATTATCTTAATTTACAATTAGTAGTTTGTTAATTTAAGATTGGCAAATTCGAAAGTAAAACATAATAATTTCTATATTAATCCCACGATTTTCAATGTTATGAAAAATAAAAAGGCGTAAAGTAATCAAATTTATTTTCTTAACAATAAATTGGGGAAATATTATCCATTTCTAGGTAAGTGGATTATTAGAAGTGATCAATACGATCGATAATTAATTAATTGAAAGCAATGTCCACTACATCTACTTCAAAGCTAAAGTAAAATATTTATTGTAAAGCTGTTGCTTTATTTTGCGTTCGAATGATACTGAAAGGACGATAAAAATGTACGAAAAATGTTTAATGCAAAGCTGCGGGGGCCCAGCAGTTCCTTTCTGCACTCTGTGCATTATTGGGAGCAATTTATACGCCAGTGAAAAGCAACTCCGAATATTTTATTCTGTTGTTTAAGTCATATATTTTTTTTTAGTTTTGAGGTTTCTACCGCTATGGCAATGGCGGTGCACGTAAATATTGAAAAGGCACTCTCGAAACTTCTCTGCCATGATGAAATGCTTTCCCGAAATACCACGCGTTATTAACAAGCATATAAAAACGCCGCCTTATTACCAAGCAAAAGAGGGGAAAAGGAAAAAAAAAAAATAATACGAAAAAAAGAAGTCCCCAAACGCCGCTGCAGATGATCAGCAAATTTCAATATCCAACACAACAACGGCGCTTTTATTGTTGTCAAATGGATCTCAGACAATAAGATTTGGTTTGGAGAGAAAGTGCGCCTTTGGTTGGGAAAATGTGCTTAAAACTTGCGAGACCCGAAATCCGGAAGGATTTGGAAGAGAAATGCGGAAGAGAAAGGATACATTACATTACTTCGGAATTCGAACGGAAAGAATAAGAGGGAATGAAAAGGAAAGGAAAAAAAAATCCGTGGTGCTAATTTTTTTTCTTCTTTTTTTTATTTTTAGTATTTCATTACGTAGAGTGCTTTGTAGTGCACACGTGCGGATTTGGGCAAAGGCTCGACAAGCCATTCTTCTTAGGGATTGTATTTTTCTTTTTTTTTTTAAACACTTCATTTGCCATTTTTTTATTTCAGAGAAAAATTTTTGCCAATCTGCTTCAACTTTGGGTAACTAATATAAGATGATTGGAGCCCCGGACTCCCATCGTTCTCGTGTGACAGGTTATTATTTTTTCTTTTTGTGCTTCTTACAGAAATTTCTTCCTCTGGTGCTGAAGGGGAGGGAATTGGAGCTCAATCACCGCCCCGTGCAAATGGATTCTCCCTCCCTCCGAGGAGGATCAGGGTCTCCTTGAGATGTGGGAGGACTGCTGTCGTGATCGCGTTCAGTTCGACACATGGGGGACTCGGCGAAATGGGGCTCGCTGACAAATTGTGGAGCCCCCTTTGGGGATTTTTTTTTTTACTTCTCTCTCTCTTTCGAGAGCTTTAAGCGGGGGAGGAGAATTTGGGGCGAGAGTGTGTGCGAGAGAGAAAACCGAGGATTGGATTTTTATCGTGTTTTCACACCTCGGCGTGCGGCGCTGATGCCCGATAGGGTCCTTGGCCCAATCGAAGTGCTCGTCACGTGCGCTTAAAGGGATCGTTCCCGATTCTGCATCATCATCATCATTAAAATGAAGAGCAAATTGTACAGAAGCAGATGAGCCAAGTCCTCCATCCTCGGAGCACCCGCTAAAAAAAAAAGGAAGAAGAAGAGCGACTGGATCGTGTTTTAGAGCGAGAATCTCCATGTGTGCGTGCGTCGTGGTAGCCAGCAAAACGCGGTGGGGAATAGACGTAAAGAGATTTACGGTTTGTCTTTGGCGGAGACAAAGATTGCTTGTGCATTCGCTTCACGGCAACTCAACGAGAAAGCGAGAGAGAGAGGCTAAAAAAATGGAACGAAGAGAAAAGAAGCGTTTTTAGATGGATCAGAGATGTAACGACAGCCCACCACGAAAATAAAGAAAAAGAGACGAAAGAAAGGAAGATTACGACAATGTGATTACCATCATTAACAACAGCAATTAAAAAAAAACCAAGCTTTAAAAGAATTTAAAGCTTATTTTCTTTCAAATGTCGCGTTTTATTTTATTTTATTTTGTTTTTGAAGTCGCGTAAACAATAAAGTAGAGCAAGTGAATATAATTTTGTGCTAAATGTAAATTTAAGGGTTACCCATAATAATAACAAAAATTAATAATAATAAAAAAGGAGCCGTGCCGGCGTGGTCATGCGGTCTCAGGCGTCGGTCTGCCGTGAGGCCTGTGTGCCGGTACCCGGGTTCAAATCCCGGTCGAGAGCATGGCTGTTTCATCTTTCTTCTTCTGTGTTTCGTCCGTTTCTCCCCTGGGACTTACTATCTCAGGATTATTTCTGTGCGGGATGTGAATCTCGTCCCCCTTCTGGAATTTCCTAGTTTCACCCTGACGTTGTCAGGTAGGGCTAGCCCGTGGCTCCACAGTTGGTCAAAGTTGATGAAAGGAATAATAAAGGAAAGTACAAAAATGGAAGGAAAATTTAAAAAAAAGTTAAGAAAAAAATAAAAAAAAAAGTTAGGAAAATAAGAAGAAAAAAAACAAAACAAAATACCATGCGGACATTGAGAAAAAAAGATTAAGAGATCCCCCCCCACACACACACACAAAAAAGTAGATCTACGGATTTGAACCAACAATCTTCAGAATAAGAGTCCGAAACCTTAACCATCATTAAATAGCTTACGAATTGAAATGAAATGGTTGCATTTCTAATGTTTAAGCGGAAATCCAATTAAAACAATGCTAAACAGCTCTAAAGAGGAGGGGGGGGGACGTTGGCCCTTGAAAATACCCTACTCCTATGTTGTTTGGGCCTCTTAATACGAGTCCGTTTGTCGATCCGACCTTTCGTTCGGGAGTTTTTATAATGACAACAATGCCAAATATCTCGAACATGGGGGAGGCGTTTGTCCCTAAAAATTACCCATTCCTACGTTGTTTGGGCCTCTGAACACGATGGCGAAATCCGTTTGTAGATCCGACCTGCCGTTCGGTAGTTGTTAGGGATGGACAGACACGGACGGACAGACAGGACAAACGCAATAGCTACCGATTTTGGTCGCTATCACAATAGCTCCCAAATGGGAGTTAAAAAAACAAAAAACATTTATACCTGACAAATACAAATAATGTATCTTACAATTTAACGAAGGCTAAAAATTGATTAAAACTGAGAGAACACTAAATTTCAATTTCTTCAAATCCAACTAAAATTAATTTTCGAATCAAAGCGCGCTCAAATTTAAAATGAATTACAAAGCATTGTCAGACATTGATAGAAATTAATTGTTTGATTTTTAATACGAAATAAGTAAGGTAATTAATGTAACATTTACAGGACCCAAACAGAAATTTTGAAACGTAAACAAAAGATCACCTCTTGCCCTTAACTCGATCAGTCAACTTTCAAGACCAATGTTCACTATATAAAGGCCATTTAAATGACAGATAGACAGATACACACATTTTTTTTCTTATGTATTTAGCTTTAACCTAATTTTTTTAATAAATGCATTAATTGAAGAGCATTTTCTAGTCTTTAAAGAAAATGAAATTTTAATACACAAACAAATCTTCAAATACTTGTATTTAGCTTCCTTCAGACAATCCAAAACAACTTGTATAAATGATGTGCGTTAGGGATTATTTTGTTTAAAGTTTTCTTCCTTTTTTTTTCAAATTTATTTATTTATGGATTTTTTTTTCGTATGCAATTTGTTTTTACTACTAAAACTTTTCATTTTTTGGTCGATCGATTCGATGTAACGTGAAAAGTTGCGAAATTTTTGCGGCCAACATAATCTCAGCGGTGAGATTGCGGTTTGCCATATCGTCGGATTATTTTATTAATCTTAATTATTACATCGTAATTAGTTAACTACTGTTGGAGCATAATCTTTTCCCATAAATTCCATCATTAAAAACTTTCAAGCGAATACTTAGAACGACAGAGTTCCCGCCCTTTCGTTATCATAAAATGTAGCGTTTTCTACAACGACAAAAACAAAATACAATTCTGAAATTTTAATATCTTGTTTCATTAATTACTCCAAGAAATTTCCAATATAACATAATATACATTGGAAAATTCTTTGAGTAATACAGTTCGATTATTACATGGATATGTAGATTCGCGTTTGTGGATAATTCGACTTATATGAAGCTGTGCTATTTTTGAATGTCAAATTTTTATACATTATAGTTTCCATTTGTAATAGAATGGATAAAAAAACATCAATGATTCGGGTCTGGCTCAATTGCCCGACAATAGATTTCCCGACAATCATGTGCCCGACAAATCATTTTCCTGACAGATAAATATATCGACAACCGACCACCCGACAAATCACATACGACTATGATTTTATATGCCTAAACAGCTCGGACCTGCTTACCTATATACTTACATACATTCACACACTTATAGGCCTGTACATATGTTTTAATCTATTTTTTAAATTAATAATTTCTTTTACATGTGTAAAAAAATTAAAATTTTAAAAAAATAACCAACACACTAAAAACGATGATTAAAATTTTATAAAAATTACTTTACATCCTGTGGAGCCTTTCGAGTTCCTGTGCGGAAACTCCTCTTCAAATCCTTAGAGTATTAAAGAGGAGTTTCCGCATAGGAACTCGAAAGGCTCCACAAGACGTAAATTATTTTTTTTATAACATTTAAGTTATAATTTTTAGTGTGTTGATTATTTTTTAAAATGAAATATTTTTTAAATTAATAATATTTTTATTAAAACGCACATTATATCTTAATATCATATTTTTAATCCTTATCCTCATCGTAATCCTAATCCTAAAATCCTAATGGTATTATAGTGAAATTTAATTTTAATAAAATACAATATGCATTTTAATAAAATTGATATTAATTAAAAAATAGATTAAATTTAAAAATGAGTGTGTATGTATATACAGGGTGGGCAAAATAAAAGAGGCCCCGGAAAAAAAAAGGACAGAGTCCACTATCGCAAGGGAGATTGGGTTGGTTGAACCTATTCTTCTCACAAGGGAGACAGCGTCGGTCGGATCCAACAGAAAAAGATAGGGGGGAAATTGGACAGTTCCGCAGGCAACAATGTATCAATTTTTGACAATAGGACTGGCCCTTGTTAATGAACTGCCTTGTTAATGAACAGAAAATGCGGGAAACCATAACTGCGATGCACCAATCGGTTGCTGTCACATTCACATCACAGAAGATGTTGAAAATGGCCACCGTTGACGTCAATGCAGCGCTGTGCTCGATTTATCAAACTGTGAGACACGCTTAGCAGCTCTGCCTGAGGGATAGCAGCAATAGCGTTTTCAATGCTCTGCTGTAGCGCTTCCAGTGTGTGAGGATTATTGGAGTACACCTGACCCTTCAATTTGCCCTACAGGTAAAAATCACAGGGAGAGAGATCGGGCGATCGAGATGGCCAGTTGATTGCACTGCCTCTGCTAATTGTCCTCTCCTCACCGAATACCTCATGCACTCGTGACAAGGTTGTTAAGGCGGTGTGTGCTGTAGCTCCGTCTTGCTGAAAATATCCATACAGTCGTTCATCTTCTGTGAGTTGATCCACATATGGATTAAACATTGTCTGGACATACCGGTTAGCATTTACAGTTTGGTGAAAGAATCGTGTTACGATGCGGACACCAAACATTGCGCACCACACACCAATCTTGAGATTATGCAACGCCCTTTCGACGTAGTGATGGGGATTTTCTGATGCATAATGGCGCGTGTTCTGGGAGTTCACATACCCTGACAGACTGAACCAGGCCTCATCTGAGGAAATGAAAACTGGGGATCCGAAAGTCCTGACTCCACTTCACTCAGAAACCACCGGCAGAATTCAACACGCGAATTTACATCTGGCCGCTTTAACTCATGCACCACAGAAAATTTGTAAGGATAGAGATGAAGGTCCTTTTTGATAATGTTTCGACACGATGATCTCTTAATTCCCACTTGCACAGATAAACGTTGAGATTTCGTCGGACTTCGTTCCAGGCTTTCCTGCACTCGTGCTATGTTTTCTGGTGTCCGAACTCTTTTCGGATAGCTACGGTGTTTATTAGCTACCGAGCCCGTTTCCCGCCATTTTGCCAATATTTTTGCATTGCAGACTTTGCTGGATAGGTTTAGCCAAAACATGTCCAGTCGCAAACTCTTGCGCAAACAGTTCCGCACAGGTTTTCCACGATCCATGCTTCGCATAACACTCGATAATGAATACGCGCTGTTTTATCGTGAGCACCATTCTGTGTTGCTTTCAACTGGTCACTAAACACGTCTGCTCCTCTCAATCATTAACACGAAATGACACATTGACGTACTCTGGACAGAGCATGCGGGAGATGTGCACGCGCCGACATGTGACAGCAACCGATTGGTGCATCGCAATTATGGTTTCCAGCATTTTCTGTTCATTAACAATGCAGTTCATTAACAAGGGTCAGTCCTATTGTCAATAATTGATACATTGTTACCTGTGGAACTGTCCAATTTCCCCTCTATCTTTTTCTGTTGGATCCGACCGACGCTGTCTCCCTTGTGAGAAGAATAGGTTCATCCAACCCAATCTCCCATGCGATAGTGGACTCTGTCCTTTTTTTTCCGGGGCCTCTTTTATTTTGCCCACCCTGTATATATATATGTGAATAAATGTATGTATGTAGGTCCGAGCGGCATATAAAATCTCTTACTCTTTTTGTAATTTGTTGGATAGTCGATTGTCGGGAAACTGATAAGTCGGGAAATTTATTTGTGAGGAAAATGATTTGTCGGGCAATCGATTGTCAGGCAATTGGACGGCAACCACATCGATCTTAATACATGTTATTTTCTTCTAAAACGTTTAGCGAGAGCTCCTTTCTATTGTTATTATATAAAAAAAAAATGAATAAAAATCTAAATATCTGGATTGGAAGTTTAATTGGACAATCTACTATCAATATAATTCCATTTTTATACAAATGATACAGTGGAGAAACACGAAAAACTTTTGATAATACGAATGGAGATAATAGGAAAAGCTCACTAAATAAGGGAGGTGAAAATCGAAGCTCCGTATTGACTGCTGAACAGAAAGTTTGTGTATAATTATATATACGTAATATAATATTATAAAATATAATACAATAATTACATGTAATAAAAATATAATAATAAATAAGTAATACATATAATAATTTGAACTGTACATTTCTATTATTCAGCTTCTAATGTAACCTAATATGATTCACTGACTTTCAATTAACCTTGATAAACGAATTTTCAATCTCCACAAACCTCCACAAGATTCTGTAATTGGAAATTTACGTATTTTGTAGGCCTAAATCGCCATTTACATTTTAATTGAACTTTTATTGGGCCTTTATGTTTCTGGAATCAGTGTAATTCTCTCTTCTAAATACTCTATCTCTTTACAACTCACAGTTAAACACTTAGTAGATGGTTGAGAATGGCTTTGGAGAATGAGCGAAGTCTCTCTGCGTCCAGATGTTTTGAAAACTACTTCAGTAAAATGTGTTGAAGCAAATTAAGGGCCGCGATAGCATCAATGACATCAGATGGCAACTTAGAGTATTTCAGCAGTAAGTTTCTAAGTAATTATAATATTTAAAACTAGGATTTCTATCGTGGCCTTTCTTTGCTGCTCTAAAAATGCACTGTGTGGAATCATAGCAATTTCTGCATTCAAAAATATACACAATGCCTAGGCGATTTTAAGAGATCAATATCATACAGTCTGTCTCAAGGGAAAAAAAAAATAGCCATATATGTTAACTGTAGAGAGTGAATCTACGGGCATTTTTTTATAATTCATCAGAAAGAATGTGAGACTTACAGAAATTAAAAAAACAGAACAACAAAACATAATAAAAGGTGAATTGAGTAATTCAAGTAGGCTACCAGCATTCTGCCGGCCACAAATGAATTTTCTCTGCGAATTAAAAAAGCACCTAAATTATCTAAATCAAATGGTAGAGACCAAGTGTTCACTAGGTGATAAGTGTTCACTAGGTGATATCCCAGGACAGCCGTTTCTCGCTCTTTGGCGATCATCGGCTTGGGTAGTCAGCAATAAACAACGAGGTCTCAATACCGTTTAATAACTACTCCCAGCCGATGACCGCCAAAGAGCGCGAAACAGCTTAGATGTCATTTAGCATTCGCTTGGTCTACAACCATTATTTCTTCTTATAGTTCTCAAGAATTCTATGTCTGTCTCGCTTTTTGAGACAGACATGAAATTCCTAAGAACTAAAAACAATGCTCATACATTCACTCTCAACAGTCAACATATGTTATACAAACTTTTTGAAAGTTTTTAGAAATTCTGAAACGTAATGGAATTTGAAATTATTTAGTTGATTTATTAATATTATTACTGAAATTTTAAAAAGTATGGATTTCTGAAAGATCTTGTACTTTCAAAGTGCAAGTACTCTTTGTATTATTCGATTTCTTATTTGTCTTTCTTATTTTCTACATTACTTACATTTTGATGATTAACTAGCATGTCAAGTTTTGATACAATTATTTCACTTTATGTTTACTTTATGCTATTTTTTAACGTGTGCGGGTTGAAAGAATCTTTGAATCTAGGTGTAAAAGAAAGAATCTGTGTAAAACGTGGATAATACTAAAACTTTTGCACACGTAATAAAAATTCAAAATTTATTCATTCATATTTTAAAATTAAAAAAAGATAAAAAATTTTTAAACAAGGACGGTTTCAACCCGCTACGACCGCAGGTCATCTTCAGCTTAAAGAAAACAGTGGAGGTTTTATATGGGAAATAAATTAAAAGAAAACTACTCGTGTAATGATTAAATATTTAACTATTAAATGGCACGTCAAAGTGATTGGTGAACCAAAAATAAACAAAATCAACTTCGATCTGCTGGTGATCAATGGAACTACAAGCATAAACAGAGGGAAACAAATAAAATCATAACTCAGAAATAATTTTATTAATTTCTTTCTTCTCTTTCTTCTATTTGAATCTATTCTATTTAAATAAATTACGGATGATAGTTGTTACTGAGATTTATATTACAGTACAATCATTTACTGATTTTTATTATGCATTTCTTGTTATTTTCCATTATTTCACTTGAATATTACAGTTTTATTTTGGTCAACTGCAGAATGGCAAATACTTCAAATATTAATGATTTCATAAATTAACCTCTTTTAAGTTTTAACATTGAAGAATAAAGCAAGGCTTTTTCCACAATTATTCTCAGTACTATTTTTAAAATAAACTGTTTCTCACGAAACGATGTCTTAGAATATTAAAAACAAAATCATCTTTCATTTATCTTAAAGGGCATTTTTCCTCATTAGATTTAGAACTTTTTTAGCTAAAAAAATGCTATTTCAGTGCAATTTCCTTTCAAAATACTTTCGCCAAATACATTCAGATCAAATGATTATAAAGCAGACTTGAACTCAATTCAACTTGTCCCAGGCCTTCTAGTCTTTCCTCCGCTCACATTGTAGCTGAAATAAACTTAGAAACATGATTAACGCAAGAAAGAGACGAACTGGAGGACATCTGGACCAAAGTGTCCCTTAGCGTCCACTTTCCCATATATAACTCACCTACGCTTTATGGCCACCAAATTACCGAAAATTCCGACCAAATAAGTGCTACCATAAAAGGGCCGTTCGCGCCAATGCCTCACGCGGGCGGACAGCGTCACGTGTCAAAAGACGACGACGAATCCATCGAAACAAGGACTTTTCCGTGTCTGTTCTTCTCTTGAGCTCCAATAAATCCGTGGGTTTTCACTTTTATTGCCACCCTTTTCTCCGTTTCCCTTTTGCTGTTATTTATGAAGCTCTGGCAAATGCGGATGTTATTATGTTGAAAACAGGCAGCGCTGACAAAAGACAAATATACGCAATAAAAATCCAGAAACAATTCCGAATTGTTTAGCAGGGAATCGATTTGGATGATCGGCTTGTTTCACGCTGACACGCGTGGGATAAAGGCGGACGTAAAATTACCACAAAAACGGTTTCGTGGCTGTAGCGTGTTTGGAGACAATTCTTAGGAATAGAAGTTACCCTCTAGCAACATATGAAATAAGTCTTATACAAACTTCATAATCCGTTAACTGTAATCGATATTTAAAGTTTCTATGGACCATTGTCGGTTTGTTGACAAGTCGTATGCATTCTTTCCATTAGGTCATTGTAACATTGGATATTGATAATGAAAATTCAATATCCAAGAACTGTACATCTAACAAACCCAAAGTACAACTGAAGTTTCCGATGTCTTTCCAGCTCATTTCAACCCCTGTAATAAACTATCAAACCGATTACTCGCTTCTACAGTAGTAAACTCTTGTTATGACTAAATCTATTTTTTGTTTTGTTTTTTGTTTAATGATACGTTTTTAGACCCCGCAGTCAAGAGCTGTTAGGATTCCGGTGTCTGTGCTTATAACGCCCTCCATAGTCCAAACTTGGAATTAGAGCACCTTAAGTAATATCTCGTTGGACTCCCCATGGTCTTAAGATTTGGAAAATGATTTTTTTTTTGCAAACTCAAACTTTCGGTCCAGAGTCATTTTCGAATTTTCAGTATCTATTTACCGGGTCAGACAAAACATTGGCAATTGGCTAAAACTACTGAATCGACTTGTGCTGGGAATGAATATGATACCCTGGACCCAACGTGTCCATTTTTGGTTAAAGGTTGTCATTCAAAATCGCCGGAATGATTCAAAAATAGGGCTGTAGACATACTAAATGAAATCAATGCGAGCATCGCTTTTACTGTAATGCCCTCCAAACATTCTTCGGCGACAACAACTCTCCTGAAAGCCTTTTTCTATGTCAATGGTGTATCGATGGAAATTGTAGCTGACGTTTGAATTACAATGGCTTGAGTAAATAAGTTTTGCGAGGCAATCAATAGCAGTGCCACTTTTAACAACACAAGCGTTTAACAGATTTATACAGAGTTGTACAGTTGTACAGAGTTAATTGGTTTTGATTTACCTTCAAGACTTTTATTTTGTTTTTCTTATTTTTTTTTTTGTAGTAAACTAGCAATCCGGGAAAAGTGATTCTCCCAAAATGCGACTGCTTTTTCACAACTATCCGATAAAAGTGGATTCTCCCAACCCCGGACTGCTTTTAGAACCAGCGAGTGCGTCTATGACATATTTGTATTTTTATAGGGATTAGAATGTAGTCCTCGTGACCTAATGAATAAGTCGTCTAACTTCGGATTAGAAGGTTGCAGGTTCGATTCCCGTAGCGAACTTGTAGAAATTATTTCTATTTTCACAAATCACAACAATTAC
>JAFIDM010006943.1:37088665-37099957 GCA_023159025.1 Thereuonema tuberculata | reverse complement strand
GTAGTGTAATATTGTAATTACAATACTCCTTACACTGTAATTGTTGTATCTTATCACCAGTACGTTTGTATCTCGTAGCACTGAATGGTATATTTTCAAAATAAATAAATTTTCAAATTTTTCTTTTACTAAAAACTGATTAAATAAAATGATGTTACTTTATCTAAATTAATTTTAATCAAATTAAAGCACGCATGAAGAAAATGCAGTGTTGGACTTTAAGAGAAAGTCATCGTTTGTCGTCAGGGAAATATAAACTCGTTTCTAATGTTCCTTCCCTCGACTATCGCCACCCCGCTCTTTCCACCAATGCGATAATGGAGATCTTGCGATCTCTTCCCAACAACAGCTGATGCGCCGTTTACATCCTTCCCTGCTATCAAAAAATCCTAATTATTGAAAACCAGATTAAGCGTACATTGATGGAACAAAGTTGATTAATATCCTTAAAAACTCTTATGCATACCGGTAAAAGTTTCATGAAAATCGATACATCCATAAGAATATACGACGAGTTGAAAACAAAAGTAGCAGTGAAAAATTCATAAAAAAAAAATGTCTTATTATCTCTGTAATGATTTATACGTTTAGAAATGATTTACATATTTAAAGGAAAACAATTCAACCCTCTATAAAACTCAGAACTCGCATCAAAATTAATTCAATAGCTTAAAAAACATTAATTGATAGTTTTTGTTAATTGCATGGCGAAACAATTAAAAAAGAAGCAGCGAAATTGTTTTGTTTTTCAGTTTCTAAAAAGATTGTTGTTTAATTCGTGAGAAAAAAAGTTGGAAAATGCGAAACAGACAGATTTTGATATAATCAGAGGAAGGGTGAAATGTATTGGTTCCAAGGTAGCTTATAATGCATTCCGCAGGATCCTATAGAGTAACTATGCAAAACCATTCGTTTGAATATTTAGGGAACATACCTGCAATTTCAACTTTTTAAATAGATATCATGAAATTCCACGGTATTAACACGAAATAATACTGACGATTTTTGTAAAATTGATTCCTGAATATAAATACTGTGGGTGGCATTCCCAACGTCACATTAGCTGCCCGATGCTTCCCCCGCAGGCAACAAGCTCTCCGCTCGTAGACTGGTTTAAGGAAAGCAATGCAGGAAAGCACTACTTCGCAATGTGACATTGGGAATGCCACCCACAGTACATTGTTTATCGTATGGTTCATTCCTTTGTCTGAAAAAGAAACATTTATAGTAGTTTTCTATGGTCATTCCTTAGCGATCGATTTTGTCTGGAACAAACGTCATCAGTCATGACGTCATCAACTTGAACTCCGAGCAGTCAGTCCAAGATGGCGTCGTTTTGTGATCGCATAAGCATGACGAAGAAAGGACAAACTTTGCATAGCCAAGCAAGGGGAATAGTGTGGAACGTTTTTAATTATTAAAATAATAATAACAATAAAATAGGAATGTATTCGTACTTGTAGAAACTACAAAAACCAGAATGTTTTCGTAATGTTTGTAAGATTTCAGTTTCTTAGCAATAGATGGCGCTGTTACGTCCTGGAAACATCAATCCATAAGGAAATTACGTCATCAAAAGCTCTTAAACTGAACTGTAGGTATGATTTGCTTTTGACAATATGACGTGGCAAAAAAAAAAAAAAAAAAAAAAAGAAAAAAAAATCGCCTTTGAAATTTAACCGCAACTGATTTACTCTCGTTGCCGTTCACGTAGCAGTGCGGGAGTTATAAAGGAATTCTTCTTATTCTATCAGTCAAAGGCGCCGACTTTAGAATACCTCAGGCTTCTAATAATAAATTGCATATTACTAAATCAAAATTTTCGAAAAGCGTTTATAAAAAAGATGTTTTTATATTTTATGTTTGAAAAAATTTAGTAAGGCAAAAGTTATGTTTAAAAAAATTTAATATAAATAATAAACATCTTATTTTGTATATTGATTATAATAATTTTATTATAATAATAACTTTCTCCTTACTTTATAATAATGGGAGATAAAAATTATTTATTCCTTCTGCCCACAATTTAGAAAAATCGACGCCTATGGATAATTAAAGACTATCACATTAATAAGAACTTTAAAAAAAAAGCAAGATATTAAAACAACATACACTGTTACTTGCATGTAATATTTATAATATTATCTCATCTTTAACTTAATATCAGATAATGGGTTAGAAAATATCGGATAAACATACCAAATAAAACTGACTGCGCTCTTTTTTTTAAATAAACTATGAAAGTAAGGACTATTTTCTTTCGCGGATTGGCAAAATCTAGTACGCCTCTATAACTTCCTCAAGGGTATCATCTTGAGTGCATGCGAACTATAGAATCGTAAACAATCAATGCTGGCCAACATAAGATAAAGTAACAGACTGTGATGAGCAAGACTTCTTTCTGCCAATGGTTCGTAAACAGCAAAGTAATCTCTTAGTATTATACTAGATGGCTGCCCGTCATGTCGCTATGGAAGTCTCGCATATATAACGGAAACAACGTTTTATTTATTCTAAAAAAACAAATTTTATCAAGTAAACTTAAAACTAAAATCAAAAATAAATTAATATTTAAATTATAAAGAATACATTCAATACAAAATTGAAATCCATTTGTTAAAGAGTCGGAAATTTTGCAGTTGAAGATGGCCATGCCATCCTGTTGCCTAGCAACGCGCGTGTGACATGCCATTGTTTCGGACAGAGTTGATCATGCAACAATGTTTCTGGTGCTTGGCAACCTGCGTGCGGAAGTCCATTGTTGTGAGAGAGTTGGGCATGCATACCTCTATTGCTTGGCAACGCGCGTGCGAACTTCAATTGTTGCGAACATACTCAAAATTCTTAATAATATAAATATTACCTTAATAATTACTCTAGCATTTCTTCAAGTATTTCATTAAGCCAGAGAAAGGAAAACAAAGGAAAAAACAGAGTCCATCGGAAATATCGTTGATACGTTTCTAATTACAGTTCTGTAATGTGAAATTCATTTTAATTTAAATTCGGATAGTTTCGACTCATCAGGGGTTAAATGAAGAAAACTGCATCTCTATTGTCTTAAGTAATTAATAATTTCTCCAAATACAAGAAGTGGAAAGTCTCACCACAGCAAGCATTCCAAATACTTATCACAATAGGGAACACATTTCCTTACATTAAATACCTGTAGTGAAGAACTACATTCACTGAATTTCAAACATACGTTAATAAAAGGCCAAGTTAATGAGAAATTTCTCCGGGCAGAAATTCTCCTCGACTCTTTTATTGTTTTCAGAAATGGGAATTATGGATTTCTGTGGTTACTAAGAAGGATCTGCGGTAAATCCTGTTATTTAGTGGCTACTGGAATGGGTCGATTAAGAAACTTATGAAGAGTAAGTGACAGGTCATCGACACCTAACGCTGCTAACAAGAGTTTTCGAATGCAACGAGAAAAAAACAAAAAAAACTTAACGGCTTCAATTAGAACTAATTTATTGTAACAACAAACTTCAGTGGAAAAATGAGCCATTGCGATTGTTGGTGTCTTCAAAGGTTAATCGAACAATGATTTCGTATTAAGGTTAACACGATGAAGATCTGCGATTCAGAACCGAACCATTACCATGAGGTTCAAAGAATTTAAAACCTACTTTCTTTACAATGTGATTTCTTAACACTATCTTTATTAATAGACTTTTTTTAAGTTTGTGAAAACGAGAAAAAAACGAGAAGATTACATTTACTGTCAAATTCTAATGTCTGCTAGCATAAGTTTTGCATTTTCAAAATAATAATAATAATAATAATAATAATTACTATGTTCGAGCAGTTCCGGCATGGCCGAGCGATCTAGACGGCGGTCTGCCATGTGGCCGAGGTGTCGGAACCCGGGTTCGAATCCCGGTCGAGAGCATGGATGTTTCATCTTTCTTCTTCTGTGTTTCGTCCGTTTCTCCCCTGGGACTTACTATCTCAGGGTTATTTCTGGACGGGATGTGAATCTCGTCCCCCTTCTGGAATTTCCTAGCCTCACCCTGACGTTGTTAGGTAGGGCTAGCCCGTGTCCATAGTTGGACAAAGTCGATGAAAGGAAGGAATTATTATGTTCGCATTACTGAATTAAGGGTTCGAAATAAGATTAACTGTAATCACATAAAACTGGGCGCTAGTTAATGAATTAGTTAATATTCATTATAAAAAACAATGAAGTAGTAATACTTGAAATAAGGATAGGAACCAACTGCTTAGATTCCAATGCTTTTCTACAGCAATTTTTTTTTTCGCCTTTTCTTTCTAATTTCCATTTAGATACTTTCTCAGTTGGAAAAGATTTCAAATACACATACACACAGAATGAGTGATTTGATAAGCCTTATTAGGAAAACGATTGAACAGAACACACAATAAACAAGGAAAGAGCATTAAATGATCAGCAATGACAATGGCGTATGAAATAAAGGACTATTGAATTGTTTAAGATAATTTGTGAATCGTTCTACAAAAGGGTAGATATTGCCTCGTCACCGAAATAGATGAGAAGTAGATCGAAAACTAACAAGGTATTAATAACTGCTAAGTTAATGGTTGAGATCGTATTTCATAGTTAAACAGCGAAATAAAAATATTTCAATGCCTGAAAATCAATATCAGATTAACGAAGGTCATCGCTGAAGAACAGAAAGTATGAAATTGGATAAGGACAACGGAAACCGATTCGATTCTGAAACGGAATATTTTTTTCTTTCGCTTCTATTTTTTTTTTTACTTTTGCTTTCTTTCTATCTTTTCTTTCATCTTTATTTCGTTTCTTTATAATGAGCAGTTTACTTTTTATTAATGCCAATTAATAAACTTGGTTACAGATAGATATCTCGAGTATGATTCGTTGAATCCAAACAGAAGTGATGTTGTAACGCGATCGGAAATAATTTGTTTATTAATGACCAAAATATAAAAAAAATAATAAAAAAAAAACAATAAAATAAATATTATGAAAATTAATCAGATTAGCATAAATACTTATTGATTTAATAATTCGAACTGTTTCAATGAATTAGTAATTTAAATTTTTAGTATTAATCTCTATTCTGATCTACACAATGTTACAAAATTAATGTTAAAAATTAAAAACAAAATACATGTTTAAATAAATTTCTGATTTTTGTTTGTTTGTCTGTATTTTGATCGATCTGTAATCTGTAGGGATCAATTACTTATTTACCCAGAAAGCTGAAATTTTAAAATGAGCTATTTTTTTAATGATTAATCGCTCATCCACTCTCCCTTTAAGTTTAAACGGGAGTTTAAAGATTTTTAATAGATGGGGTTAATTTTTTTTTTTTTTTACAATCCTATCATATTTTAGCCCACGTGTCCACGATTATTTGTGATTATTTCTGATAGTTAGATTATTACGATTTTTTTTTCTACACTTCAGTGCAAGTAAACTTTAAATGCTTTCTTTGACTTAGAATTGTTCTCGAAATATCATCTTTGCTTTAACAAAGGGAGACTTTTCATTAAAGAGATGGCAACCACATTCATTATCAGAATATCGTGGTGAGCCCTCAGGACTTCGGCAGAAAAGTTCACTTGGGAGACTCGAAGCCCATTCTTTCTAACTGTAAAGCAGTCTCATCATAATTATTATTATTTAATAAAAAAGAAAGATAAGCACCCTCTAATAGTCCAATGTTATGTCTGAAATTCATTTATTTGTTTATTTTTTGTAATTTGCGTTACAACGTCATTAACTATTATTATTATTATAATTAATATTATTATTATTATTATTGTAAATCCTGTATGTAATATCTCCCTTAATTAAATTCTTGAAATTTACTTCCAATGTCATTACTATTTATTCTTACTAGTTCTTACTGTACTCGACAAAAATAAGCTAAACATAGGCAACTTTAATATACGTACGTACAAACGTATATAGAATTAAATCAGAAAATTATTTTAACTTTTAAATTATGTTATTGCCAAATATAAAATTTTAATATTATATATATATAATATTATAATATAATATTACAATATTATTTAATATTATAATATAATAGAAAATTAGCACTTAGCGGTCTACTTGACAAAAAAATCACTTGAAAAACTATACATTGATGTAAGTCTTTTAATTTTTTTAACACTGTATTCAAAATTAATTAAACAATTATAGTATACCTACATTCAGAACCTGTTGATTGGAATTTGTCATTCCTGACAGGACTGTAACTTTTGTATTTAGAAATCATAATAAAAAATAAAATTATTACCATTATTATTATTAATGTTATTTGCCTTAAACAATCAAAACTCTGAAGGGAGGATACTCTATTATTGATTCCTGGAAATTCTTAGAGTTTTGTATATCGATGTTCCGATGAAATTTGCTCTTCAAAAAAAAAACTCAAAATTTAAATAAATTTTACTAAAGTATTTTTGAAAATTGTGTGTTGAATAGTTCAAAGATGAAGCCTGCAAAGTTTCAAAGATGAAACCTGATTAAGCCTTTTTTTAATAAAATTAATTAGAAGTAAAAAGCGTTTAAGACACATGACACGATCATGGTTTTCACTTCATGAGAAGTATATTCAAGTGAATATTTGTTGGAATGAAAGAGTTTATATACGTAATAGGACGAGTAACTGCCTAGGAGTCCGTGAAAGGATCTCCGTACATGAATAGAATTTGCATAAGTTGACCTGGAAGGCAGAGGTCTCTGGTGGATAATGCTGGAACTCCGAAGATAAACAAAGCCATGTGGATGATTGTTGTATTCATTATAGGTGCGTGTAAGACATAAAATAGTCTTGGTTTTTAAACCCATTGAGAGAGTTAAGCAAAAGACCCATTGGTGTAAAAGGGGTACCGGTTGTTCTATGTTTTGTTTTTCATGGAAGAGAGACTGATATGATCTTCGCCACTACGACACGAGTGACATAAAGCACGCACGCAGACACCTAAGTGGAAATCGGCCTAAATGCAGTAAAACAACACCAAGAAAGAAGAAAAAAAAACACTACTCTCTCGTTTATTTCAAATAACAAATTGACGAATTGAAGAAAAAAAATGTAACAAATTTATGTTTTTTATGTTTTTTTTATGTTTTTTTGCATGTAAAAACATAATGTTGAATCAAATTAGTTTTTTGATGCATATAGAATTTGGCGCTTATTAGGCCTAGCGCCCCGGGTAGCCATCCATATTGCCCGCCACTTAATCCGGCGCTGCGTCAGTCCGTCCGTCTGTACTCTGCAGATTAAACAACGTATCAACATTATCTCCGGGCAAAATTCATTTCAATTACTTCATAGTTTCCAACAGAAAGTTTCATCAAAATCAATGTTAAAAACTTGAAAATACGCTTGAAAAAAAGTGAACTGGCTTCTCCGTGTCAAACGACCTTTCTTCGTAACTTGTTGATTGATTAAAGAACTTTAAGTAACAAACAATGTTTAACAAAAAAGTTATATGTAAAGATAAGATCTATTCTAGTATCACTGTATATCACGGTTCATTGGTTTGCTTCATTTGTGCACGATCGGTAATTTTCCAATTTTAACATAAAATCTTCATTTAATTATGGTTATTCATATATTCGTGGCAGATTAATTTGTAATTAAGAGCAATTTGAAACCGAACGTTCGAGAGTCGACATTCCAAATCCTGTTTCATTAGAAGTATTTTCCTTTTGTTGAATCCCACTTCCGGGAGCTTTTGTGGGTTCCATAACTTTTCACGCCTCCTGAGCTTGTCATCGAGGGGCAAATCTGTTTGATGATTCTTAATAATGATGAAACAGCTGTTCGAGATTCCTCGTCACTGACAAGGTCCCGATATGAATTGTTTGTTTAATATGTTTACGACTTTAAGTACAGTTTATGATTAAATTATTACTGAAGATGGAACTTTTAAGATATATTAGATGTCACTAGTGTTATATTGTGAACAGGAAGTTCTTGAAACAATACAAGCCTTCTTTCTTATTTTGTTCCTTAAAATTTCTTTGTTTTGTTTTTTTGATTTTTTTAGTCGTTGTAAAAACTAAGGGGGGGAAAAAAAAAAAGAAGGTCCGTAAATATGCATGTCAAGTTTGAAGAAGATCCGCATTCTGCGTGGATACACGCAGACACAAATACAGACATAACGGTCTTCGAGACTTTAAAGAAAAAGGCTAGTCTTAATAATTATCAAAGAAAGATCTGATAATTTTTTTACAATCTACTTCTTCGATTTCAAAGACCTGTTAAATAATTAAGAAAATTAATATCCAATTCTTAGAAATCCGCAATTTACGCCGAGGCTGCTTAAAATTTCCTGGCGCGAAAATACGTTAATTGAAATTAATGTTTAACAATCAAAAAATGCTGGGCGGTTTTTTCACGCGATCGCAAAATTAATTCGCCCAGTTTTTTTTTAACTCTTTTCTCATTTTTTTTTTTAATTGTGTGATGAAATATTAATAAAAATTCGTTCGCTTTGATAATTGCGATGTCAGTTCTTAATTGAAGCACTCATTGGCAGCGGCCATTTTTCTTTTAATTTCGTGGCGACTGGATAGAGGAACTTTCTTCCGTGGCCACGAGAGGCTAAGTACCCTAGCAACCAAATAAAGACCAATAAAAAAAGAGGTAACAATGAAAACTTAGGATTTATGGCCTTGTCAATGGTTCAGAATTAATAGACCCTTCGATTTTTATTCTTTGTGCCTGGTAATAGTGGAAAGAAGTACTTCATTGCTGGCAATGGTGTTGCCATTGGTAACCAATAAATGTACTGATCTTGAAATTCAAGTAACAGTTAGTAAATTAACCATATTTGACACTCGTAATAATTTAAATCTCCGCTGTTTAATATTTAGAGCCTTCTCTTTCCCGCCCTCCAATTCGATAGTTAGATGAGTGTTAATTAGCGAGTGAGTTAAAAGCTTTAATTGTTAATGTATATCATAATATTGACGAACAAGTGGAAGTAAATAACTGCTCTAATATTTCTGTGTTTCTGTTAAGTTTAATTCACACCAATTTTTACGAAACGTGAGTTTCTCGAATAATCGAATTCGTAATTGAATCTTTTCATGCAAATACGAAAACAACTTCGTTAAACAAATTATTATACGCAGATTGTTATGAAACTTGGGAAACTATAAAACTAGCGTCGTAATAAGCGAAATAAACATCTAAATTCGTGTCATTATTTTACAGCAGGGATTCCAAACGAAGGTTCTCCGAAAACTCTTAGGATAAATAAATACTGTTTTACAATAAGTTTCTTGCGCAATATTTAATTACCACTAAATACAGTAACCACTATAAAAGTTAAGAAGTGTAAGTATATTTATAAAGCATAAAGAAATTACAGAAATAAAACATGAACCGACAAGCACTGGGTGTAAGAATAAAACTTTTTAGATATCGTATGCTGAATCACTTAAAATTAGAAACTATGTATGGGTGAATCTACAGAAAACCTGCAATTTCAGTCAAAAAATTTTGAGATTTTAAATTACAAGATTTCCTTTTTAAAAAAATTGAGATGATTGCTTTTGACGTTCTTACATCCATGATACATGTGGTTCAGGTCAACGCATTTTGGTTATTTAAAAAAAAAATAAAAAAAAAAATGATGTTAGGCTATGTCTACAGAAGTGACTTGTGTTAATAACGATGTCGAATTTTAATATAAATTATATTCGAAATAGTAAAATTTACGTGGGAAAAACTATGAAATAAATAAATAGAAGACTATAATTTATGAATTAAAAGAACTTTTTATCAAAAGAGGAAATCATGTACAATAAAAATGAATCAGACTGTCAATCTTAAACGTCCATAAAAATGTAAATATATAATTACATATATCATATATTACATTACATATATTTATAAAAAATTATAAATATCCTTATTGGCATTTAACAAGACTGGAAGTGAAAGACAAGTCTTCGTGAAAAACATAGTAGCCGCTATTGTTGATGATCATCACTTCCATGGACGCCAAATGTCCACGGAAGTGATGTCCACGGAAGTGACGAATACTTATGTTTCTTGACCCATGTGCTCTTCATTTTGAGGTTAGGAACACAAGTCATTCAGAAAATTAAGTTTACCATATTTCAATTATCATGCCTAGAAATAATCATTTTAGAAAAATTAGGTTCTAAACAAGACCAGACCACAGAAGTGATGGGATGAGCTGTGCAAATTACGAAAAATGAATAAAAAGTTCCTGACAAATGTGCGACTCAGACGAATAAAATCACTTCCCAATCCAACCGCCGTGTAAACTTTTGTTTTTATGTGAAATGGAAGACAACTAGGGCATCGGGTGGATTTTTTAGAATGTTTAGGAATGTCCACAAAAGCGATGGCTAAACCTTGTAACAAAACTTGAGGTTGCAAAAAAAAATTCGAAAAAAAATTTCACTCAATATTATGGTAAATTTATGTATTTTCTGATTTCACAATATATATATTATTTGAAAACTATTAAAAAATAAAGCAGTTTGGATCTTTAGAAGCTATCCAACTGTAGCTTGTGACAGTCCACGGAAGTGACGAATCACCTTCTGTGGACAACTTTTTTTTTTTGGAAATTCCATAAAATTTTTAAAAAAAAATTATACTAAACTATAGTATATTTTACATGCATATATATATTTATTTATTTTTTTATAGTATATTTTGTACTTCAATGTGTGATTTTGAAAAATGACAAATATTTTCAATCATTTTCAATTTATTGTTCTGTGACACGAATTACAGGTTTTCCGTAGATTCACCCGTATACACTAACCTATCCATGCTGTGCTGGATAGTTCAGCTATTAGACGTGGGGAACTGAACACTGAACTTTGGGAGAATAAGTTTAGAGGACAGGTGAGGAAATTACAACATTGAAATTACAATATTCTTGGTGAAATTTGCAGTTGGACTATGAATAAGCGTTGAAAGAAATCTTCTAGACGTTTTAGCTATTTATTTGGTTTGATTGATACCAAAATAAAGGTGATCTTGTCATATGCGGTCTATCGTCATATTCGTCTACCACAAGAAAGGCCTCCAAGACTACAATAGAATTCCCTTGTATTTCGAAACGTTCCAAACATTCTGGAAAGGATCCTACCTGAATTAACCTAACTTAGTGTTAATTAAAAGGAAATTGTTTTGTTTTATTTTGATTCTAATACTCTGCGAAAACTTAGTATACAGTGAAGGGAGGTAACATTTATGGTAGACCGCGTGCGACAAGAATACAAAATAAAGTAGATAAGATTAAGTTGGATCATAAATTAGGTGAACT
>JAFIDM010006943.1:37026359-37088655 GCA_023159025.1 Thereuonema tuberculata | reverse complement strand
GCCCATTTCGCAACCAATGAAAATGGAATATCACAGCTAATAGAAATGCCTGCCTTGAATTTCGTAATTTTATTTAATCCAATTCCTAGAAACTCATAATAAAAAAAAAAACACTGCTGAAATTTTGAAACATTTCCATATTCAGTGCCAACAGATGATTTTGTCGAAACTGAAACGGATATTTGAGTGAATTCCCTACGAACACAACTGAGCAACTACCTGTCAGAAGTTACAAATTACTAGCAATCAGTTTTTTAGACAGACCAAAAAGAAAAAAAAAATTATATTTATACAATGAATAGAAACGACCCAGTTTCTTAAAACGTAGTTTATATTTAGGATTTTATATACATTAGCTTTTGCTACTGGTTGTTTATATAGAAAATGAGAGATGGAGACAAAATTAATTGCCTTAATGTTTAAGTTAGACTAAGGTAACTGCGCCAAATAAGGCCATGTTACAGACTGATTCGCTGATTGTTGCTGGACCGATCTTTTTTTTTCAAATTAAACATAATTTGTAATAATTGTTCCGTACCTTTTCTGTAAGTCCTTTCTCCCGTAATATTTATTATAATAAAAGATATTCAACATCTCAGAATTAAACGTAATATTTTATATTTATTATTAATCGAGGCGAATATGCGTTCCCTCTTTCTCAAGCCTATTTACAAATATTGGTAAATGTATTTCTAAATAGGCCTGAGAAAGAGGGTACGCATATTCGCCTCGAAAATTTGCTTTTAATAATAAATGTAAACTACTTCGTTTAATTGTGAGATTTTGAAGATTTTTTATCATAATTTGTAATAAATTTGTAATTGTGATTTTTGGGGGAAAAAAAGTTAAAGCTAAAGCTAAAGTTAAAGCTGTCCCCAAACAGGCCATACAGGCCCATGCGCGGGAGGTAAGGCTCCCGACGAGATTTTTGGGGAAAAGGAAAATATAATGTTTTGGTGGACAATTTAGTTATTTGTTGTGAATAATTTCGATCTTTTAATAAGAGTTAAATTGGCTTCATTGAGTAGCTCAGTGGTGATGAAGTTTCCACTGAGGGAATTAAGGAAACAAGCGACTGAATGAAAACATCGCTTATTCAAGAAAAAAGAAAACATTCAAACTATCCATTGAAAAATGGCTTATATAGTTTTAAATCAAACGTGGAAGTTTCAGCAAACTAGATTGGGTTGTGCGACTTTCTTTCTCTGTGGTGCCGCACAGTCGTACTAAGTCCTACTAAGGCCAATCGTCCATGTCGTGGTTCCGTCGCTCGTGGTGATGTTCACTCAGAAGCGTAGTTAGGGAGGGGCGATTTAGGCAACAATGCAGAATGACGCCGAGGAGGTTATTTTTTATTGAAACATGATCAGGTTGGTTTTTTTTTGTTGGAAGATCTTCGGAGCTTTCGAATAGCATTTAGATTCTTTGCCTCGAAAGCGTAAAAAAAGCCTTGCTACCTTTCTCTCTCCAAATATGAACACAATGAAGTAAACTATTGGCTTATCTAATCTAAGCAATCTAGATAAGTAGAATTTAATGGTTAACGTTGTTCAGAGAAACGAAATGATTAGCAAATCATTCCCCGCCTAAACTCTCTACCTCAGCGAAAAACTATCAATTTTACTCGGAAGTCGGGGGTCTTTGTAGCATCCTTGGAGGAGAACAAACACGGAAATTTCAGATCCCATTGGGAATCCAATTTCAGTTGCCTAAACCCCCACAAGCTATTCTGATTTTTATCGGCCTGGGGATAAAACGTTTTCGGAATCTCCTACTTTTCAGAATTCTAAACAAAAGTCGAACAACATCCACCTAGAAAGACCTACGGCAAAGAAAAAGACTTTGCTTTCCACGCAAAACAATGCGTCCATTCAGAACTGCGTAGAAGAAATCTTTCTATCTTCTTTCAAAGCCAAAGAAGAGCAAACAACAATGTGTGGGAGTCCTTTCTGGCAGGACAACTCCAAACAAAGTTAATGTATTATCTTTTGACTCGGTTTCTGGACAGTGTTTTTATTTACTGAAATTCAAGTGTAGAAATGCTGTGGAAAATGTGATCGACAATTTATGGTTTACATTTTAGGAGTGTACAAAGATAAGTGTTGTATGGACGTACATAGGCTATTTTAAAAAATGGGGATGTTTGAAAATAGACTTTATATTATTATAAGTAGGGAATCGGTACAACCCACGAGTACTGCAGCGTACTGTAGATACCAAAGTAAATAACAAAGGCCATAGAAGGACATGAATAGAAGATTACGACAAATACAGGAAAGAAAGAAAATATCCATACTGACCCCGGGATTCGAACCCAAATTCAGCCACATCAGCAAGTACTGACCCTGCCTGAGAGTAGAAAAATTGAAGCAATATTTACAGTAAATATATTAAACACAGAGGCCGCGGGGTTGGCGTTGTTGCTAAGACACCGGCCTCTCATCTCTTAGTTCTGAGTTCCGGTTCTCATGTGGGTTTCGTGATGGTGGACGATCCGCGCTAGGCATGTTTTCTCGGGGTTCTCCCATTTCCCCTGCGAGTCCCCCACCATACTTTCTCAGTCTTTCTCTCCGTCATCCTCATTTCCGTGGGTTTAGCACAATAGATCTTTCAGGTCACAGTGCTTGGCTTTCCTGCCGCCCATATGCACCCCACAAAATAATAATAAAAAAATATTAAACGTAGAACCATGAATGTTAAAGCTTATTGTAGACTATGAAAAGGAGACTTTATTCTCTTTCGGATATCTCGCCTGATGAGTGATGATGATAACGCAGCAGAGTCGTCTCAGATGTTTAAAAGGTCGAGGAAAAAAAAGATATAAGTTTTACTAAACAGATATTTCAAATATAAAACATTTTATTTAAAAAAGAGTTTTAAAAAGAGGAACATTTCAAACACTAAATCGATTCAGTAGTAAAGTATGGTTTAATTGAAATTGTAAAGTGGAATGGCATTATTATCGCAAGATTAAATTGACAAGCAGATATATCAACGTAACATCCAATTAATTATGAACTCTTTAGTTAATTTTAATTAATTCAGCCATTTTTGATTTTGATCTTTGGCAAAGAAAACGCGCAAAGTTTGTTTAACTAATAACACTAATGAAACTCGCTTAAATAGTAATAACCTTCAATACAACTTGCCTTTCCTGGCAAATAAGTAAAAGTGCTTCACAAGTGCTACAAGTAAGTAAATAGCACTACACAGAAAATAAAAATTTCAGTTAACGAAATAGCTGCATATAAGGAAATCAACTATGTTATTGAATGTGATGCTTTCGAAATGATGACAATGAACTACGTGGCGACTTCATGAAATCTGCTCTCATCTCATTACAGTGATGAAAAGAGAAAAAAAAATCTAAGAAACATTACGAAATAAACAAGCTTTTCATTGTTGTATTATGTTGCTAAACGTCAACATCACTTTTAACAAAAACTTGACCGCACAGCATCAGAGCGTAGCAATCCCATCACTTTTAGTTATTTCACTGAGATATCAGAGGATGGTGAGTTTGTGTTGAATGATGTGCAGTGAACCCAATCTCGTCTGGAACACCGAACGCATTCTATTTAAATCCTCTTTTTAGCGACTCCGTACACAAAAGATGAGAGGGGGGAGATAGAAGAGTTCTTACGTTCATTATGTACATCTCTTTGTCCGTGTATCATCATCTCCATATTACAAGTCGGACAGAAAATAAGTGACATCTTCTTGGAGCTCTTTCTGACTGGTGGAGGTAGGGTTAAATACGAATTCCGGCCTGCGATCACTTAATGTCTCACAGTGACCGAAAATGTCAGAGGATGGTGTATAGGGTCGCTATGGTTTCGTGCTCAATATGAACAAGTTTTTTTGCTTTAAAAATTCTCTAGGTCAATTGATGTCTAGGCATTGCGACGAGAAGAATAAGTTAATCTCAGTAAACGAACAATAACTAATGCAAATGAATAAAACAAAACTCCTAAAGTTAGTGATGAAGCCATTTCGATAAGTAGTGAATGTTTGGTGAACCGAAATATGGATCAGAACCAATCCATCAGTACAGAGATCCATCAATGTCTCCTATAATTTTTAATGTTGATTAAGATTTATATTGGGTTGGCCAAAAAGCTTGTTCGGTTTTTTTTACGTAAATTGGCTCTTATAGTTCTTAGGTATCTTCAACGTCATTTCACACCGTTAAGTTAGATTGTATTGTGGTGTCAATTTAATACTGAAGATGGAAGAAAATAAGCACACAAGACATCATGTATCTTTGATGACCAGGCAAAAACTGTTATAGCTGGGAAGTTCTGATTTATCCTCTGTATCACCAGACATTGCACATTCAGATTTCCATTTATTTCGTTCTTTACAAAATTCTCTTAATGGAAAAAATTCAATTCCCTGGAAGACCCAAAGAAACCTGGAACAGTTTGCTCAAAAAGATAAAAAGTTGTGGGAAGATGGAATTATGAAGTTGTCTAAAAGAAGGCAGAAGGTAGTGGAACAAACAGCTGAATATGTTTTTTTTTTTTAAATTATTGGTGAAAATTGAAAAATGCGTCGTTAATTTTTATTAAAAAAACCGAACGAACTTTTTGGATAACCCAATACAGTATATCTTCAGATCCAACTTATGTAATAACAGATATTTCTTGAATATGCCTTTATAAAATATGATATATGCATGAATGAAATAAAAACAGTAAAGATCAATAAATGAGGCCAAGTGCTAACTAAGGAATATCCCAAACAGCTGTTTCATGCTAATTCACGATCATCTGCTAGAGTAGTCATTGTCACCAGTAACAATGAGCTTTCTGGATAAAGCTCCAGAGGAATTACTGTATTTGGGACATCCAAGAATATCATATTTAATTATATTTCTTTCTGTAAACGGATAATTGTAAAACCTAAATACCTATGTAAGTAGACATACAAAATACAAAAAATATAAGAGAACTTAACCTTAACAAAAATTCTATTACCATGTTTATTGTAAAGATTTCGAAAAAAAAAAAAAACTATTATTATCGTCGCGGCGAAAGTGGACCCGCAATCACATTATCATTGACTAATTTCTCCAGTATCAATGCCGTAAGCTCCGCAGGAAATATCAATCTCAATTATCAAAAATAGGAAATATCAAAAATCTCACATACATCTTCTTGAAATCGACGAGCAACGTTAAGAATAATTTCCCTACTTGATTTTTGAGACCTTTTCCTCGTCGAAATGTTGAATGTGAATCAACGACCGCCATTTTCTCTTACATTTGAATGTGACCGACAGGCAAGGAAGGGAAAATCTATCATCTGCGTTGCATTCTGGGAGGTTCATCTTTGGCCGTACTGATAATAAATTCATTAATAATTCTCTTCTAGGTTAACTTTTAAAAAAATATATGGTTCATTTATACGGAGTCCCGTACAAAAATATACGATGTTTTTGACGAGATTGTTTATTTTATTCTGTTTGTCCTCTTGTCACAGACACTTAGTCTTTGCTGCACAAAGTCCGAAATACGAAATACGTACATGGTGGTACAGGAATTTTTAGTAGTTTATTTAAGTGGTACAATATTCGAAAAGTTTGAGAACCCCTGAACTAGTTAATCGAGAGAGGACGAATTATTAAAATTTGTCCTAAAGTATTGGGTTGGCCAAAAAGTTCGTTCGGTTGTTAAGTACAAATAAAAGACACATTTTTCATTGTCACCATTAATTTTATTGAACAACGTATTCAGCGGTTTGTTCCACGACCTTCTGCCATCTTTCAGACAACTTCATAATTCCATCTTCCTGGAACTTTTTATTTTTTTGAGCTAAAACTATTCCAGGTGCCTTTTGCAGTTTTGAATTGAATTTTTTCCAATTACGAGAATATTTTTGTAAAGACCGAAATCAATGGAAATCTGAAGGTGCAATGTCGGGTGAATACGGAGGATGAGTCACAACTTCCCAGCCAAGCTGTGTCAGTTTTTGCCTGGTCATCAAGGAAACACGCGGTCTTGTGTGCTTATTTTCTTCCGTCTTAAATATTAAACTGGCTACACAAAATACACCAATTTTGATCAGTTTATGACAGCTGTCACAATACAATCTAACAAAATGGTGTCGAATGATGTTAAAGACACCTAAGCCCTACTAGAGTCAACTTATGTAAAAAAAAAAAAAACGCACGGACCTTTTGGACAACCCAATAATTTCGATGAAGTACAAGTAAAGCCAAATTATGAACCACTTCCAAAATATTATAATATGATACAAATTACATTATAATAAAAAAATAAAAAAAAATGATTTTAAAATCAACTATGTTTTGATCTGGCAGATCTTGTTCAATTCTAGAACTACAAGTAATCCTCGATGTGAGATTTTAAATACGGGTTTATATACCAATGAAATTATATCATCATTGTATCATCATTTTTCCTCCATTCCAAGACTCATTTATCTTCTGCATTTTTTCTTTCATTAAAATAAAGATGGAAAAAAGCGACTATTTTATCAAAAACTTTTTTTTTTTTAGGATAACCATCTTTGTAGATGAAGATCAAAATTTCTTTGCTTTCAAGCATTTTTCCATTCATATTTCTTCTTGTATCGATTTCTCCTTGATCTACCTCTTCAATCCAATCGGATTCTTTAAATTCCACCGAAGTTCCATCACTGTCAGAAGATGAGCTTATATTAAAGTCAGCTTAGCCGCCATTGTACTTCTGCTCATTCTATCTTTTTCATTTGTAAAAGTTGCTTTCGTTTTGATACTTTCAATCTAGATTACTGTTTTTTTTTCTTGTATTGTCATCCTTATTTTTCATTTGTACGTTTTTTTTATAATAGTACGAATTAAATCCATTTTTTCTACGTCATTTCTATTTTTTTTTTTTGTGTGTATGTGAATTTTTTTCTTAGACCATTTTTTCGTTTTTTAAGACTTTTATTAATGTCAATTGTACTTTTTTTTAAAATAAAAAATATTAATCAAAAACTACAAGGCAAAGTAACCCAAATAGCTAACTTTATATTACGTATTATTTTTTTATTTTATTTTTTTATTCGGCGTTGGAACTTTTTTTCATTCTAGGAACTCAAAGGGTGTTTTCATCCTTGTGATCTACAGCACGAACCCTAAAACGGTCAGAAATTCTGAAGGTATTTTTTTTTTTCCATTTTAAATTCTTCCCACCCTTCAATGCCGTAGACAGCGGAAGAGAAAGAGAAGAAGCAGACAAACACAGGAAAGAAAGTAAACATCCAAGACGACGCCGGGATTTGAACACAACGCATCGGTCTCATAGAAGACCTCCGTCTCATCCACTAGAGCATGCCGGCACGGCTAAATTACGCATTTTAATAATTATAAAAATTTATTGAAGACATTTTGTAAAAACAAAAAGTAAATATGACAAACATTTAGGCGATAAATAAAATTCTGGTTGAGATGTTTCATTCTAATTACCGACTAGTTACAGAAAACATTGCAGCACGCTCCGGATGTTGTTTGATGAAATCATATTCCTCTAACCTAGTTTCTACATGGCACTAACTTTCACACTTTAACATGAAGTACAAAATTGACCCTTGCAAGTTACCTTAGATTAAGTCACTTTATTAAGTTATCGTTAACTATTAAGTTGCAAGATATTTTAAAAAATCCTAAAGTTAAAAAAAAAAAAAAAAAAAAAAACCTTTTAGATTGATATTATTATGTCTGGAACTTTAGTATCTATTGATTTAAACTACAAACCCACAATCGTAACTTAAATATTTTATATAACACTACTAGCAATGCATTTGATGCACTGCAGTTTTCTTTTTTTGTCTGTGGATGGAGGAATTACTTATACATTTAATCTGATCCTTTCCTAAGTTTCCACTGCGGAGTTTGGTTGGAATGGATCAGTGGATCAGGCAGAGTTTAGATTGAATCGAGGTTTACCGTTGAGAGGATTCTAAGAGATTCTTTCTGTGCAAGAAGCTTTCACAAACACAAATAACCTTCGAGAGCTCTTCACTTTCTAAATGGTAATTCGACATTTTACCATTAGAGGGAGCTGACTTTCAATCAACGATTTATAAATAAATAAATAAATAAATAAATAAATAAATAAATGTACATTCTGTTTCAATAAAAGAAAAAAGCAAAAGCGAAGAATTTAGATTTAGATAATTATCATATAAAAAGGAACAAGAAAAAGAAAAAAGATAAGAAAACAACGAAACAAACAAAATGTAATACTGAAGCGCTACTGAATTTAGATCTAGTTTCAAATTTATATGTAAACAAGCCAAGTGGCAAGGCGCTTGACCTGGAGGATCAGGGTTCAAACTATGGATTTTTTTCACGCTGAGTTCTAGGGACGGCTGTTAGGGTCCCCTCAACTTCCCTGAAGAATCGGTATCGTGTTTTTTGTCACGGGGGGTTAAAAGCAGACGAGCGTCGTACTGACCAACCGAACTCAATGCTTATGACGTCAGAGACTCACCACTCGAGACCTCAAGAGCCTCCATTAGTGGGAATATCTTAACTTTAAGACGAGCTTTAAATGATCAATTAATTTCCTTGTCTGTTTAAAGCATTCCTAAAGCAATATAAAATGAGACTTTAAATTATGATGATTGGTTCATGTGAATTAATGTCAATGTCACTTGATATACCCACATTGACTAGCGACTTCAGATATTAGAATTTTTCAGAATTATCCAGGCTTTATTTTTCTTAAAATATAAAAAAAAAGATTTAGTTGAATTATAAAACATGGTTTCGTACCTTATTACAGGGACCATTATTCCATTAATTTTTTGTATTATTCGTATTTTTAATTTGTCCTCTTTATTTTCAAACCATTCACCATTTCTATATTCTTTTCTTAATTGTGCATTATTGTATGTATTTTTGTTGCTATCCTGATACGCTTTAATCATTTAATCATTAAAATCATGTCTGCAATTAGAAGATAAATTCGGGTAATAAATTCGTTTAACTATTAAAGACGGTTTACAATTTGAAATATACATTTATTCGTTAAACTGTAATGAGGAACTCCAAGTCTTGCAGATAACAGAACTCGTAATTATTTACTAATAAGGATTGATCGTCTTCTGTTTTAAGTACAAAGCAAATAATGGATGAAGCTTTTATCTGCCTCAACTTCCGATAACTGCAGCAAGTCGTGACGTCATGGAATTGCTGTAGTTCCCAGGAAACTTTGTACTTTCAAGTTGTGTGAATGTTTAATTTTTAATCCTAAAGTAAAAAGGAAACTGTAGATATATATATGTGTTGACCATAATTGAAAGATGTTAACGATCAGTGATTTTAATGTGACAAGAATGTGAAAGTTTGTGGTGAAAGGCTGCTTCGATGACAAAACAAGAAAATGAAGAAAATAAAGAAATAAAAAATGGCTGATTTGAAATCATTTTTGTTTTGTATGAAAACAAAGTTGATAATAATACACCATAATTTATAATATTTTAGATAGATGATAATATTACAAAATGAAATGAAATACAGGATAAAATATTAAGCCAAAGTAGTATTAAAGTTAAGTTCAAGGAGAAACATTAAAATTTTGCATTCTAAAGTGATTTCTTTGTGTACCAAATATGAAATGCAAGAAAACCTACTAATCTCAAAAATCGACAGTTTCGTTAATGACGAACTGTTTCGCATCTTCTTTTAGATAGTGCAATGTATAGTGAGCATGTAAATTCATTGTTATCGTGATCTAATGAAAGAAAACATGTATCAGTATCATTGATAGCAACTGAAGAATTTAAATAATATTCCATTTTTCAGCTATTTTGTGGACAGACACTTTGCCATTAACCAAAATAATAAATTTTATCTACCAGTACTGTGCAACGCATAGTTACAACAGCAAGGTTTATAGACCAAGATGTTTGACTATCAGAGCAGGGAAACTCGCTTAGTATTTAGTATATTGTAAATTATAAGCCAATAAATTAACTTTTATATTTAAAGATAGATATTGTAATGATTTTTGTTCAGAATATATATATTCTCATTTGTCTATTTGTAATAGTCCCATTTATTCTTAGTTTTCTTACTGTTTATAATTGTAATTATCTTTCATATGTTTCATATGTTTATGTGTGGTGAATGTTTGTAGTCACTGGTTCGTAAAATTAGACAAGTCGAATAAGATCTGGTAAGAACTCACTTTCGTATGATGCAGGGGTTTAAATAGTTTATGTACAAGGGCTGTGATTGGTTGCCGTGCTTTACAATTTGATTGAGGGATTTCAATTACACGTGGGATTTAACTGATGTTTAACTGTGTTTTTCAATAACAACGAATGAGGGATAAGAAGCAGGGTCAACGGAAAATTTGAATAAAATAACGTAATTAAATGACAAAGTAAAAATTAGAACACACAATTGATAATTAATAAAATAAATGCTGATTAAAGATTATTACAATTATAAACAGTAAGATAACTAAAAATATACAATGAATAAATAGGACTATTCCAAACAGATAAATGAGAATATATATATAGTAAATAAAAATCATTACAATATGTCCAATGCAATTCTTGAAACTACAGTCTTACGCCATTTGAGCCAAACAATTTGATTGACGATAATCGTAAAGACAAAGAGGGGATGGGTTATGTAATTACAGGAATTATGATTGTAAGCTTCTAATTTCCTGAATTGAAGATAAAATATACACGAATCAAGAAGCACCGACGACTCAAATAATTTTACTTTTGTGCTCAAGAACATCGGTAGGCTAAATAACTCCTCCTCTCTTCTGCATGACATTCTGTAACTAATAATAAAAGAAATTCTAATAATTTTCTTTATAAATATCTTAGATTTCAAAACTCCTTGTGAAAGCAATGTCATTATATTCAAGCCTCTATTGATCCAAGAAGTGCAGAGAAGTGTCAACGCATCAGAGTGTAGTGGTATGCCGAAGAATTCACACGCTTCTCTCACACATTATTTTTTTCTCTCACATCTCTTTTCTTAATTATTAATCCGTCGTTTAAATATTAAGAAAAAAAAGAAAATAAACAAAAAAAAAACATTGACATATTTAATATTCGCAAAAGACTGAACGAAGGCATTTGCTATCCGTTAAGCCTAAATTAAAATTATACTCAAAGGTTTATGAGAACTGCACAACGTAAGAACAGGAATATTATTATCGTCGCGGTGAGAGTTGAACCCGCAAACACATTATCATTGACTAAATTCTCCAGTATCAATGCCGTAAGCTCCGCAGAAAGTATCAGTCTCAATTGTCAAAAATGGGAAATATCAAAAATCTCACATACATCTTCTTGAAATCGACGAGCAACGTTAAGAATAATTTCCCTACTTGTTTTTTGAGACCTTTTCCTCGTCGAAATGTTGAATGTGAATCCAACGACCGCCATTTTGTTTTACGTTTGAATGTGACCGACAGGCCAGGAAAGACAAATCTATCATCTGCGTTGCATCCTGGGAGGATCACTTCTCGCCGCGAGGACTTTAGATGTAGTTGGCATATCAACTTTCGTTGCACAAGAAAAAAAAAACTGAATAAAAAGTTTTTCATTGACCAGAAAAGAGAAGATAAGAATTAAGAAGAAAGCGTTTAAGCTTTATAAAAAGTTCAAAAGATCAAGTGAGAAAAGAAGAATACATTACAAAGAAGAGAACAATTTTTTCTTTCTTTTTTCAGATGTTCAGTATTGAAGCTCAATTTAAGCATCCTGTAGGTCTTTACGTCTTGGATAAAAGAAGATTCTTCTTCTAGTCTTCTAAGGTTAGGCCTTCTCGTCCTCAAGTTTTAAGATAGTAGAATATTTTCTGATCAGAAATTATTTATTAATTGATTTGTTAGACCAAATAATTTTTGATCTCAGGCAAACTTTCGGACTTACGCTAAAAAGCATTCTACCCTTTCGTCTCTGAAGTACGTTACGGTGCGTTATAAACACAAACTATAATACGGAATCTAGCTACGAAGTTATATTTCGAATGAAAATTGACACAATTACGTTCCATGGACTTAGCATTAGGATTTGCTTTGCAGTGATCAATATGCGGTGTTTAATAAATAAAGCCATTCCGGCAAAGCCTTGTGGTCAAGGCGGCGGTGATCCATGAAGTAGTATATCGAAACTCTAGGTTCGAATCCCGGCGCCGGCATGGAAGTTTACTTTCTCGTTTCGTCTACTTCTGCGGTGATAATGTGAACAGCAGCTCACAGTTCTCGCCCCTTGTCGTGGCCAAAGGCAGAAGTGCTAAAAACTGGACGTACGAAATAATAATTTATTAAAAAAAATGATAGAAGAAGAATCTCTCAGTATGAAAATTAAACTTATCAAATAAATTCGTAACCACGATTCACTGAAAAAAAAAACCTTCAAGAAAACAAATATAAACAGAGATTTATGAATATTCAGAACACTATTCACGTCAAAGGGAGTTATTTATATTTACATCAAACCAGTACTACCCGCTGCTGGTTTAGACGTGCAGGACAGACAATTTATCAAGATTACATGTTCTGTATGTTCACTGTGTATTCTACATAAATAATGACAAAAAATAATAAATCTTTTTTTAAAACATTTCCAAATTCTTTTTTAATTTAAAGTTAATCTGAACTATCTTGAATTTCGGTCAGATAAATTCAGATTTTGTGAACTTAAAAAGCTAAAAGAAAATCTACTTTTTTTACATATGGCTGCGATTGAAAGATGTGACAACCACAAACTTATTTTTAAGCAATTATTGTTTAACGCAGCTGCCATAAGAAGTAGATTTTTAAATTTATTTTGCTGCTGCTTTCGAAGCGAGAGACGCAATATCACAGCGGAAAAATGGTTTAGAAAGGCTTGGAACCAACGTTAGCTGAAAACACAAAGTAAATAGCGCAGAGGAAAAGAAGAAAAACAGCAGCACTCGAAACTCCTTTTTTCCCCACTGGATTTTTTTAAAAACCATTCCTTTTAAAAAAGAGAAGAGCGAGTAAACGAGAGTGGCCTAAGAGACATTAGACGGTGAAGAAAGCCTTTGAACGGTTCGAGAGATGATTTATAAGACCAAACAACCAGAACAGAAGAATATCGTCTGACCAAAGCAACAAAGCACCGATAAAAATGCCACTGGGATCATAAAAAATTAATCAGATGTCGTGCAGAGACATTGTGTACAAAATACTAGACGAAGTACTTAAAGGGTAACAAAGGAATACAGTTCAGTCTGTCCGAGTAGATTACTTCTAATTCCGTGGCTGACAGATCGTTTTCGTGCTGTTTGCAAATATGTCAACCCAATTGAAATCAGATATAGTTGATATTTTGAATGTTTTGTCAACGTGAGCATTTAAGACTGACTGTTTTGTCATAGAGCCACAGTCATATTTTAATTTTTTTCGTGCATTTGTGAAAAAAAAATGAAAGGGAATTTGGTTTCGTGTTGCGCGAGATTTTGATGCGTGTTGAGTGCGTGATACTCAAGAAATATGAATAAGAATGAATTGCTAGATTTAGTTTGTGCATCGAGATTCTTATCCCCTCTTCCATACTTTTACGTTCTTTTTAATGTCAGAAATAGGAGTGAAAAAAAAAGTTAACCCTGAAAATACTCGGATAAAGTTTCAATGATAGTTATTTTTCGAAAATTTATGTTTATTTAAATAATTAAACGATTATTATAATTGTACTATTTATTTTACGTCATACAAACTACAGTTACTGCCTGAAAACACTCAGGATGTAAAGAGGATGAAATAAATATGTTGATTCTCAGTTCTTATTCGTTTCCTCCACACAAGGTGATGTATTAAGAGTTAAGTAGACCATCCTTTACAAAGTTTACAAGCATTAATCACTTTAGATGATGAAACTCTTCATCATTCTACATTACCAACTGTCTACAGCAATGATATGACACATTATAAAAAGAGCAAGAGCAAAAAAAAAAGAAGCTCATCTTACAAAACCGCCGGTTTCAGCAAAGCCTTGTTCAAAGAGGCGGCATTTCACGAGGCCGAAGTGTCGGAACCTGGCTTCGAATCCCGGCGCGGGCCTTGAATGTTTCTTTCTTCTCACTAAAAAACTGTAGCAGTAGAATGGAAAGCCAATTAGTTTCACGTATACACTACATATGCAACGTCTGTCAAGGCAAGGTCTATGAGACTGTCACCTGAAAAGTACGGATGAGAATAAGTAAGTATTACAAAACCGCCAGTTCTCTTGTGCTAAAGAAGGCAAGCCTTTCAAGACATAGATGTGTCGGGACCTGGGTTCGAATCCCGGCGTCGGCCTGGATGTTTATTTCCTTACTTTTGTTTGTTTGCTTCTTCATGTTTCCCTTCAGGAAGGCAAATGGGAAACCACCTCAGTATCTTTACCAAAATATTAAAAATCCTTTTAGGGATTTGCCGTGGCGGGAACTCCTAAGAGTCCTTTAAATCTGCTACAAGCAGCGGAACGCTGAAAAAGAATATAAAATAACAATTTTCTAATTATGTAATAATCAATTACACGATTAGGTATTGTGATATCACTTGAAATATCCGAAACAAAAATATCCTTTGTAACGCAATCACTAATTTCCTAATGAAATTAATCATTGCACGACCTTTTCATACAGTATGTATTGAAAAAAATAAAAATCCTATTGTATTAAATGCATTGATTCGAAATAAGTAAAAGCAAAAAAACATTAAAAAAAAAACCTTTAAGTCACCGTAAATTCTTGCTTCAGGAAATTCTGAGTCAACAAAAATCTAACTAAGATTTAATATCGCCATCACGCGACTCAAAATGAGCTCGTGCTCAGATTAACAATGAAATATTAGAATAATCATTTTAGAATGTCAGGCATCGATCAAACTCACCGTCGTAGCTGCGAGCAAAAAAAAAAAAAATCCAAAATTTCAGCCGGAAAGTGTTGGCCAGTGGCGAAGAACAGCTTTCTCCTTTTTTTTTCTTTTTCTTTTTCCTCTCTCGCTCTGCAACGTTTACTTCCAACTTATAACCCACGGTAAATCTCGCCTGGCACGTTGCGCGCGTGAACTTGATCGATCCGTTTGCTCATCATCTGCAGGAGGTCACTCCACTCTCTCGTTCGAAATAATTGATCATTTCATATCCGACCAAAAGGGGTTTTCTCAATCGAAGTGACTTACGATTGGTAGCCTCTCTTTCACTCGAGAACGGAGAGGATAAAAAAGAAGAAGAAGAAAAAAAAGGGGAGAGAAACCCTGTGAAAACAAGGATTTCTCCGCAAAACAACCCGAGAACGAAAAAAATATTTTACAGGCCCTTCTTGTTTTCTTGCCGAAACAATTTAAGGGCAGGAAAAGAAAAGCAAAAAAAAAATGAACCCTCTTCGAAAAAGTAAGAAAAAAATAATTAGAGGTGAGATTTAAATTGATTCAGCTTGACGCAGTTTGTAAGGTTAATCAGTTTTGCACGCGTTCATTTATGCTCTGAGACGGCATCAAACCCTCGTGTTTCTAATTAAAGGCACGGTTCACTAACCCCAACCAAAGTCATTAGTGTTTTGCTCAAGTTCTGATCTTTAAGATCAACAACGAGACATTCGCAATCTTGTCACTGTATAAGAAAAAAAGAATTAGAGATTTAAACACAAGCTTTGGTTCTGGTAAATAAATAACTAAATAAATAACGATAATAAATAACCCATAAATTAGCCTTGAACGTAATCTCTGATTAGAAAATTTAAAAGTAAAATACTGAAATGCATTGAAAATGAACAGAAACTCTTCAGAAAAGATTAAAATTTATTTTCTTTAATCTGCATCTTATTGTGGGATAATTAAACTAAGTGTAAAAAAAGAGTACCTTTGTTCTATTAGAAAATGAGTTAACGAAAAGCTAAATTAATATTTAAGATAATTTTGTTTTGTGGCGATTAATATTGCGGGAGATGGGATGCCATCCGATCTTATGTTGGAGACACGGTCACCTAAGGTTGTATATGAGCCCAAATGGAAATATGGGGAACTGGTTTGAATAGAACTCAACACGACAGCCATCCTCTAGAAGACATGTATGCCGCATTTCTACTTGGAATGAGAGGATGGTAACTGATTTAACGTGTGAAGTATACGACGTCGTACTTCACTATTTAAGCACTTGTCTTCTTTGCTTGTCTGTTTGTACTCGCATCACGTCAAAACGGCTCTACGGATTTCCATAAAAGTTCCTTACTTAGGATCTAATTTAAAATAAGATCACGATTATTTTGGTTTCCACCGCGTCCATGCCTCACAATTGATCTCCTCCGGTCCATCGTTCCATATCCCAATATGTGGGCGTTAAATAGTTACCAAAGTGATTCTTTTTAATTGTAGGAACATTGACGCCAATATAATTCTATCTAAAGAATTTATTTGTACGTAAACCTGAAACCAAAGAAATTCTGTTTTCTGACAAGGAACGAACTAATATTCTTCCCTTTCATTTATGGTTGACCACTAGGGAGACTTTTTTCTATTGATCTAATGTAAATACTTATTTCCTGTAGCCTACTCACAAGATTTTAAAAATAACTCTTCATTTCGTTCTTTTCATTAACAATTTAAAATAAGGGAGATATTGGTTTCTCATCACTAAAAAAAAATTCCCGAAAAAAAACAGAAAAGAAAAAATTAAAAAATTTGTTTGCTTGGATTGTCATCGAGTTTTATCTTCATCTTCTTGAGAGAAGGGAAAAAAGAACTTCTATTGATAACAGCTCGTTTAACCCGTGAGAAGTGGTCAGCAATTCTTCTGTCATTTTTGGGAAGAGGCAGGGAGGGTGCATCTAAAAAGAAAGATTTTTGTGTTTGAACTCCTTTCTCTTGTTCAAATACCCAAACGAAGAAAGCAATCTGCTGCTATGACACGGAGACCAAGTAATGGAAGACTGACCTTTCGGAAAGTGGCTGGCAGCGTTGTCAGCAGATCTCTAAAAGGTCGCGTCGCAGCCCAAGGGAATCTATATGTGAACAGCCTGACTTAATTCCACAAAAGCAATTTGGTTTGACTTCTAGGATGCTCCTGCTCTTAAAGACAATCTCACCAATCTCTTATTATTATATGATGATGATTAACAAAGATTTAAAATTTAAGTGAATAAATGTTTGACAAGATAACGCTACCGAGGAAACAAATAAATTTCCTCATATAAAAGCAAACATGTCAAGCATTTCCGATACATTCAGATGAACAACGCATTAAATCCTGTAGAGTAAAGATGGATATGTATTTGCAGAACCAAATGCTTAATTTTCGATATTCCTTGTAGATCTTGATTTTAATGTGTTTACACAATATTGATGCGAAGTTGAAAATCTTTCCAGATTGGTCAGTTAATCTGCCCTGTGATTGGCTGAACCGGGAGGTCAATCAACTATGCGACTAGCTCTCTCTCTCAGTGACCAACCGAACAGAAAGCTCCGAGCAGCCAGTGACCGACCTAAAAGGAAGCTCCAAACAGATCTTGGCTATCCACCAAAAATGTATGTAAACTATAAATAAACTGTAAATAAAGTGTGTGTATCTTAAGCTGTAACACGGACGCCAATCTCCGTTATTTTCGACCACACATCAATATAAGACTGATGGGCTTTGCCAAAATTAAAATTTAGCTAATTTGAATATCTTTTTAAGTACTTAGTTTAAGTACTTTCAGATTTGTTGAAGGTCGAGAAAATGTTTTAACTTATATCTTGTGCGCCCCTTGAATTTAAGTGATGATAAACTTCAAAACTCATTGATCAATAATCTTAGCTCATGCTGCAATCGTATAGATTACTCCTCCTCCTTCTCTGTTCAACCCTAGGAATGGTGGGTGGCATTCTGCCATATATGTTGGAATAGATATTGAGATTGTTTTCCATTTGCCTTCCACAGGATACCATTAAGGAATGGCTTCAGGTTTGAAGAGAAAGGGAAGTAAAAGCAGGAAAATACAGAAAAGGAAGTAAACAACCAGTTTACTGCCGGTGCCGGGATTCGAATCTAGGTTCAAGCACATCTGTCTCAATGCAGACCGTCGCTTTGACCAAACGGCAACGCCTGAACGGCCAAAGATTACTAAAAAACAATTTACAATTTATCCCAAATTCAATCTTTCAAACATAGCCACTAAAAATTTTTTTCATTCTTCTGGTCCCATATAATAATTTATGCAGTGACATTACTAAGAATCTTATGCCCTTAAGCAAAATATGTAAGTGGTCCCCTTCACTCTTCAAAAAATTTTATGAGTACAAGAAAAATTTTTTTATCTTGTTAATTAGTTTTAATTTTTAACTTAAAAAGTGAATACAACATAATATAATATGTTAACAAAAGCAATATGTAATACAAGAATATATACGACTTGAGTATTATGTTTTATTGTAATAATTTAAGGATATTATGATTAGAACTTGGCGGTTGCAAAAGTCAACCTCTGGAATCTTAAGGAACAGCAACTACAGATTTCGTATTAATGTGATTCTTTTTGTCGGATTAATTAATAGAAAACTTAATTCTACCAGCAAACGCTGAAATTCCTTCTCTTATAGGGAAGACGCCATTTTACGTATTTATGTACAGATGGCGATATCTGTTGAAAGATGATAAATTATTTATGACGCTTCTTCATAAATATACAGAAATTATAAAATTTCTTAGGAGTAATTTTTGTTAAGGTTTAGTTTTCAATGTATCTGAATAGGAACAGGACCCTCGTCTGGACCCATGTGGGAGTTGGGCCCTTAAGCGTTGCTTATCCACGCTTAATACTAGTTACGCCACTGCTTACGAGTGAAAAAATTAAAAATACATTAGATAACCTTACATTAGAATTCTACATTTGTAGCAAAATTAAAGCACTGAAGGCTACGATCCTAATTAAGCATTATCAAAAAATTCAGTTAACGTTACATCAACGGAAGAATAGAGAAAGAAAATGGAGAGATGATTTTTCGAAAAAATTACGGAATGTTTTCTGTAAATTATATGTCATTTCTAAGTGTGCTTAGTCCTTCTTTCATATCGACTATCACATTTCTGTCATGGAATGTTGAGAATAGAAGAATTTTGAAATTTTCAATGTGCAAAGCAGCCCTAGTGGATTTACTTTATTGTTCTTTATTTAGTTATTTTTTTTGTAATTCTTTGAATATTAGTTATTGATTTTGAAGTTGAATGATTAAAAAGCAAAACCTAAATAAAACAGTCATTCTTAACCTTAAGTAAACAGAGCTGAAAGTACTTAAACTAAGTATTTGAGATTCAAATTAGTTCAATTTTAACTTTGTCAAAGCCATTTTGTGAGTCTTTTATTTTCTAAACACATTAAAATCAAGACTTCTATTTTGTGGTAAATGTTGAGTCAAATTGAATCAGCTGAGCGCAATGCATTGTCTAACAAGAAGTCTGAAAATTGCAATCGACTTTAATTATTTCTGCTGATGAAAAGCGGCGCTTTTTCTTCTTTACTGCGATACGCCTGCCAAGTTATTGACATTCTGATACATCAAATGAACCAAAAGGAAAAAGAAAAGTTTAATTGGAAAAAGGGCAATTCAGGAACAAATTGGATTCAGACCATTAAATACAATTTGGAACTTCGAAGTTTTAAGCAATCTGAAGAAATACAGAATCTTGGAGATTCAAACAGAAAACAAAGTGTGTTTGTTTTACATTCCAGTTACAAAATAAAACAGAAGAGTGCATCTTTATCTATGACTAACATTCTATAATCTTTCTTAATATCAAATAAATAAACTTTTAAACTTATCAGAAAGAGACGTTTACTTGAATTAAGAATTGAAGAATCGCATATTGTTGATTTACAGTTTATGCACAAGACAGAGGTAGCCCCTTAGGGAAGTTGAGTTTGATGCAGATTAACCCAGCTGTATATTGACTTAGCTTTTCTAATGATTATAGAAAAGACGAGTAATTCGTGGATTTGTAGATTTGCGAATCACTTACTGATTATTAGACTTTTGTATGTGTGTGTGTGTGTGCAGTGGCGCACCCAGGGAGGGGGGGGGCGAACGGGGTTGAATGTTATTATTTTGGAACGTGATCTATGAAACAATTTATTTTTAAATAGGCCTGTATCTCAATAGACTTTTTACTATATCCTTAGCCCCACCCCCAAGCCTTTATTCTGGGTACGCCACTGTATATATGTGCTTGTGTTTAAGTGGTAAAAGATACGTCTATTGGTTTGAAAAGTTTTCAGTCTAGTTATAGGAAATAACTATCTTTATTTGCGTCTCTCGGATCTTTAAAATTCTGTCTCTTTATTGCAGTATAAATGCTCTCTGATATTTACACATTTTCATAAGTTTATTTTGTTCATGAAAGATTTAATGTATAGGATGAATTTTTGAAACAAAACAAACAAGAAAAATGGTTCATATTGTACATGAAACAATAATGAACTCGTATGTGTTTCATTTTCGGCTACTTCCTGTGAGATAAGAATTGACCACAGGTCATTGACCAACTCGTATTTTTCACTACCTCTACACGTTATAAGGGTTCCAGTAAGATATTACTCATGTCTGATCTATTTGTATTTCGGAAAGGGGTAATGTGGTAAGATTTTAATTTTTGTGAGACAGAAAGTGACCATAGACCGGAACGCCATTTCTCCCCAACTTTAGAAGTCATAAGAATTTCAATCAGGTATCACTCATGTCAGTCCAACTTTTAGTTGTAGAAGTGGAGATATATTTCATTTTAGGCCACTTTCTCTTCTTGTGAGACTGGAAGTGACTGCAGACCAGGAACTCTTTATTTTTTCAAGTCATAAGTTAGAATGACGTAATAAGGCAGGGGTCGGCAACCCGCGGTCCGCGAAGCGCTTTGGTGCGGTCCGCGGGGCGTCTTAAGATTTTCCTTTTTGGTTGTTAAAATAAGAATTTCCTTTTTTTTTTTTGGTTGTTAAAATAAGATTTTGGCCCTTTTTGGCCCAAGTGCGGCCCGCAGTAATCCCCACATAAAATATTTGGCCCTCTTACAACAAAAGGTTGCCGACCCCTGTAATAAGGCATCGGTCATATTTGTGGTCAAGTTTTAAGAAGATCAAAAGTTATTGGAAGGCACGCATATACAGACTGATCGATTTCCTATTGGCTAACATAAATTAATAAATATTATTATTGATTATTAATAAAGAAGTCCTTGTCTATGCAGGGACTGTCGATAGTTTTTATAAACAACTGACTGAATCTTAGCAGAGTTCAAAACTATTTTTTATATTTTTATGCAGAAATGAATGAATTCAAATGAATCAAAGTAAAATAGCAATATTAGTCCATTTTCCAAAAATGATACTTAATTAACTGACAGTTAATTCTTTCAAAAAAATTAAGTAAGAAAGAAACTAAAACTCACAAACTGTTGACAATTGTAAGACGCAGCAGCCGCCATTTCGGTGGAATAAGCTTTTTCCCCCTGACGTTGGCTCAACGAGGAGAATGGTTCTCCGTCGTCTTTGGAAGAAGATGTTGAGCTCCCCAGGCGTAAGAGTTGAAATCAGCGATTCCAGCTCAGTGGGTCATCTGACATTATATCTGCATGACAACACCGGAGCCGAATGTTTTAGGATGAGACAAGTGGAAGGAGACTAACCGGCAATGAATGAGCTTCCAAGGCCATCTGCAAAATCTGCCCACAGACAACCACCTGTTCTCAATTCTTGCATTGGCACAGGTGTAGCAAAATGGAGATGGACTTTTTTTATTTGAAAAAGATTTTATATTTTTTGCATTGGAAATGGCCTCCAGTGATAATACAATAATAAAATCTTGCAACTCAATCCGGAAGGAAAAAGGCTTACTAAAGAAAAAAAAAATCAATTCAAAACAGTAGCAAACCATTAAGCAATTCCAACGTTATTCAAGCAGAATATTGAATATTTCACATGATAGGAACATTTTGTAATTATGGGTGATGAAAAAAAAGCAATAATAATATTGAAAATGATAAGCTAAAAAAAAATATAGACGTTAAATATATTGTTAAAAACAGTTGAATTGATACTGCGAATCAGACGCGCTCGACCCCACGAAAGCATCGAAAATTGTAATAGCATTCAGCATCTCTGCGCAGTGCTACTTGGACAAAATGGGATTACCCTTATGCCTCTCCCCCTAGATTTCTTTTGGAAATAGACTTCCCTTTAATACCTGTTAATCCTAAAAAAACAAACAAAAAAATCAAAACAGAAAAATATATGGAAATGATAACAAATAATAAGATAATTGTGTTTATTGAGAAGGTGTTCCAAATTTATAAAGTTTAATGTCATGTTCATCTGAATTTTATTTCTTGTTTGAAATACTTGTAAAACCAAATTAAAAATAGAAAATTCGAGATCTCGCGAACTAATAAGTGGGCTTTTTTTCCTTGAATATTTATTGATTTTTTTTTAACACGCTGAAATTGAAGAGTTATATATTTCATTACATTAAAAGTATAAGTATATTTTAATCAATATTTAAATTATTACCTTTATTATTATTTTTCATACCGTGAATTAGTAACAAAAGTAAAGCAAAATAATAACAAATTTAGTGAGAGCATTCAATTATTATTTTTATGACTAATACTTTAATGAAGTAGTACATTCTAATACTTCTATTTTATTTAACTTCTATTTGTTTTTCTCAATTAAATACTTATTCCGGATAGTTATCATTTTTTTTTCTCAAATACTTAATTCCTGGAAGAATTTTGGTTTTTATCAAATTTAGGTTTTTATGGAAACGACAATCAAAACAATACGTTTACTGAAGGAACATGTAGATTACTTTCTCCGTTTTAACAAAGTATTATTAATGAAACGATTTAATAAAAAAATTAATAACCTATCTATACTTACTTTATTCAGATGTCTATTTTACCCGTTGTATCCACGTTAATTCAATGTTTTCTCCGCTCTAATCTCCATCTTCCGTTGTCGGAGTACCCATGCTCGAATTTATCATTAATACAGCACTGCGAAGGTAGAACTAGAGTGGTCCAAAAATTGGAATGACTAAATATTCGAGAGATAACGAAAATGACTTAAAGTAAACGCATGATGCAATTAATTTTAAAAAATTGGATTAATATTTATGGAATTTGTAGAAATCCGGAATTTTTCCACAATTCTGGAAAATTATATGTGCACGGATTAAACTATTCCCACCCGTATACACGGTTCTCCGAAACGTACTGGCTTTCATCTGGACCCAACGGTATTACACACAAAAAAAAAAAAAAATTAAATATCAGGAATTCTTCCTCACGTTATTGAAAAATAGGTGGAAAGAAACTTTCCCCTTCCTAAGGTTTTCCCTCAACGAACGATACGCCATAGTTTAACAGCTCTGGGAACTGGATGCATAAAAACAAAACTATCATTTTTTTCTTTATGTATATATATTTTAGATAATACTTCTTTCTTTAATTTCTCTCTTATATTTTCATGTTATTTAGAAAGAATCTATTATTACTATCCTTAGAAAGAATATTTAATATTATGAAACAACTTAATTTTATATATAGTATATTTTTCTTAAGTTGCTTTAATTAATGGTCACAGTAACGTGAACAAATACATAAGATACACACACACATTATATATATATGTATGTATCAATGTTTAGGCCTAAATTAAATTTTGGAAGGCAGCAGAATATTTACATATTTTTTGCAGAGAGAGAGCTTGACTTTGAAACGTTTGAAAACCACTGCCTTTTCTGTTACCATAATATATTTTAATTCGTGCACCCGCAAATTGCATTTAAACTTTAAAATATAGAGAAAGAGAATTTTACGAAGAATAAGATTTTTCGGTAAATTTTTTGTTCTGAAAAATAAATTTAACGTGCTGTGAAAATAGTAAATAAATAAAGGAAAAGAAAACAGCACCTGAACAAAAGAAGAAGGAATTGCCTTTCTGATTTTAGATTATGGGGAGGAGTTGGGAACGGCCATTTCGTCCTGCAACGGACTCATCTGCCCAACCCTGCCTCACCCCAACCGAATCAGAAAGGCAAGATCTTCTTAGTGAGAACCCCTGTCAATCTGGCAGTGGTCCCACTTACAACAAAAAGCAAGAAAAATAAATTGCTGCGTCATCCGACGCCAGCAACATCTTTTCCTACGGAACTGTAGGCAAAAAGGATTTCAATGGAAGAATAGGAGATTCAAAAGAAATTCTCACTAAGAAGATCTTATCTTTCTGATTTGGTTAGGGTAAGGCAGGGTTGGGCTGATGAGTCCGTTGCAGGACGAAACGGCCGTTCCCAACTCCTCCACATAATCTAAAATCAGAAAGGCAACTTCTTCTTCTTTTATTCAGGTGCTGTTTTTCTTTTCCTTTATTTATTTCTTATTCTGACTAAGCATTTTTTAGAAATTATTAAAGAACAAAAAAAAAAAAAAATAAAAAAAAAAAATAGGAAAGTAACTAGGATGTACAGGCGAGCGCTGCAGATGACATCTTAATGTCTCTCCTTGCAAATCTGAAGGTTTTACTTCCCCAGCAAAAGGGGAAATACATCGTTACAAAGATTAGTCAGAAATCTGAATGTCTGCGATAGACAATTCAGCTTTTTCTGCGACTTCCCATTGTACTTCATTTCGTCTTTGTGACTTTTTAAGACTTTTGTCTTTTTCCATTTATTTACTTAAAGGAATTCACTGAAAATCACTGTATATTATCTCCGTATACAGAAACTCAAAAGAACGTTTGCAGCTTCTAAATTATTGATGACGTCATCGATGGGAATTATGGGTAGAATTTCTTGAGATTTCGTTCTCATCATGACATCAGCTAACACCTTCTTGGTGAGACTAAGACCTCACAGCAGGTTCTAATGATGTCACGAATTTTTGATGTCACTGATGAACTTCTTCAGGAATGAGAACGATCATTTTTGAGGTCCCTTAAAGTTACATCTCCAAGAGCAAAAACTCATCGTATTGTCTCTCATCTATATTGCATGAGCCAAATTCACGTACTACCTTTCTGATAATCATTTCTGGTTTAGCAAAACGTTCAATTTTAGAAAATCTGGAGGTTCTACAGAGTTTTAACCAGCGAATTCAGACTTCCAAGTTACAAGCCTACTGGAGAAACCCTATCTTATTGAGAGATTCCATTTTCTCATTCTGATAGCAGTCCCGGACTTAAACACCCAGAGCCCCTAGGCACTTGATATTTGCGCCCCCCCCCCCCCCATCCCTAAAATCTACAACCAAAAACAAAAAGGACTATCCTATTTTAACAACCAAAAAAAAAAACAAAAAAAAAAAAAACAATCCAATACGGCGGGGCCCCAGGCTGGCTGGGGCCCCTGGGCCTAGGCAGAAATCCGGGCCTGTCTGATAGTGTTTAATCATCGATTCAGGAATGTTGGTAAATTAAATGCTTGATCGGCTTAAAACTATTTTTGGATCACAGATGTTTGATTTTATCAAGTTACTGCTGCTCTGGCTACAAAAAAAAAAGTTGATAGTTGAAGATATATACACATCGTTAAAAGATATGATGATGGAACGTTGGATGTCTTTGATTACATGAGAGTTAAACAATTGTCGATAAAATTCCATCTTTGATATTCGGATTTCAGAAAATGATCTGCTGAATTAAAATTCCTTTTGCTCGATTTATTATTATTGAAATAAATAGTTTTTAAATAAAAAAATACATTACTGTTTTATTGTTTTAGATATTATATGTTCGTTAATTTTTTTTTATATTCTTGCGACCTGCCGCCATATTTCCCGGAAACATAGATCTGTGTAAATATTCCATAAATCTCTCTTTACTTTGTTTTGTATTCGTGCACATCCTTTGTTTTCCACAGTTTTTGAGTCATTAGGCTAGTAAAAGGAATTAACGAATAAATTCCGAAAATTCGCCTTATCTTTATAAATATGGTATTTATTTCTTTTGAGAAGAGGAGGTGAGTGTAAGTTTACTAATTATAGAACTGTGTTTTGAAGAATGAAGCAAATGTGTAGAGAGAGAGAGAGAGAGACTGAATATTTGGCTATTCTACAACTTTTCCCTTCTGTTTTTCCTTTTATTTTTTAATGTAAATAAATGCAGAAAATTGTTATTAATAATCCTTGGTTCTGTACAGAAATCCCTTTTTTTGTAATTATCTTCAGCAAAACCGTTCTCCTGCGTTAAATTTAAGCAAAAATATTGTTTAGGATATCAAATGAAGCAAAGACTGAAAAAAAAATCTGCTTTCTTCAGTTCACTTTTAACACATATTACTGACCCACTTGCTACAAACATTTACCCTGTTCTAATATCTACAAATCTAAACAAAATATAAACTTTTTTTTTTCTCTTACTGTGTATTTTTAATTCCATTTACTTTTAATACTTTCGAAATTTTTTGAACTGGAATGAAGTTAGATATTCTGTCACTTAACATTCCGACATTTCGTAAAAATAATAATAGCAATAGTAAATTCTGTAGAAAAAAAAAATGTGTTTTTAGGCCTAAGAAATTATTATTGCATAATATATTATTAGTAGATTACTAATACTACATCTATTAATAAAATAATTGTAAAATATTACGTTGTTACCTTAATGAAGATCTTGGGAAAGAAAAAGGTCAAAAACTTACCTAAAGAAAGAGAGGAAAAAAATTAAATATAAGTAAAAATAATTAATCAAGATAATAATTTTGTATTAAGTTGAGATTAAATTATATTTATGAATTTAAATTACTTAAATTGTTATTTTAAGAAAAAAAATCATATAAAATAAAAAAAATAAAAAATACAAACCATTAATTGTAATCTTATGAAGTTAACAAAATCTTTGAAATTATTTTTTTTTAATTACATTAAATGAACAAAATAATCAGTTACTATAATAATTTTAATAAAACTACATTTCATTGATGTTTTTTGCTAATTTCGAAGCATTATGTATATGTCTTTAAATGAAAACGAACCAAAGGACATAGCAAACTGCCAACGAGTGTATTGCGGGATTTTCGACACCGAATATAGGAGTATTATGACAGGTAGCGCTGCGATCACATGACGAGAGTAGCAGTCTGCTTTTGTTCAAGACGTCGTGCTAGTGTATCATCCAAACAGTCATGTTGAAGCAACGTCGGTTGAACAGGGAGCTGTTATCGGTTTTTTATTTGCGGAAGATATTGGGAGGAATCCATCGTCGCTTGAGTAACTTGCAGAAAAATGCCTGTCTTTGTCAAATGTTAAAGACTGAAGTACAGCGGTCATGGTTAATAACGATTCGAGGCCAGATCAAGCACATCATGCCCCTGTAGCGGAAGTTGACAGTCTCGTTCGAGAAGACAGAAGAGTCACGGTGGAAGCACATGCCAACAAAGTTGGAATAAACGTTGGGAATGTGCATAAGACTATCAACGATCGTCTGCAGTACCGGAAGATTTACGCGCAGTGGGTGCCACACAACTTGGATTCTGTGCAGAAAGACATTCGCATGGGTCTTTCCTTGGAACATTTGTTCCGATATCAAAAGGAAGGTCGCCGTTTTATCGACAGAATAAAATGGGAGATGAAGCTTGTCTTGCTAAGAAGCCCTTTGGCTTATTTTCATTTGAATGACCATTGTATATAAAAAACATATGAAAGTATTCGGAATTGTTCGCAGCAAAGGGGAGAACTGGTCTTGAATAAGATGTTTCTATTTTTTATTTCATTAATATTTTTAATAAATAATGCTGTGTTTTCCATTAAGAACAAATATTTTCTACGCAACACAAGAGTTGCCCCATGCACTCCCTTTTCCTCACTCCCTACTTTTCTCTATGTGGCTTCTCTTCTTTGCAATGGTGTATCATAAGGAAACACTTCCAATCTGATTTCCTTTGCGTCTAGGCTTTCTTGAAGGTTCCTTGTTAGTACGCCGGAATTCCTGGTCTATGATTGAACACTAGAAGGAACTTATTATTTTTTTAAGTAGAGATTTGAAGTATATTTGTACCTCGGATTCTCTCAATAATAATAATAAATCATTTTCTTTTTCAGTTGTTATTAAACAATGGCGAACAATAATAATGACTTCCTTTTTATTAGGTCCCACACCAGTGCTTGGTGCTACTTAAAGCTCATTTGTTAGAGATCTAATGGAAAGAGCATATGCATCAATGTCATTGTGGGACATCTATCAAATATAACAGTACGAAATATGAGTATTGGATTTCAACACTTAAAGCAACGATAATCAAAGTTTTTTGTGTCAAATGACTTTTTGTGCGATTATGTACAACTTAAAGTGATTGCAAAAATTAGGTAAGTACAATGAATGTAAAGTATATAACGAAAAATGGTTTCGAAATAATGCTTCAACATAAATGATTCCTTATGTAAAAACAACAAAAACTTGGTTTTAAAAGAAACAACTGAATAGCTAGTACCCAATTATAATGTCAGCCAATTTCATGGTGATAGCCAAATAACGAAGTCAGAAAAGCCACAAATAATCACAACAAACTTATAAAATCTGCAAGAAGAATTCCCCATAAATCTTATAGACTTAACAGAACTCCACACAAGTGTGCAGCGAAATGAAATCAATAGGATTAGTCTCTTTATTTGACTGTACACTCTTGATTGTAAAGAAATAGTTCGTTACTATCATGATAACTATGCTCAGCAAAGGCATTTTTGAGAATAAACGTAATACAATGATGGCCTTGTAGCACATTTACAGCGTGATCGGAGCCGAATTCTATTCCGGCAGAGGTCGAGGATTTTTACCAGCTCTAAAACAGTGCTGGATATCTTTCCTAAGAGAGGGTAAGCATCAGACTGACCTCCAACCTGCATTTAATTACGATTAGGAAATTTGGAACTTTAACTCCGGTGCCACTTTGGACTTGCAGCCCTGTAAGGTATAGTTATCAGATTTCGAAAAATAAAAATACGGGAAACTTTAATGCATCGGACAAAATCAACCAACAATTATTTGAGTGTAATGGACATTCAAGTGTTATTACGAATCTTATAGAAGGTAATAAAATAAGACGTTCTTGCGCAAAGTAACTACCAAAACGCGAGCAATAATATTCATTGTTGGAAATGTGTTCATAACTTTAAAGTGCACAAACGATCGAGGAATGACTCAGTATTCTGCTGTGCAAGAATCGCTCAATGGCTAAAGTGAAAATACGTTGATCTCCTCACAGTTTCTCACGTTCTCAACGACTGAAAATAAAACTAAGAAATGCAGATACATAGTTATCTTGAAATTGCATTAAAATACACGACAGTTATGCGTCTCGTATTAAACTTATCGAGACAGCGGGACACTGATCAAAAAAGGACCCATGAAATATGGGTCTTCCTTCTTTAGTGGGAACCTTTCATCTATATGATATGTACAATGGTATTAAGAACAATGTTTTTTTCGAATTCTCTTAAGATAACTAGATTGTCAATATTTTTCGACGTTGCATATTTATAAAATTCGACATACAACTGAAATTAAAGGAAAGATATCGAAGTTTTGTTTTTTTTAATCACTTTATTCAATTTTTACTGCTAGCAATATAAATCCTTAATTCGTATGTAAAATAATTAAGCCAGATCGATTTTCCATTCGGTCCATTCTCCACCTAACGACGCTGGTCTCCGCTAGATTTCCAGCCTCCAAGGGACAATGGGCGTTAAGGGGATTGCCACAATCATCAATCGCCAATTCATGGACCTTTCCATAGTTTAATAGCAGTACGTGCGTGAACTTGCAGAATTCACGCGCTATCACATTAATGACCCCCATTTGTAACTCACTTTGACCGTTTTAATGGCCTTATTTTGTAATATTGTTTACGTAGACATATCGGGGTGATTTATAACTGCAACTGTTCGATATAAGGACCTAAAGACATAACAGTAGATTGGCACAGAGGAAAGTTTTGTGTTTAGTTACTTCTCTATCAAAGAAAAGCTTCTTACAATCAATTGCTCTGTATGTCTGCTAATAAATATTTAATGACTTGATAGATCTTGTTGAAACTTAGCATGAATATTTATGAACAAGAGATGATCTAACTTTTTCCTGTGGATCCGTGTCAAGAAATAAAAAGAACATTAGATGCGAAAACAACGATATCAACAATGCGTAAAATCCTGCTCTTAATCCACTAAATTCTGCGTGCTTTGATACGATTCAATTAATTGGATAAAAGACAACCAAAGTAAGTAGTATTCTTTTCAGAAAAATACAGATTATAAGTGTATTCAACATAACATGAGAAAGAAATTTTAAAAACACCAAGTCTAAAAGTTCACTGATCTGTTTGTTGAAATTGTGATAACGGAAATCCAAAATGGACCATTTCTGGTTTCCTGACCTTCGTCAGTTGGATCCGCCCAGTATCTTACATCTCAGTGAACTCGGGAAACATATAAAAAAGATGTAAGATACTGGGCGGATCCAACTGATGAAGGTCAGGAAACCAGAAATGGTCCATCTTGGATTACCAGTATCACAATTTCATAAAACAAATCAGTGAACTCTTAGACTTGTGCGTTTTTAAAATTCCTTTCTCATGTTATTGTTGTACGTACGTTAAATTTATGCATTATTCAACATATGTTATAATTTTTCTTGAAAAAAAAAAAGGAAATTTTGGTTTGTATAATTTTGGCACTTAAAAAAATGAAAACGCAACATTTAATTTAAATAAACTTCAAGTTCGTTCAAGAACTTTTTTTTTAAGATTCTTCTCATCGAATCTTTGATTTCTGTTGCGATTTCTGATAATGGTCAGAGGGAGTGAGAGTAGATTAATAGCGTAAAATAATCCCAATGGTGGCCGTTGGATGACTTTATATTGAAATTAACTCATAATAATTAAAAAAAAAGGAATTATTTATAATAGGAAGAAATGACTGCTTTATTAAGGAGAGAGTTCTAGGATTTGTGACTTCATTTTCTGGGAAAAAACAAAAACACCCATGCCTTACCCGATTTGAACCTGGGATCCTACAGACCAGAAGATTCAACTCTCGAGCATCTCAGAGCGCATCTCATTTTTTTTTTTCTGTCTCCTAATGCAGATTTACGAAATGTATCTTCTAGTTAGTCATTGATGATGATTGTCGATAAGCGCGAAACCTCTACTCTAAGGATGCAACTTATAGGTTACTTTGTTTTTTACTGTGATCATCATTATTATTCTGAGCTATCCTTGTTATCATTTAGAAAGATTCTCAAGTGAATATTCAGAAGTTTCTTGGCATTTGGCCATGTTGCTCAATGTCTGACGAAGTAGAAAATAATTTTTTTTGCTTTAGTTTTTATTCAGTCGAGAAAACTTTTTAAATTAGATTTCTGATTGAAATGTTAGGGAATTATGAAGCAGATTTTAAGCCAAAAAAAAACATTCATCTGAGAGGGAAGGGTTGAACGTTGCAGCCATTTCGGATGCAGGCTAATGAAACATCTTTTCTCGTCGGGTTTTCTTTTAGTTCTGGAGAAGCTGGTCATCATTCATTATTAATATAATTATTATAAACTGTAAAAGATAAATTTAAATTAAGACATTCTTTAGAATAAAAGTAATTTCGTAACATTTTTCATTTTCGAGTTTAAAAAATTTAAAGTAATGTTTACTTTTTTTTTTCCTTGAGAGATTTCGACCTGTTTTATAATATAATTGACTGCGTATCCGAAATCTTACCATTCCACTTGAATATGTTCCTTCTCAGTTTGTAAGCGTATCACCTTACAAGACTGGATGGATTTCCAAAAAATTGGATATGTGACTTATTTATGGTCAAACTTAAAACAAAGCCGCATTTACTTTAGTTTCCATCCCTCCTATCCCTCAAAAATGACCCCCAAAATCCCTCGCCAAAAATTTTAAAAAAAACGTATGTCTTTAAAATTTGGTACGGTCCTTATTTTATGGTCCTTATTAGAATGTTAGCACGATTATTTTGGTTTCCAAACCCTGCAGTCTTCAAAACTGACTGCCCAGCGCAGCATGATCAGTCGCCATTATGAGATAGGATACTGAGCACATACTTAGTATTGTAACAAATACCCATCGCTGTGGGTCAATTTGAGGACTGTATGAGAGAGAGAAAGAGAAATCACATTTTAGGTTTTACGAGCAATTTGTATCAAATTTTAAAGAAATCAGGCAGGCTGTTTTATCGCGATGCACAAACAGACACAAAAGACAAGCAAAGGGTGTTCAAGAAGTATAGTAAACTTCTCAGTCAGAACACAACAAGGTTAAACATTGCCTTATTTTCCAATACATACGGCAATGGACACACATTTTGAAACAAAATCGAGACTAATTTTTTATTAAGATGTCGAACATCCTTCATTATTCTTCATTTGGTTATTGGTTCTTCTTACAATGACTGTGAAACGGCCGTTCTGGAATGCCAACCAGTAAACACTTGGTCTCAACCATTTTTGTTTAAATAACTTTAGGCAAATTGTGTTTTTTTATGCTTACAGGAAATTCATTTTCAGGCAGACAAAGTACCAGCACATGAATTTTCCTTTTCTATTTTTAATTTTGGAGGTGCCATATTCTTTTTTATCTTTAAAATATTATTTGGAAGCAAAAAATGGAAACAAACAATTTTCGAGTTTTTACATTAAAACTTTATAATTTAACAAATAAAAAATTGGATAAATATTGGAGTTTGTTTGTTTTCTTTCCCAGCATTAAAATGCTCCTAAACAAACAAACTCCAATATTTATCCAATTTTTCACTCGTGGACACACATCTAGAAAGATAATTACTTATACTTTGTAAATATAATCTGTGCAATCGCAAAGTCAAATTTCCTCCCCAATCTAATTAGCGGGTTATGTAAATTTACTTCTCGTATCAGGTGCTTTACGTAGTCGTAGCAATTACTAAGAATTGATAAAATCTCTGATATTAATACAAAAGGAATCGGATTTCTCAAATTGCAGTCAATTTATTTAATTCGATGTCGTCTGCTGCCCGAAGATGAAAATGATACAAGTGATGGTCTGTATTTAAAACTACTCAGGTAGATGGCGCTGCAAAATTAAACGTTCTACCAATGGGAAAACTGTTGTATGGAAAATCAAGTTCACTTGGCGTCAAGTTATAAGGTACCAGGTGGTGGTAATTAAACTGACAGGTACTCAGAGCAATGTAGAGAAGGATCTACGCGACGGATCACAACGAAAATTGGTGAGTAGTCTACCTTAATAAGAAAAGGGAAAGATAATTTGTGAATAAAAAAAATAGCTATTTTGAGTGTCACCAGGTGGCATCTATGCAACAACAACAACAAAAAAAAAACAGTTGAACAAACATAACCTTTAACTGAAATCAAGATGTTCAATATATGAACTATTCTTATGCAAAATATGCTGGAAATGTAATAGTGTAGTTGTTTGAAGCATGTCTCGGGGAATGCTTGCAGTATGTTGTCTTTCTTGAATTCAATAATGCTTTGGTAAACTTGGCTTTTCAAATAACCCCATAACCAATAAAATTTGCATGGGTTGAGCTCGGGGGATAGTGGTGGCCAAGCACTGAAAAACGTCCGAGAAATTACACTGTCCTCACCAAATGTGGTATGCAACAATTGCGTAGCCGAAAGTGAAATATGGGATGGCGCCCCATTCTGCATGACGGTTATGATATCTTAACAATTACGTTCTTGCAAATTTTGCGGCGAAGATAAGTATACCGTGATTTACAATTGGGGTAGATTATAAAGTTTGGGGTAAATCCGCACCATACAAAGTAGAAGTGTAGAGGCTCATCAAGCATAGCATGTCGGACTCAATATTCGGCAGTTACGCGTATTCCCGGTTCCTTGCAGGGAAAAACGATCCTCATCGGTCCGTGAGACTTTCGAAAGCCATTGAGCTACATCCTCGCCAGAAATCGCAGAGCGAAGTCGGTCTGAAAGAAATCGCAAAGCGAAGTCACTGTTCAGGGTCATATGGTTGCAACTCCTCGTATTTTAAAGGATACCATTTCAGAATGGACCGTAGAATTTTACGAACAGTTGACCACGGAACTTTGCAGTTACCGAGATACAAATGCACTAATTAGGGATAGCTTCGAATGCGACTGGATTTCTGCAACGGGTAAGTGCGATTTCTTCCACATTGCTTTCCGCCGGCTTTAACCGGAGCTGCTTCCTAGTCGCCTGTTTCTTCGAATTTCTTTATTCCATTTAACGCCAACAATCCTTTCCTTAATTTTTCAAACGACGATATTAGCGTAATGCAACGGCGGCATTGCTATCGTTACGCTAAAAGTTTTACTAGCAAAGGCCGATCCTTCTTCTCGGCTACCCTTCTATCGATTACAGGACGACATCACAAGTGATTGGCTACAATGTCACCAGAAATTTGCATGTTCTATTTATTTATTTTTTTTTTTTTGCATAACAATGCCATTTGGTGACACTCAGATCAACTCTTTTTTTTTCATTTTATTGGCAAATTCTCTTCTCCATGTTCTTAATAAGGCACTAATTTTCGTTGTGATCCGTCGAATAGATCCTTCTCTACGCTCTGAGAAAACTATCCGGTATTTTAAGTGTATATCAATAGAAATAAAATTGGCTGTTATTTTTTATTCTAGTCACGATTATTAAGTCTTTCTTTCTAAAACATATTATGTAATTTTGCAGTCTGTCATTTCCAAGACATTTTAGTCTCACATGGTTAAAAAAGGGCGTGACTTCTCTACTTTTTAACCAATCACGGCTGGTTTGTTTCCATCTGAAATAACTCAAAGGTTAGCACATGAAAATGGGAGAATAGCACTTGATAAGCTGTAAAATGGACAAATCCTATCCTATCCTAGAATGATAAAGAAATCCATTAGTAAATATCAGAACTACTAATTGACTAAAATAATAGTAATTTTATTTCTTAAACTTAAACTTAAATACTTTCTATAATCAACATGTAACCACAAAAAAAAAAAAAAACTAAAAAAACAAACAAACTAACATTTACCTAAAACACTCGTGAAGATGGGAAATCGTTTTAAGAATTTTAGAACTAAAGATACTGAAGGACATTCCTTGCGGTTACATAGTTAAAATAGTTCATAATTCAGAGAGAAACAAACTCCATTAAAATGTTTGAATAACTCTTTGAAGTTTTGCTTTGAAGCTTGTATATATTTTCTTCTTTAAGGCACTTCGTCCTTTTCTATTACCGTGAGACTCTTAGCAAAGTCTTTTTCTCTCCGCTCTGTGGAACCACAGCGTCTCCAAACGTGACTTCCAATTCTGTCTTGTCCTGCTTGATCAATTCTTAAGCGTTCCATCTGAGTCTCTCTCTCTCCTCGAGTTAGATTGAAATCATATTTTTCGTAATTTCCTCTCCTTTTATTCGTTATGTGGTCGCAGTATTTTTAGACGAATGTTTAAAAAATCTTAATATTTCACAAGCCAAAGAAATACAATGTTAAAATTCTTAGACAAGGTACATTCTTAAACAAACAAAAAAAGCAAAGTGTCAAAAAGGATTAGGTAACGCTTTACGTGTACTGGATGTATTTAAACGCATTGAACACCTGATTATTTTAAACATGCAATTAATTTATATAAAAAAAAACAAGATTACAAAGGAATCGACTAGTTTCACCGCCGAGAGACGGTTTTTTCAAGAAATGGGATACAGTTCAGTTGCAGATAAATGTATAAGAAATGACGGTGCTTGTAAAAGCTTTCCGGGTAATGAACATGGGACCCTGGTGGCGGCGCAAGGAACAACTGGAAAGCGACATCTTATGGCGGTGATAAGGAACTACGATGGAACTGCTTGCTCTCCTGGGTGATTCCATTTAACCTGCGTGAGAAGTTGGTTGTCAATCCAACACTCGTCTTACTGCAAATCAAGGTATACGACTAGCTATCCACAACATAATGGGGACTAAGTTTGAGCACTGCGGGATCCATTTTGAGGATTGACAGTTGGGGAATGCTCATATTTTAAGTGGGTTCATAAAATAAACATCTTAGCAAATTGAAAGAAATCAGCAGAGTCATTGTAGCGAGAGAATTCGGGGGTCAGTTATGAGAGATGAAAACGCCAACTTACCAAATTTCATTAAAATCAATAAAGACTTTTTTTAAAGTAATGCGAATATAAATAGATAAGTAGAGAAGAAAAAAAATCCAGTACAACAATAAGACTTCGCTTACTCAAGTCAATAAAATCATATTTTATAAAACAAAAAAACTCACGAACACCATCTTCTGTATAAAAACTTCTTTAACTCAATATTTCAAGCTCCTCAGCGCAGATTTTCTTCAGGAGAATAGGAAATAGAGAAAACCAAACATTCTCTTCTATTCCCAAAAACAGAACCAAAGCAATAACAATCATTAATCATTACAATCATGGTATTACTCACTACAAACTTAACAAACAAAGATGTTAAACATTATAACCATGAAAATACTCGCTACAATCATCTTTACAAACAAAGATGTTAAACATACAAATAAGATGCGGAAAACAATATAATTTCAAGTTAAGTTTTCGTTATTAAAAAAAACAACTTACAATTTCAATTTTTGTTTAATTTCCTTGTTACTTTTAATGATTTTTTTCAAAGAATCCATAAGAAATTTAATTCATTTTCAAAAATTTATTCTTATTAAAGCAATTTGCTAAGTTAATAAAGCCTGATTCCAAATGAATCTCTCTGATTCATCTTTAGATTCATAAATTACGTTTATTATCGGGTCTGGGTTATGGGCCAATTTTATGGTATGGTCAGCCCAGTCCAACAGTTTCGCATTATTAACTTTATATGCCCTCGCATGTTCTCTCAGGCGTTCGTTTAGTAAAATTTTTATACTGAAATAGTGTTTGTGAGTTTTTTTAACTTTTATAAATTTAAGAAGAAATTTGAAGTTTTTAAAATCATATTTTATTTACATTGGCTTTAAAAATGAAAAACTTTGCCACAGAGGTAAAATCTCCATTTTCTTTTTTCTTAATCGAAGGGTAAAGGTAAATTTTTTAATGTATCTTCAGATACAGAATTCCTATTTATCAAATTGTATTCGTTTTCACTTAAAACTTCACTGAAGTCGGTCGAGGGTTTTCTGAATAAAATTATTATTCGAAGATCTGCTTATTGAAGTAGAAATAGCTAAATGAAATCAATGATAAACAGCAGTACACTTATTGGAAAGAAGAGCTATTGAAATAGGATCTTCAATAATCATGTAGGTGTGAAACTCTTCTATATCAAATAAGAAAAAATATATTCAATCTCGGGAACTGCAATAACATACTGACATTTAATAACATTTGGCATCGGACAGGCCTTAATAACGACGGTTTCCATTTCCACGAATGAAGTCGGATCCGTAATGAAACATATCGATTATTTTTTTAACTTACATTGCCTAAGGAAAACGCGGCTCCTAACAGTAGGAAAGTGTTTCAAGGATTTTCTTGAACTGCTGAATGAATCTTCTTGAAACGTGGATGCACAGTTATGGACAAGAGACGATGCAACTTTTGTATTTCGGAAGTTTCAAAGAACATAAAAATAAAACATGTAGAAGTGCAATGTGGAATCACGATGCTGCATGTTTAATCGCTTTATTAGTCCTCGTCAGCTTGTTTAGGTATGATTTCAACTATTTTTAACGTAATGTTTGTGTATTGCGACTACAATTGATTTATCCAAGGTCAGCGAGTGGTTAACAGAGTTCATTCTTTTCAGCAAAAGAAAAGTTTGAAGATACTACAGTGGAGCACCGTTTATACGTTTCTCGTTTATACATTTTTTTCATTTATATGTTTTTTTTTGAATGGTCCCGTCAAAATCCAATACTTATTAACGTTAAATAACTTCCTTTATACGTTTTCCTGAAATCACAAATTTCATTTATACGTTTTTTTCAAGAACTCAAGAAGAGAGAAAATGCCCATTTCAACCTCAGATTCCTATCTGCCGATTATCCAGTCTTAGAAAAGGAACTCAGTCTTAGAAAATTGCACTGAAAAACCTCTGCCAAGTTTTCAACAAGCTTTGGCGGGTTTTAACAGCATTTTTTTAACCACATGAATTAAATGATAAAGTTAAGATGGTACTTTTAACTGTGCACAATGAACTTTTTTCTGTGCATTCCAAAAAAGCCCTACAATCTAAAATAAAAAAATATTTTATAAATGCTGAATGAATATGAATAGGAGTACTAGTTGTAAATTAAATCCGGAATAAAAAGTTTTGTATTACATACCTCTTGTATTTCATTTTCATGTAGGCTAATATTTTAATTTACCTCTGACTTTTTATTGTTGGTTATTATGAAATTGTTCGTAACTTTTGTGAATTCCGTTTATACGTTTTTTCATTTATACGTTTTTTTTTCTCAGTCCCTTGAAAAACGTATAAACGATGCTCCACTGTATTTATACAATAATTCCGTTTCAAGTTTGTACAGACCTTTGATAGCACGTTTCTGCATGCTTCCTTTCTGTAAGATCAACGAATTTTATTTAGCACTACTGAATTGAGGAGGCTTAATGAAGAGACAGAATACGTCAAAGTCGTTTGACAGTGGTCCATAAAAATCTAAACAAGCTACAGACATATTTAACTCGCAAGTTTAATTCACTGCGAGTTTTTTAATGTGCTGTTTGTACGCCTTTGAAAAAAAATTGAAATAAATGAAAATAAGTATGTAAAAACCATACGTGTTTAAAGAAAACAGACTACTAGTTCTTTGGAGACTTACTGTTATAAATAAAGAACATAGGAAACTCAAGTTTTCAGTGGGAAAAATTAGCTTATGTGGACTCAATTAAAAATATTGTTAGGTTTTACATCTCAACTTCTATCGTATGGTAAGAACTGACTGCAAAGCTTGGGATGGTGGTAAGAAATCTCTCTAAATCTATTCCAGGGAGAGGACTAATCTAGACAAGCCAGACAATCGAGGCTGACAGATCTTTATTATCAGTGGATAGTAGTTTGATATTTAAGACTTTAGGCTTCAGGAAGATGCTCAAAAATGAGATATCACTATCTGATTCTTCATTTCCGTTTAGTAACAGCAAATTAAACCAAAGTTTATTATTACAATGATCCCCCAAAAATTAAGATTAAGAAAATAATTAATTAAGACACTAACACTCATAAAAATATGTATATTTTAAAAAAGGATAAAAATGTTAAAAATTATACATCCCAATAGGGTAGAAGGGTTTTAACTTCCTAAGCAGTTACGGTATTTTCAACATTCAAAAAATAAAAACGTACAGAAAAAAAAGCATACTTTTTTAACATTTTTGAATATATGTCTATCCATATTGATAATTTTCAAATTGAATGTTTTGAGAAAAACATGCTGCAAAATAGAAAAAAAAAATACTAAAAATGTTTCTACTGTATTACATGTGAGAAAGTTAAAAATAAATACAGATTTTTAACATCGAATAATGAATAAAATTAAAATGAGAATTATCGTATTTAATAGCATAGTTTTTAATAATGATAACAATTAACGCATTACTAATAATGATGCGTCATAAATAACAATAATCATATTACTAACATTACATCATTAATATCTGAAAACTTAGTTTTTCATAAATTCTTTAACAATGCTATTGAATACGATAATTTTCATTTGTTAACTTGTATACGAAAATGTTTTATTTAGTTCTTATTTGTAATCCTAATGAAACGTAGAGGAAGAAGAATAGTTTCTTGTCCTCTGGTACCACCTGAAGAAGTCCTTCGCAAAGAAGGATGAAATATCGTGGGAATTAAAGGAGTTGTTTGTATTAAGGATTTCTAGGAGGAAATTATTTACAGGATATATTAAAGAAGCTTATACAAAACCTTTTCTCTTATTTTCCAAGAAATGCCTCTCTTGGACATAATTTTTTAATTTGACCAACATTTCAGAGAGAAACAAGTGTTTTTAAGTGTATTGACCTATCAATAGATTATAAACATCTTATAAATAAACTACGTCTTAGCATCTGAAAAAAGCCTTCCATCAGCGGTTGTAGCTGTACGCTACAAACGGAACTCCAATGGTTGGTTACCAACGTCGTTCGTTCTACCGCTGTTTGTTGGTTAAATATTTTATTTTCCTTTTTATCTTCGTCCTTTTCCCTTTTTGGAAGAATCCATCGGCTTTATATTAGGACGTGCTTTGAAACTTCTGAATCGACTGGGAGATAAGAGGGAGTTTTTGGAAGAAAAGAAACAGAGAAAACCCAACTGGAGATGGGAAACGGATAGCGGAAATAGTGGGTGTGTGCACATCTCTTATCAAAGCCAGATAATGGTGGAGACGCTGTATGGATTACGACTTGGTGACGGTGAGTTGGGTCCGTAATTTATAAAGTCCAAAAAACTTGGTGCAATAATGTCAACACTCTGTATGGCTTTTTTTTTTCCTTCTCTTTACCTGTCTGGAGCAAGTTATCTTTTTGGCAGAGTAATAACGGAATCTCGGCTCTGAAATCCCACGGCAAAGTTCTCTTTTGTATTAGAATTGAATCAGCATTTAATTTGTGCTTTCCATCGCATTTTGATCTGTTTGCTTAGTTCATTAGTTTTTTTTGGTTGATTGTTGGAAACAATTGAAATTGCTCGTAATTGTCAATTTGTTTGCGGTCTGACCTTTGATTTGTTATTCTAATCTCATTAGAACTAATCGTTGCAATCAAACAATTCGCTTTTTACTGCGCATGCGAAATCTCGCTATTCCACTTGAATATTTTGTTCCTCTGTCTATTTGACTGTTATACGGGCATCACGTTAAAACGGCTGACAAATTTCCATCAAATTTGGTACTTTAAGTCTTCCCGGCCAGGGTTGAAACTCCCAGAATGCAACGCAGGTTGTAGATTTTCCTTTCCTGGCCGGTCGCGCACATTCAAATAGAAGAGAAAATGGCGGTCGCTGCTTCACATTCAACATTTCGACGAGGAAAAGTTCTCAACAGTCAAGCTAGGGAAATTATTAACGTTGCTCGTCGATTTCAAGAAGATCTATGTGAGATTTTTGATATTTCTTATTTTTGATAATTGAGATTGATATTTCCTGCGGAGCTAATGGCATTGATACTGGAGAAATTAGTCAATGATAATGTGTTTGCGGTTTCAACATTCGCCGCGACGATTATAGCTTATTTATAAGCTTATATAAGTTATAGCTTAAAACATAAGTCCATCTCTCAAGTCTAGCTACAAATAATTCCAATTTAGAGGACGGGAAAAGCCAGTATAGTCTTTTGAGGCACCACTGCGCTTCCGATGATCATTCAGATTAGCCTCAGTACGGAGATGTAGTTGTTTTACTGGTGGCTGCTCCTGGCTGATGATCGCCAAAGAGCGTGAAACGGCTGTAGGATGTCACTTGGTAAACAATTTAGTCTCACTGTTGTTTATTAATAATTCCAATGTGCAGCTTGAATTTTTATGCTTAAAAAAATTCATCGAGGCAGGCGAACGGCTGGCACACGAATTTTCTCACTAATTTCTCATTAGTGAGTTATTTATTGTTCATTTTTTCTTTTGAGGCACTACTGCGCTTCAATGTATAATTACTGTATGTTAATTCTAAATAAAAATAAACATTAAAAAAAAATAATTCCTGAAAAGAAATTCGCAATCTATTTTCCTAAAAATGCATATTACTACATTATGCATCATATTATATATATTTATAAAACAACCAAAATTAATTAACCTTTGTAGCTCTCCTAAGTCTAATTTACTGTAATCAGATCAATGCATGAGGAAGCAAATGAATTATGACACAATATTGGACGTCAACAGAAATTAAATTCATTACAGAGAATTAAACCTCCACTTCTAATACTAACTACAGGAATCACTTTTATGCGGCAATTATCCCATGGGTTTCACACGGAGAAATTTTCATGTACTGATGTTATTTTCTATTATCCTTAAATGTATCTGCCAAGTCTTAAGAATACCTAATTACTTGTTCAAAAGGGAGAATATACATAAATGCTTTTCTGTAACATTTTCTTGATCCCGAAGACTCATTTCCTTAACTCTTATTTTGTTTCTCGCATTTTCTGTATTTTTATCCTCTAAGCATCCAGTAATAAATGAATACAAACACTCAAATTAAAAGTAAAATTAATGAAAGAAGAAGCTCAACACTACATGAATTGTCAGTCCTACTACGAATGAATTTCTGTCAACATCTATGAATGCGCGGTAATTCTTTTAAATTGGCGCGTGTTTTCATTTGTTCAAAATGAAATTGGAGCAAATTGCTTGCGGATTTAATTAAATTTCAATAACGGAAATTTGACAGGAAGATATTGTAACAACTTCCAAGATGGCGACCTTCCCTTTGTAATATTTACAATTTTTAGAAAACAAAGAAAACTGGAATAAGCAATATGTTTTAGGAAAGTAGGCTTCTTATTCTTTCTTATTTTCGTCAATAGCTCCATTAAAAAACCTTTCCATCCAATTTCCAATATGTATTCAGCAAATTATTTGATATTTGTGAGTATTTTTTATAAGAATAAGATGCAGTACAATTTGGATAATTGCTTATTTTATTCATCAGAAAGGCAATTTATTTACTCTTGTGCTGTTCTTGTTTCTCATTTCATTTTGCTTATTTTATTGTTTATCGTTTATTTTACTTTTTTAATTATGTAATTCTTTTCTTTAAATTACTTCAATAAGTAAAGCACATTATTTATTGACGTGTGTTACACGAGACCAATGTAATCAAGTAGACTTTGTGGAAGACATTGGAAAAATATTTTTGTAATTTTCTCATAATCGCTTTAATTTGAATTGGACCGTTTTAAGAGAAGCGATTACAGTTTCAACTTAATCTCCAAAATCTCATTAGAACAGAGGACATTTCCCGAACTGAAATCGTCAAGTTCCTCGTCACAATATTAGCATTTATTACCCCATTGCTATTTTAATGTTACGACAAGTTGATCAGTTAATAAAATGAACAAATTGAGATTAAGAATTTCGACTGAATAAACTTAAATGGAACGAGAATTATCGTAAAGAATTACAAAGGTATTACGGGCGAAATAAATTCCCAGTTTAATAACAGTAAACTTTAATGGTTACAATTTGCAGATGGCAAAAGGATTCAAAAGACTTTTATTCTCTACCCCTTCTTGAACGTAACTTAATTAGACGAATCAGATTGCTTACAGGAGTATTCATGTACCTCGTACACATTAAATACATATATTCTTTATTTCTGTATAGTTACTGTTAATATTAGAGAAAAGAAATCAATTCGGATAAAAGACTCATGATAAAGCAATAACAGTAATAATAATAAAAGCGTATTAGAGTCACCCTCACATAAGCTTTACTGGGATCGTCCCATCCACACAGACAAAAACCATACATTACAATAGACCTGACATCACACTTGTTGATAACAGCAACAAACAGATCTATCTCATTGATATTGCAGTGCCTATCAGCAAGAACATGCAGAAACCTCTTGCAGACAAGATCAGTAAATACACCGACTTATGCCCAAATCACACCAGCATATTTTTTCATCAATGATTTTCTTCATTGAAAATGATCGTTGTTTTCACTGAAGTGATCCTGTCCTTTATTTCCACCTTATCGACGAAACATGATGAAACAGTGCATATGATTGGCAGAGCGTTAGCCAATCAGAGTTGAGCTCGATATTATGGCGAAAGATTCCCCCGTTAACGAAAAGATCGTGATTAACCTTTTTTTAGAGGTTAAAATCGTGTTTCGGCAACGCAATTTCGGTAGAATTTGAAATGACTTTTAGCAAGCTGTCAATCTGTTCGAAACTAATTGTATATTGTATTCAAGCATCTCTACTATTTAAGCGAAAGCGAGGTGAAACAGCGGCAAATCTGACAGGCCTCAGCGAGCGGTAACGAGCTCAGGAAGAAATGAAATCTCTCTTTAAAAAGTTGTCATCTGCAGATTCTAACGCATAGAATTAATTTATTTCAGTAAAAACATTGTTTATTTTCGGAAGATAATCTCCTCACTGTGATACTTAATTTATAAAAGCCTTCCGATTCAATCGAAACGGTGGAAAATGGCGCCGGTTGAATACTTGGCTCTGGAGCTCGTCTGTTCTGATTGGAGCTTTCACTAATTGCTCTCATTGAAAATATCGATCGGATAGAACAGTTTCTAAATTTTTTCATCAGTGAAATCAATGATAAAAATGGTCAAGTGAGGCAAATCACACGATCATAGATAGGGTCAATGATTGAAAACAATGATGAAAAATATGATGGTGTGATTTGGGCATTAGCACACGAGCTCCAGAAGCAGTGGCGGCAGGACCGAGTACGTGTTGTACCCATCATCTTGTCCGCCACTGGTCTGGTACCTCACACATTGCACCACAGTCTCAACACACTAGGACTTCCTAAAAACACTTACGCACAACTCCAGAAGGCTGTGATACTCAACACAACACGCATAGTTAGGAAATTTATGGACACGACCACACATCCCTAATCATTCTTGCACACGTCTTTACACTTGGCAATATGTGCTTTGGTCCTTGACCCGCCATATTGGTTTTGCTGGGGAAACCCAAGGTTTGATAATAATAAAATCTATAATTTCTCCCTATATCATGAATCAATTCTGTTTCTTTAGACTTAATGTAAGTTTTCATTCTATTTTCTCTTGCTTGTCTTTTTTGTGGTCAAATTTCTCTTGTGGTAAGCGTTTAACTGCCTAATTTGATTTATATCTTTTGACATTATTTTTATTTTCTTGATCTTAATTTTCGAAAGGTCACTTTGGTAACTTCGAATATAGTACTTTTACCATCGCTCGCTTTTCACGCTAAGTAACCCTGGCTGAAAAGAGCCCAATAAGCTCGAAACAGCTGTCCCAAGGCCTCAGATTTATTGAACGACTCTCTTTTCTATGAAAGAACGGTAAATTTGTTTAGTAAATCATCGACAGTATCCAAACGCACAGAATAGCAGACACACAAACACTTCCTAAATATAAATAAAACTTACAGGAAATTAATAAAAAAAATGTAGTTAATCTTTATCGAAAAGATACAAAAGATAAGACTGTGGAAGGCAACATTTCAAGCAAACAGCCGACGTACACGGAAATCTTCTTGTAAATATCCATCAAAGTTCTTAAGAATACAAACCAAAGATACTGTTATTGCTGAAGAAGGATTCTGTCAGATACCATCATCAACACAGACAGCGGTTTTTTTCCTTCTTTGAAATAGCTTTTATGTCTTTCCCCCGTTAAAACTATTTATTGGGCTCGTGAAATCGGATTTGGTTCGTAAGAAGACAATTGAAAAGAACAACTGACAGTGACAGTCCATTCAACTTTAAGTTGGTCGTCTCCCATGGGGGAATTACTTTCGTGTCCTACGGCGATCGACTCAGACGCCACCGGCGAAAGCAAGCCTTACTTTGAATATTTCAGTAGAGTTCCCGCCCTTTTCAAATTACGACAGCCGTCAGATGAGACCCAGACTGACTTAAGGTATTCGAAAATGACTCAAATTACTTAAGAACAACTTTGATCAATCTAATGGTGATCCATATTTAAGTCTTTTACCGACGAGTTGGGCTCCACATATCGATTCCCACGATGGTCGATCGTAATATAGGTCTGAAAGATCTTTGAACTGAATTTCTACAAAGAACATAAAATTACTCGAAATACCATATCGGTTGTTAATTAAATTAAAGTACCGGAGGGTCGCGGGAGATGAGCAACGCCCACCTTTTACCGCCGGGGAAAAACACCCATTCTTAGAACTAGATGGACCTAGTATCGTCTGAAAGAGAAATTAACGTAGAAAAATTCCTACTTCCACCGGGGACTGAACTCCTCTCCTCCACAGTCCAACGCTTTAACATCATACACCGTATCCATCAACAATACGATATAATGCTAAATTATTATCTAATTACTAGCTAGTGGGCCCGGTAGCCGAGTGGGTATGGGCGCTTGGCTGCGGGTTGGAGGTAGCGGGTTCGATTCCCGGCCTCGGCGGAGGACAGGAATTTTTCCACGCTTCTTTCTCCTCCAAACGGGCCCTAGGGTCTACCCAGCCCTTATAGAATGGGTACCGGGTTTCTTTCCCGGGAGTTCAAGGCGGGCGAGCGACGGGCCGACCCCCCGTCCTCAACTTTGTCCCGTACGTTCTGATCTCTGGAGCAGCATTGCGCGGTCCTCTGGGCCTGATCGCAACTTTAACTTTAACTTAATTACTAGCTAAATCTGTACGTAGATATTTATATGTTCGTAAATATAATCATTTTTTTTTGTAATTCGTTTTTGGCAGACGAGTTACTTTAATGGAGCTTCAATATCCTTTCGCCTCCAAACTTAACTGTTTTAAAGGATAGACATTTCAAAACTGTTTTAAAGGACAGACTGATTGGCAGAAAATAAATTTACAATTTTCTTATTAATTAAAAAAAAAAGAGAGAGAGAGAGAGAACACTAGATTGGTATTCATTGACTGAAAAAAATGCAACAAAATATTCAGGATAAAGCAATAAATAAATGGTATTAACTGACAAAGAGAGGACCAAGGTTGTTTATCAAGGATTTTAATGCCCTTTTGTGAGATGAAGTACTTCAAAAACATATCGGGGTTTGAGATCCAACCACCTACCGTTTTCGAGATATTTGATGTTTAATATTAAGTTCTGTGCGAAATGAAGCATAGTAATTAAAAGATATAGCAACAGATATAATTAAAAAGTTTAGGACAAAGATTATCGATTTCACTGACAATGCGCAGCTTCTTCAGATCTTCCGGTGAAATCGACTAACTTTTAACTTTATCCTAATTTTTTTAAATTATGTGTGTTGATACATTTTATCTTTTAATGAAAGTTTCTACACCCGTTAATAATCTTGTTCATATTGAAACATAGTAACATATAAATTACTATACATAGATATAATGAAACTTGAAGTTTTACTAGTTATTTTTGCTTTAACAATATCTGGAATAACATCAACAACTATAAATTATTCCTGTAAAGCTTCAAGTTTCATTACAATTTTGTAAGTTTTATTTTCGAATGTTTTTACAGTGTAAAGGATACCGCATGATGTTCACGAAGACTCAGCACACAATTTTCCACAATCAATAATGCAATAAAAAACAACGAGAAAGTTTTCACGTCGTTACAGCAAACCCGTTGGTTAAGTAAGCAACAGTCATTATCATTATTATAGCGAAACATAATAACAAAATCCACAGTAATTGTAAATTACTTGGAAGTTCACATATTACCATTAACTTTATGTAATCATTTCACTTAATTGCCATTTTCCGTTCTGGAATAACATCAATAAAAGCACTATTTCGCTTCGTGGAAATTTACATGCTGTTTCTCTAATAGCAGAAGGAGTTTTCCGGAAGTAAAACTTAGTTTTGAAATTAAAAGTTTAAGATTTACAACGGAATTAGTGTAAACATCGAATCAGTCTGATGATCCACAATAATTGTTTATGTAAAATATTTAGTTGTTAGTAAAACTTAACTGGAAGAATTGACGTGGACAATAAAATTACTTAATAACATAGGTCTGGAAAATTAAACTTTCTAAAAATTCATTGTTTTAACTTTGAAAGGTTATTGTGGCTATTCTTCAGGAATACAGTTAAAAAAATATATATTTCAAAGTTTTTTACTATATCGTATTACTTTGCAAAAAAACAACAATTTCTTGTGGAAAAAAATCTTGAATTGCATATATTTTATAAGTTAACTATAGCAGTTTGTAACAAGGTAGTGGACCATTGCCACACTAAGCAATAATAAGAAAAATATATAAAAATGACATTTCGATGAGCCCCAAGAATCTCGTTATCAGAAAACAAAAAGCAAAAAAACCGAACTAAATTCAAACGAAAAGGAACAGACAAATCAGCGAAAAGGTCGTGTGGCGCAGACCAATTGTTTTTCCTTTGAATTTTAGTTCGTTTTTTATTTCTGATGACGAGAACCGATTTTTGGGGCTCATCGAAACATGTCATTTTTGTACGTTATTATTAATGCTTAGTGTGGTAATTGGCCAATACCTTGTTATTGGATGTACATATTACTACCAAACGTTAAATATGTTTATTCCAAATAACATTTTGCTTTTTAACTACGGAAATGTTTTTATAAATTTGTATTTGATGTACATATCAACAGACAACCACAATATTTATTCACTTACTTACATTGTCACTGGGTTTTGTCATTTCTTGATTTTTTTTTCTTTAAAAATTTCGTTTTAAAAAGATCTTATATGATAGAGAAAACTAGTTATATTTTGAATTCAGCCCCAGACAGATATAAATGTCACTAATAATAAAGAAAACAACTTTTCCACTGAGGACCTTTATAATTTACCTGCAATTTATAATCTGTAGTTGGAATCTGTAACTACAACTGGACTTCCACAGATCTACAATGGAGAAATTCTTTTCATTATTATAATTCATTACAAAGTATTTCAAATTTATAGCCTAACATCTTATTCTGAAAAATTACTTAACATATATTCGAATTTTTTTTTGAAAAGAAAAAACATTTCATGTTTATTATAATGATGAGGAAAACAATATTTTAATAATCCCCTATTATTTTCCTACGCTCTTATTTGGTTTTTAATGCTTTTCAATTGTGGATAAAGTCCTTTCTTACGCTGATCAGTAAAGTTACAGAACTGATGTTAAAATAGTTTTAAAATATGAAGAAAGAACGAGACGGCAAACAAGAGAAAAGGTCCTGAACGCAAACATTATAAATACACCTTTACATACAAGCAGAAGCAGATTTATGGGGCGGTTCAAACTAAAAAGGAAATATTAAGAGTTGCAGAGCACGATTTTTCACAGCAATATAGTCGATTTTAAAAACGAATATTTCTCTTTCTCTATCTCCTTGAACTGTATTTATGATTGGTGCGGAAGTATTCAAAGAAACCATCAGAAATACGATTAATCTTACTTGACTGAAAGATAAAAGATTATTGAAGTAAGTTAAAACCATTGCACAATGAACGAAAAAAGTTAAAGAATCTCTTTTTACAAGCCAGATAGACCTCTTCTGGACATGAACTTCCAATGGGGTAGTGGTCTGACCAAAGAAATACGCTTTAATCTTGGGAAGTCTCCCATTTTACAGAGGGCTGGGTGTATCTAGGATCAGGAGAAACATCCAGTGGAACATCCGACCTCGTTGGGAATTAAACTCGACTGCTCCAGCCTGTAACCCTGCGTCTAAACCGCTTGACTTCAGAGCTAGCGATGAACAGCAAATGCTCAACGTAAGCGGTTAACTAACGTTTCTTGACAGTACTTGTCATCAAAATCGATATTAAGTAAAGAATAATGAAGTTTGTGACTAGGGTGACCAGACGTCCCGGATTTTAGTGCACTGTCCCGGAAAATTTCCGGATTCTGTAAATAACTGATGTGCGTTTTGCTAGTGCCAGTCCATATAAGGGTAGCGATATCTTTTGTGGGATCAGAATAGAAATACTATCAATATCTATGTTTACTTATGAAGTCCCGCCTTTACAATCATCGAATAAACAGCCTAATAATAGTTAAAGTGGATTTCCTTAACACTGTCACTGCGGATGACGCCAACTGAATGCATTATTTGCATTCTATTTTGTACTGGCGCCATCAAATGGCGTCTTTTTTTTCTTTTTGTTCACAGTTATCTTGTCCCGGATTGAAGTCGGAAAACATCTGGTAACCCTACGTATGACCTATCTGTTTTATATTTGAAAGTGCAATTCAAATAAACGTTTCAAGATATATTTCATTTTCATAGTTTCAATTCCAGAGAGCAAAGATTTCGTTCTTAGTAGAAAATGACAGAATAATTTAAAACTTCGTCATTGATTAAATCATGTTATCTGTATCATGTCATATATAAATCAGACTTACAAAATTTAATTTACATCAGTAAACAACAATTTATTGTTTATTTGCTTAATGAAGCTGTGGTTATATCCTTAAGTACGAGTAAGTGGTCGTTAGAAGCAATCAAATAATATAAAGGCAAGTCTGATTAATATATATTAATTATACATTAATGTATATTTTAAGCAATTATCAAGAAAACGCCTAATATTTGTTATTTTACGGAAAGCTCGTCGTTGTATTCCTGGGGGAAAAGTCCACGTTTCAACCACTGCATATATTCGACTTCCAAGTAAGCCTAACCCTTACTTGTTTTTGATGAAGTCTAGCGTCCAGCACTGGGATAGCTGAAATCATTATTTTTTAAGATAAATAACAATAGTATTAATTCAAACTTTCTTTCTGTTGGTTTACCTTAACAATGAATTTTAATAAAAATGGATTATCGTTACATTGAATTAATCGAAAGAAAGAATACATAAAGTTCATACATTATTAACTACAAACAATGTTCTACAGAAATCTAAAACACACTGTAAGTATTCCAAAGACAAAAAAGTTTATATTGCCAACAAATTTTGTCCCTATTTTAACCATGGACTCGCCAACATGACGTGCAAAAATTTTGGAAACTTAACAAAATTTCGTTTTTAAGATTTGGAGTGGGAACTTGGGAACATTTTACTTGGGTTTATTAGCAAAGTTGATACCAGAACCTTGCACTGCTTAGCTGTCTTGCCAGATAAATGGAAGCTATATAATAATAATTCATATCTCTGATCCGCTACTTAAATAAATTTCAAAGTTCCACTTTATATTGAGATAGACTACTATCCATTACTATAAATTGAACCTCGTTTAGAAAGCAAGGTTTAAATGTACGCAAAATCAAGAATAACTCAAATCAAGAATCACAAAATCAACGTTTTGCATTTATGTAATTTTGTCTGGACAATAACAAAAGTTGCCAGACAGTTTTGTTTAGATGGTTATTGACCATCTGTTGCCAGAAAAGTAGATGGTGAATCTATATCTATATTCCAATCAGATGACCTTCGATAATAGATATTCGATAACAGATAATCTGGAAACTAGTTTAACCTTCAATAAATCAGCTTTTGGATGCAGTACCGCGGATTCCTGTTTATATTCTATTCAGATTCCATCCAGTGACGTCCCGTAATGCCGTACATAAGAAGCAATGCGCAAAAAGATCTTAAGACAGCTTACACATCCGTTACGCAGGGGAAAAAGAAAAAAAAAATGGACGGAGTATCTATCGCAGATCTCTCCACGCAGTTTCTTACGTTGTTTCTTCCTGATTTACGATAAAAATTCCACTTTACAACTTCTCTTTGCCTTTCCCCTCCTTCGTGTATTCGCGAGCGAGAGGGTGTATTATAGTCGGATATAATGTAGCTACGAGTGGGAGATATTATCCTCCAGCTGCCGAATCCGATGCCAAGTGCGGCGAGGCTTAACCGTCAGCGCTGTCTCGCGGACCTTAAAAGGCGAAATATAATGACGGCAAAGCTAAAGCCATGGCAATCTACAGTTGCACGGAAATGAATTCATTTCCATCTTCCGAGAAGTGAGTGAAGAGCTTAAAGATTGGCCTCCACGACATATAGTTAAAAGATAATACCTTCAGTTTGGTGCTGTTTCATTGTTTCTTCTTCATTGAAATGAAACAGCGAAAAGTAATTAAACATGAAATTTGCTTCTGGAGATGAAGAGTGGTAAAGAAAGCTTTAAGAAAGAATTAAGCAACCCTAAAAGCAGTTTCTTATCCCAAAACTATATGTATATAGTAAACGTATATGTTATATAAGTATATGAATTTACATTACCATTAACTTATTTGGTATCGATTAACAGGAGATATCAGAGCTTCTCAATCGATGTGCCACAAGTTGTCTTTCAGATCTTTCACACTAAATCCCGAGTCATTCTTATTAACGCAATAAAAAACTTAATATTATGTTATCGATTAAAGTTGATATAAACATCACAGAAACACTAGTCATATTGGTATATTCTGTAGGTCTGTATTGTTCATTCTTTGTGTAAGTGTGTTAGACAGCAGATGCAGAATTTCGAGTGCAGTTGCGTTGACTGGGAAAGCGGAAATCAATAGGAAATGAGATTCTACAGAAAGTAGTAAATCTGGTGTAAATCCAGTAAATCTAGTGTAGTAATCTAAGCGAAAGGATTTTAACTGTTGATTTGCATTAGTTACGGGACAAATACAAAAATAAATGCTCCTCTAAAGCGGATATAACAGTAAATAAAGACAGAGTAAATTGTAATTAGATTCGCATTGGAGCAAGTTCATTTTAACAAATAGGACACATCACGAAGCCCAAGAAAAACATTTTATAATTTTAACTACCAGAAGTTTTTTTGAATACTATTGTAATAAACTACTAAAAATAGTTATATAAAATTTAGTGTGGAATAAATGTAGTTAAAATAGTTCGTAATATTTAAATATCCTATAAAATGAAACGAACAAAAAAAAAAATTAAAAAATAAGAAACTCTTCATTTTTCTCCTTTTAATACTGTAAATTGTTGTTTTTTTACAGCAATTTTCTTGTCAAAACTTAAATTTTAATAAATTATAATATAATTTTTAAAGTTGCATTTCATGTAGAAAAAAAACCTTGAATGTAAAATGTTTTCTCCTTAATTTAATTTAATCTATTTGGTGAGTTTTGTTTATTTATTGCTTTTATTAATTTTCCTTGCTTACTTTCATTTTCAATTGCTTTTAAAAGACCGATTATTTCAGTGTCTCGGTAACAGAGGCACCTAAACCAAACAATGTAAAACAAACTTCATCATCTCTAAATTAAATGTAATAATTTACATTTATTACGAAAAAGCAAATTTTCAAGGGAATGTCGTTCCCCCTTCCTCAAGCCTATTTACAATGAGTTAGCGAAATTTTTTTGAACAATTAAAATATTACGTGATGTTATATGTCTTACATATACATTTTATTAATAATAATATCACAGCTTTCTCTTATTAAAACAATTTCTTAAAAAACTTTCTATTTGTTAATTTTTGCTAATTCTTCTATTGTGACCTTATTATTGCAATTTTTACACATCTTCTCAATAAAAACTTTTGCTACTCTTACAAAGTATTCGTTCACTTCAAGTCCTTCACTCCTATTGATATTTCCTTCTTTTGTGTTTCGAATGTACATGCTTTTCAATCATTTTTCGTGTTTTTGTTTCTTTCTCCACACATAAAATTTTAATTTCACTATTAACGCAGTGCGTTTTTTTCTCACAATGTTCAGCAAACTCTGACTTATCTATTAATTGATTTTCTATGTAGTAGCCGTGTTCTATCATACGTTCCTTTACCGTTCTTTTACTTTCTCCAAGATAGAACAATTTACAATTCAAACATTCTATCTTGTACACTATTCCCATCTCATGTTTTTTGACACTTCAATTCAGTTTACTACATCAGATATTTTTTTATTTTATTTCTGTAATCAAAAACAATTCTAAAATTGAACCTTTTACAAATTTCTTTTAGTTGCAAGCTGTTTTTGTTCAAGTAAAGAATAAAAAATCGTTTATCATTATATGTTTCTAATTCTTTTATTTTAAAAGAGTGATATTTTCCAAAAGAATATAATGATAAACGATTTTTTATTCCTTACTTGAAGAAAAACAGCTTGCAACTAAAAGAAATTTGTAAAAGGTTCAATTTTAGAATTGTTTTTTATTACCGAAATAAAATAAAAAATATCTTATATAGTAAACTGAATCGAAGTGACAAAAAACATGAGATGGGAATAATGTACAAGATAGAATGTTTGAATTGTAAATTGTTCTATCTTGGAGAAAGTAAAAGAACGGTAAAGGAACGTATGATAGAACACGGCTACTACATAGAAAATCAATTAATAGATAAGTCAGAGTTTGCTGAACATTGTGAGAAAAAAACGCACTGCGTTAATAGTGAAATTAAAATTTTATGTGTGGAGAAAGAAACAAAAACACGAAAAATGATTGAAAGCATGTACATTCGTAACACGAAGGAAGGAAATATCAATAGGAGTGAAGGACTTGAAGTGAACGAATACTTTGTAAGAGTAGCAAAAGTTTTTATTGAGAAGATGTGTAAAAATTGCAATAATAAGGTCACAATAGAAGAATTAGCAAAAATTAACAAATAGAAAGTTTTTTAAGAAATTGTTTTAATAATAGAAAGCTGTGATATTGTTATTAACAAAATGTGTATGTAAGACATATTAACATCATGTAATATTTTAATTCTTCAAAAAAATTTCGCTAACTCATTGTAAATAGGCTTGAGGAAGGGGGAACGATATTCCCTTGAAAATTTGCTTTTTCGTAATAAATGTAAATTATTACATTTAATTTAGAGATGATGAAGTTTTTTTATCACAATACATATTGTAGGAGAAAAGACCTACAAAGGAAGTATGGAACAGTTATATAATGTAAAACAAATTGGTTTGGAAATTAAATATCTGTGCAATACCTTTGTGTGAAATGACTTAAAAGCAAAGGAAGATATAAACACTTCAGACACTGGTCGTCCGTTTGCTCACCATGTCAACTTCCAGTTCAGTTTGTCAAGTATCGTTTGAGTGAGGACTAGAAACACTGATAGTGATTTTATAGTTTTAACTTTCATTAAGAAAAAATAGGCTAAACATGTGAATAATTTTATGCTAAATCATAAATTTGAGGGCGACCCATAATAACAAAAAAAAATTAAAATAATAATAAAAAAGAAAGTACATAAAAAAAAAAGTTAGAAAAAAAAATAAAAAGAACGTTAGGAAAACAAGAAGAAGAAAAAAAACCACGCGAACATTGAGAAAATAAGACAAAAAAGAAAGTAGATATACGGATTCAGTCGAGAACCTTCAGTATATGAGTCCGAGACCTTTTAAGCATCAAGCTGTAGCTGACATCTGAAATATGATAATTGCATTTATAACCATCTATTATCAGTACGACCAAAGATGAACCTCGAAGAATGCAACGCAGATGATAGATTTTCCTTTCCTGGCCTGTCGGTCACATTCTAATGTAAGAGAAAATGGCGGTCGTTGATTCACATTCAACATTTCGACGAGGAAAAAGGTCTCAAAAATCAAGTAGGGAAATTATTCTTAACGTTGCTCGTCGAATTTCAAGAAGATGTATGTGAGATTTTTGATATTTCCCATTTTTGATAATTGAGATTGATATTTTCTGCGGAGCTAATGGCATTGATCCTGGAGAAATTAGTCAATGATAATGTATTTGCGGATCTAACTTTCGCCGCGACGATAATAAGTAACTAAGCTCCCAAATGGGTCGCTAATGAAGACTAAAAGTTTGTTTAATTATAATATGTGATAAATATCATAGTAACTATCAATAAAAATAGAATAAATAACAGATAATATGAATAAATGCAAATAATATTCTTAAGGTTTGACACAAAATTGTTGTAAACAATGTTGTAGAAACCCGAAATATTAAAAAAATATATATATTTTTACTACTTAATAATAATAACAATAATAAGAAGAAAAAATATTAGGATTCAGAACTAACAATGCTTTTAGAATGTTATTTATAAAATATTAAATCAGGGTCCAAAAACTAAATGGAGCAAAGTTTTATGAGAATATTAATATACGTCATTTAATTAATTCTAAGAGGAAATAAATTTGAGACGAAAACGATAACAGATTCCTGGTTCTGGGTTGTCTTTAAAGAAGAAGAGAAACTTTAGAAGTGATAGAAAAGGGTTTTGAAATAATTTCTTAAAGACATTTAAAAAAAAAATACATTAAGATAAATATCTTTTCACATCATATCTTCATTTAGAAAAATAAGTATTAGACGACAGTTCGCAAAATCAGCTGAATTCCCGCCAGTAAAAACGATGTCATCATTCTCAATCAACTGAATTCTAGCCAGCGATAAATAACACTGGGACCAATTAGTTCAAGAATATATCAAGCACATTTTAGTCTTGCAATTCGAGTGAAAAGTTTAAAATGAAGTGGGGGAAAAAATGGAAATATTATCAAATGAGCTTTTCTGTAAAAAAAAAAATTACTTTATCTTCATCGTCTGAATCAATATCAAATTTTACCGAGTATCAGCTTCCACGTTCAGTAAAATTTCATTGTTGATTTAGAACAGTGATATTCAACCTGTGGTACGCGTACCTCTAGGGATACGAGAAAACATATAAGGAGGTACGTGAAAAGTAGTTGATAGATTAGTTTTAATTTGCTAAAACAACTTTTACTTATCCGAGTGCTACAATTCAGGTGTATCTTTATTTATTTAATAATTTTTATACGATAAGAAATAAGTAATATGTATTTGTAAAATTAAAAGGTTTTAATTATTAAAAATTTTAAACTTTAAGTGTATTAAACTTATTTTATATCCTTTAATACACACATCTTCTATTGAATGTAAATTATTTAATTTATTTTAGATACTTGCTGTATGTCCTAGAAGTTTATGTATAGGGATATTGAATACTTTGATTTATGTACCAATAACGTTGGCAGCATATAAAGATAAATTATTCCTGAGAATATGTGAACTAAAACGTTTGAATACCACTGATTTACAGAATCTCGGTTGTTTTTCTTGGATTTCACATTTCAAAAAAGTTTTTACATTTCAAAAAAATTTACATTTTAAAAAACTGCTTTTGTCTACAAATCATTACTAAATTAAATAATTTTTGTCCTACGTAGCATCAGAAATTTTCATTCAATTTAAGGATTTTTTTTTTCTCTGTTCGCGTACAATTATTGGAAATAATGATTGGGGAACGTCAAACTCAGAAATGGTCGCTTAATGAACTTAATGGGCAAAGAATGAAATCCTACAAGAAACATCGATCTCATTAAATTCTGTATTAGTAAATCCTTTAAATTCCAACCCCGAAATAACAAGCGTAAAATAATTCCAAGAGAATTCATACTCAGTATTTTACTTCAGCTTTTATTCGTGTTCCAATATATATATATATATATATATATATTTTCCACACACTATCTTTTTTTAACAAAATAGGTTACAAATTTGAATTTTATAATGCGTGTTATAATCATTGTACTGTTTTTATCAATGTGATAAAAGCAATGGCTGCCAAGTTTGAGGAGAAAGTGGTGCTATTACGAGATAGCGTTACTAATATGGAACACTGAAAACATCTAATAAAAGGAGAGATTGCACCTACAGAGTAAAAACTCCTAATACTCTGTCTCTTTTACTTATTAAATTTGTTTTTGTATTTTAAAGTAATTTAATTAGTAATTTATATACACGAAAAACTTCTTTATCCGAATTTGATGCGACCGCGCCTGTTTCGAATAAACGAAATTTTCTGATAAACCGGAATATACTGCATTAAACATGTACTATACATATTATTAATATTAATTACATTAATTGTTGTTCATTAATGTTATTAACAGAATTACAGTTATGTAATCGCTTGGATACGCTGTTACGTATTGATTGTAGCGACGGAAAAATATTGTAAAAATCGTTGCGGATAAAACAGATTTTCGGATAAACGAGTTTTTAGTGTATATTACATCCTGTCTTTTGTTGTTTTATCGTTTTTAAGTGTTTTTCAACCTATGATCTTGATTTCTGAGAAGGAATGTTCGAAATGTGAAATACTAATGATTTAAAAAAAAAATTAATTATAACTAATTTTAAATCCATTTCTGCTTCATTAAAGATTATCACCTAAAATAAATCTCACCTGATTTAAAATAAATAGTGTAATAACAGTATAATAAAAAATTAAATTTAAAAATCTTTTAAACTTTTTTATTTTTAACTTTTAACTTTTTATTTTAATTTGCCATTGTATTTTTTTTTTTTTTTTATCTAAATGTAATATATTTTTTGATGAAAATTTAACTTAAAATTTCATCATTTCTTATCTTGTTTGTTTCAGATCTCCACTGGCATTCCAAATTTTTTTCTCTTTAATTGTAACTTACATTTTGTTTAGAAATTTTCCTAAGTGTCTTTAAATTACTGGGATGACTTTTAACATTCTTGTAAAGGAGGGGTTGCAAATCAAAAAGGTTTAATTGCAGCCTTTTTCTTTGCGCCTATGAAGCTAATAAAAAATATATATATATAAAAAAAAAGAAAATTCACTCACTGAAAGATGAAATTTAAATTACAGTAACTATTTTAATTTTTATTAGTTTAAGTTGATTTTAATTTTATAACATACTTATAAGAGTGTAAATAAATATATGATATTACAAAAAACTAAAGTAAACCTAAAAAATAGTTGTAATAACTTTAATGTAATTTAAAGTTATCATTTTAAATAACTATCTCATTGTATCGTTTTAAATAACTATCTCAATTATATGTTAATCTTTATAATTATGTTGTAAGACGTAATGAAAATATCGTACATGGAAATCAAATCAAATCAATCAATCAAATACTATAAAGCGAGCAATTCTTGTAAGTTTTATCTTGAAGACGGTCCTAAGGATTTTTTGATGAAATATGGTGAATCTACCGTGTTTGGTGCGAGAAAACGATTTAGCTAGGTCTCGACTTCGGGAAAATTCATTTAGGGAAAATGATTTGACCCGGGAAATAGATACCAGATACCGTCTACAGCTTTCTTACTTTATTTTCGTTTTATTTCATTCTTAATAAATTCGTGTTCTGTGCGTTTTTACATGTAATAAAATAATATTTTATTTTACCTGTAATAAAATAGTATTGTAGATAAAATATATTAATATTACAGGTAATAAAATAATAATTTTAATTATAATAACTTTTAAAACTTTTTCGTTTCAACGTCGCGTGTATTTTCCCGAAAGGGATTCAATAACCAGGTGATTGTCAACAGTTCTAACTTCATTTTCGTTTTATTTTACTGAGCAAAGTTTGATCTTCCAGGTACTGTTTATTATATCTTATCTAAGAAATATATCATAAATAAAGATACTTAAATATTTTTATTATATCTTACAAATTCTTATAAAAATTCTTAGCCTTAAGCTTTATAAAAGTACCAGATCTACACTTGGTAATTACAGGTTGGCGAATGTTATAAAATATTGCTTTTGACTGCAAGAAATGGAATATTTCATAAATAATTTCTTAATAAAGGAGTATCAGAGAAGTCAGGAAGGGTATTTTATATTTTCATCTTTTAGCTCTATTATTAAAGACCTACCAACGCTCTCAAGATGTCATGGAAAAAAGAGTTGAGTTTGAAAACGGCTGTCGCTTCAGTCTTTAAGTACGTCTGCGTGCATTATTAGCGTACATCTGTGGCCCTGAGTCTAGGCTGGCAGTGCCGCGTTAAAAAGACATTCGCTAGGTAAATGGGGGGGAGCGAATACGACGGTGGCGGAATGGTGAAATTACGTTCTCGAAGAAACACAGGATCGGATAACACGACGCAGGGAAATCATGTGAAAAATGACCACTTCATGGTAAATGACGTATAAAAACATCAGACTCCTCAACCGAGCAACTAATCAGCGATTCATGATTTTCAGCGAACGAAGAATTAGACAGAATTGCACGACTTTGTTAAATCTACCCTGAGGTTGGACCGGAAATGACAGCTTTTCCAATATTTATTACAGGAGACGGGAATATGGGAATACGATTTTGTTTACCTTCATTTTTCTGAGGAAACGACAAATCAAATGTTGAGATCTCTGTTTCATACACTATTTGTTAACCAATAGACTACATTATTTATTACTCTCATCAAATATGAAAGAAATCTGCAATCAAAGTAATGTAGAAAACAGAAAAGTTTGGTTGTTTGATATCGTAAGCCACTACTTCCTCCTCGACTCTTTCACTTCTCTGTAACATGACTATAATATAAACTAGACGGGTACAGTCGCGTCGCTTCGCTCCGAAACCCTTGCATATGTAGTATTAAAAAAAAAAAAAAAAAAAAAAAAAACCTTTATTTATTTAGCAAATTAATATGGAGATCGGAGAATATACGACTTCCCAGCTCGTTATGGGCTTCTCCGCTTAACTTAGTTGTATTGCGCGTTGGCACTCACACGGGAGGGGGAGCCGCAAAAACACTTCATTTTTGCATGTATCTTCCAAACGCAGAAACGTTTGTTAATGACTGTTATACCGTTCGATAGAACTTTCAAATACCAACATTTTCTCAATATAATGTTCTCTTCCAACTTTTATACTTTTCGTTTAAATTGAGAAAAAGTCAAAATTTGACCCTTTAAAAGGCGCCATCTTCAAAATAATTTTCGAAAGATTTTTATAGTATTTTGTTTGTCTTAAAAACCTCTACATTTTATCCATTTACATGACCAATCTATCTCTTATAGTTTGTTCACAAAATTGGAAAAACATAAAGTCTTATGACAATGACAGACAGAATAACGCTTTTATATAATATAATATTATTTTAATATTTTATACACCACACTATCATTTGTAGAAAGTTCTATTATCAATCTCCGATTACATTGAAAATTTCTGAAAAATCACTACATTATTTGAACATTTTTATATCCATCAACATGTGGTAAATGTTAAGTGAAAAACCATCCACGCTTTCGCCATCTTGGAAAGGCAAACAAAAAAAAAACCCGAAAGAAAAATTCAATTCATCTCGTCTCAAAATTCAGTTTTTAAGTTTCAGAAAATTTCACTGCAGTTTAAGGTAGATATTAACAGCAAAATAATAACAATATTATTTTTATTGTTTCTTGAGTCAAAGTCCTGTTTATCGTAAACAGATGTGTAAATGAAGTGTAGTAAAATAAATAAAAGAAAAGTAATACAAATCGAATGGAAGTACAAAGTAATAAAATATTATTATTTTTATTATTATTAAAATGTAAAAAAAAAAATCCTAAAAAATGTACGTGAGAATGTAAAAAATACATAAATTTACATTATTACTCGTATTATAAATTGCCTTCAAGAGTTTTATAATTGCAAAAAAAAAAAAATACGCTGCTCACAATACAACTTAACTGAATATAAAAATGACATTAAAAAGAATAAGCGTTCCGTATAAAATACGACTTCAAAAAAAACAAAGAAATATTTTCCAAATTACTCCATCCTTACCATTCCATTTTACTTCATTTACCTTTTTTAGATTTTTTATTTTGCGCCCAGTAGTATTTGTTTTAATCACACTAAACAGCATTGAAAACATTAAAATAAAAATTAGATATTAGAAATTGTTAGCACAGATAAATCAACGCTACCATTCCTAATCAAATATCCGATCGAAGCAACAGAATATTCAAATGGCGGTTTGTTGTAACTCATTTATTTTGTAACTGAATTTTTATTTCCATCAGTTGATTTCCTTGAAATTGAGTTAAAATATAAACTTCGTGTCGCTAACAACTTGAAAGATCATCTATTCGACGAAATAACTAATTTTACTTGAAGAAAAAAAAAATCCAGCAATGACAAATAAAAACAAAATTCATCAGCATTTTATAGAACTTACTAAATTTTATTATATTTGAAATATTAAAAAATAGTATTCAACTGCAGTAGTTTTGAAAATCAGTAAATAAATTAGCTCAAATATCATTAGAAAAATAAATCAAATTTCTGTGTATAGGAATAATGTACAACCTGAATAACAGCGTACAGTTTCTTCAAAATATTATAAAATTATCATAAAAAATGTGAGGTTTTTTTTTTCTTGGCATTAATATAATTATGAAGTATACATAATTCTACTGCTAAATAATAACTGAATAAATCAAGAAAATAAAAACACAAATGAGCAGTTAATGTGTTTTCGCACACTGAGCTAACATCAACGGGAATCCTGAACAGCTATTTCATCCTTATTAGGAATCATCAGCAGAATTTACCCTTGATGTTCGGCTCAGACTGCGCGAAAGTTGGCCGAATGACTCCAGGAGTGAGAATAGTTTAACTTTCGCGCAATCTGAGCCAAACATCAAAGGGTAAATCTGCTGATGATTCCTAATAAGGATGAAATAGCTGTTCAGGATTCCCGTTTATGTTGGCTCAATGTGCGCAAACATATTTACTGTCTATAAATAAATAAATACTTCATAATTAACGAAAATCATTTAATACCACAAACTTCTTTATCTACATCATCCTCCTATGCTATATTTCGAATAGCCTAATCGGCCTATTCTTTTTCAAGCCTCTTAAACGGGAAAAGGAAATCTTTTATTAGTGATTTTCTTATAAAAAAAGACATTTTTATTAGTGATTTTTTATAATAAAGACCTTCAAAGATAATTCTTCAAATTTCTTCAAGGATAAATCTTCAAATT
>JAFIDM010006943.1:36978048-37026349 GCA_023159025.1 Thereuonema tuberculata | reverse complement strand
TTGAAAAAGAATAGGCCGATTAGGCTATTCGAAATATAGCATAGGAGAATGATGTAGATAAAGAAGTTTGTGGTATTAAATGATTTACGTTAATTATGAAGTATTTATTTATTTGTAATTAGGACTTTTTAATCATAGGTCATAGGTGTGAAGATGTAATTTTAGTACATTCAAGATTTTTGGCTCTGAAATTTTCTTCAAAGATAATTCTTCAAATTTCTTCAAGGATAAATCTTCAAATTAAAAAGTGATTTGGACTTTATTCGAAAAAAGGACTTTTCAATTAAGAAATTTTCTTCAATACAAAAGAACGTTTTATTAGTGATTTTTTTTATAAAAAAGACTTTTTATTCCAAGATTTGAACATTATTTTGTAAGAATGCTTTAAGCATTACAGTGCATCTCACGTTTTGTTTGTTTAAATTCTTGACTGTAACTAATTTTATTTTTATTTTTATTTTGGAGTTGGGAAGAGGGAGGATGTTCCTTTTCCCGTTTAAGAGGCTTGAAAAAGAATAGGCCACTTAGACTATTCGAAATATAGCATAGGAGGATGATGTAGATAAAGAAGTTTGTGATATTAAATATTTACTGTCTATTTGTGGGTTGTTTTTTTTTTATAAATTCTTAAGGACCTTAAATTTTGCTTTTAATAGCTGAATACGTTTATATAATTGATATAATTTATAGATAATTTTAAGGATGTAGTCCAATGGTTCGCATTTTTTTTAACTCGCGAATCTCTTTAAACATTATTTTTTAATCCGCAATCATAGTGGATCTCGTTTATTATAATTTCAAGGAATCATAATCCAACCTAAACAAAAAGTCAACTAATCACAGTTTTTCTGAATTTGATGCAGGTGCAGTAACAGATTTTTTTTAACTGCTAATTCCCAAATGGCAAACACTGAAAACTTACAGCTACAACGTTATTAGTTTTCTAACAATTTATAAAATATTTGCAACAAAAAGCACGTGCAAACAATAACTCGCAATAAGTACACAGTAATCGTACACAAATACAAGTTGTAGGGCTCAAGCTTAAAGTATATGCTTAAATTAATAAAGCTTTAAATAAATAAATAAATTCTGCAAACAAACAAACATCAGAACAAACTCAGCTTTTAATTAAATCACGGAATATTTAAAAACAAATCGTACAGGGGTTGTTGAACGAAAAGAGCAAGGAGCACGGGGTTCTTTTGTTGAACCTGAATGGCAAAAACACTGGTTTTTATGTTGAATGAAACACTAAAACCCTAACAAATCGCAGTTGTTTCAACGCCCGATAAGCATTTGGTCAGAGACCACCGGTGCAAATGGTCAATCGAATGACCATTGTCTTTTGCTCGACACACTTAAAACTAATCGATTTTTCCTTCCTCCGCCCCCGCAGTCTCTTTGGGAATCCCTCTTCGGTGTCAAACGCTGGAAGGTGTACAAGGCTAATTAAACTCGCGACACAAAATTTATGGCAGAAAAAGGTCAAGCGAACACAAGTAGCGCGAATAATAACGGGAACATATGTGAACAAGGCTATTAAATATTTCATAATATACTGAAGATGAGTTACAACTAATTTCATTATAACGCCGCTTGGCAAAAGCTAAAAATATGAATGGAAGGCTAATTAGCTCAAAACTTTTCAGAGTTTTAATACATATTTGGCTATTATAAAAGTTTACATGGAACACAGTAATATGTAACTTCAATAAATTACTAATATATACAAGTCGAGACGTCTCCGCACTAATTTGTGTTGGGAAGCAGAAGACATTCTTCTCTATCAATAAACTGTAAATAAAATAGTCGATTTCATAAATAAAAGTAGGTTCAATTCTGTCTTTGAGTGTTGTGGATTCCCAACACGCAGTCAACGAATCCACATGTTTGGTCTTGTAACTGCATAGTCAAGTCAGGTTTTGGCAAATAGTAAGTGTAAAGCATTGTGAAGCTTTTTTATTTTAATTTCCATTTTTGGTTTGTAAAATGTTATTCTGAATAAACAGAGAGCGAATTCATATACTATTATATTTCAGAGAGTACGGGAAAGAATGCACTGAGAAGTGTCGTAAAAGAAAAGCTTCGCAAATCGGGGTATGTCTGTCCTGGAAAATTTATTTTGAATATTTTGAATATTTTTGGAAATTCTAAAACGTAAAATTAGCAATCGAAAAATGTAAATAAAACTGCAGAAATACGGCTTAATAATATTAAACACCAACGGTTGTTGGTTCTCAAAGTAACAATAGCCCAGTTGTGGATTACTGTAATCTTTCACCATAGTTAGAATTACTACATTTGTCTTTCCTTTGTCAATTAAATTAGACAAAGATTAAAGATTTTTATATACATTGAGCCTTATTTTTATTCTTCCTCTCCAATGCCCGGGTTCTTGAATCTTTCGCCATTGGCCTCAACGATGGACAGAAACTGTGAACTACTTAAGAATCGTTGCCAGCGTACACCATAGGAGAAAGATCACATTGTACACTCAGAAACAAACGAAACACAGTGGAAGAAAGCACACCAGTGGCGATTGCGAGATTCGAACCCGGGTTCGGAGGGTTTCAGCCTCATGGAAGGCAGCTGCCTTGACCTTAATGCTGAACCCGAACGGCAGCGATTTTTCTTAAATAACTTATTGTTTTAGTTATAATATTATTGCTACTTGTAATAGTGTTATTATTTCATATTATATCGGGTGTTCAATTTGCAATTATGTCGGGTATTCAATTGCAAAGTTCATGTCAGATTCAATTCAAAGGATTAAATAGAAAACAATGATAGTTAGCAAATTTTCTTTCATTTTTTATTCGAAGAACTATTCTGTTTTGCACCAAATGGAAAGCATATCTTCTAAAATATTTATTGTTCAAATTTGATTTATGATTATTTTTTTTTATTGTAATGAAGAAAATGCATTAAAAAGCAAATAAAAGTAAATTTCCGTTTTCAGTACAAAATTTATATTTGTATTCCACACGCGTGTCTCTTATCACGACAACACCAAAGCTTTTTATTTTAAACAGCTAAAAACTTAATGATAGATTTAGGTTTTCTAACGAGACCTCGCCATTTGTCGTAAAACAAAGACACAAAGCTATAAAAACTACGCCATAATAGATTTTCGTGAAACTACCGTCATTCACGGTAACTCAGGAACTTAGCCATTCGAAAGTTGAAATTTTAATGATAGGTGAAGGATACACAAAATGACCTACTATTTTGATACAAATTGGAAACAGATTTAAAAAAAGTAATTCATGTTTCCATGACAACGTTTTATCTTCTCGACGGGACACCCCTTAAAGCAGCTGGGCTTTCAAAATTGTAATTAATATTTTTTTTTTGTAAATATTCTTACAGACAATAAATTATTATTATTATTATTATGAGAATTCAAAACTGCTATTAAACTTCAATTTTTCTATTCTAAATAAAAAAATCGAAACACATTTTTACTTAAAGCGACTCAATTTGTCATTGAATTCAATGAATCTTAATTTACGTAATTTTCATAATGGAAATTTTAAGTTTCATTAATGATATGCCGTTTTGTAGGGTAATAAACAACCTCATGTTATTGAATCGTTTTAACTTGTTTGATGTGACAAGTGATATGAAACTGACACTCGGACATTTTGTGTCATTTGCAAAACGATGCATGGTAAATATTCACCATAGGTAAATAACAAAACCATAATTATCACATCCCTTATTTATCTAAATTATTCCTTCTAGAAGGTTCTGTATGAAAAGGGAAAAAGTTGAATGCTTTTGATCAAAAAAAAAAAAAATCTGAATTAAAATTTAACACTGCTTTGTAAAAAAAATAAGAAGAATTAAAAACTTACCTATGTTTCTTTTCTGCCTTCAGAAGGGCTTTGCATATTTAGCGTGCCTTGTAATCAGATTACTTTTTTCTCGACGATGACAAGACAAACTACATTATGTGAATAGTTTAAATGAACCCTCCTCCCTCTCCCCATTAAAAAGAACGTAAATAAAAAGTGCGCAGAGAAAAATCGAACACAAAATCAATCACGGCAGCAAAAAAGATTAATATTTAATGCTAGGGAAAAAGTTAACACTAAATCCTTTCATTAATATTTAGGCAGAAAGACAATGTGATATCGTGTTAGTGTGGGTGGATGCTATGCACGCAGTTACCAATATCAACGGCATATAAACAAAAACAGTGGTAATTATAACACGATGTTGAATATCAGGGTTGTCTGATATTTTTATACGTATCACATCTATTTAAGGAGTGATAATCCTCCCTATGAATAGAAATTCAATTGTGATAAGAACAGATTTTTTGAGATACTTGGATGTGTACTGACTATATACAGATCTGATTATCTGGCCGGGAAGTTCCCGTACCCCTTATTTGGTATAAGCCGTTACACGCATTGTATTCTAAAAGAGTTTAAGCGGGTTCCTTCCATTCAAAGCAGGGATAAAACCACCAACGCCGGAAAACATGGGCCCACAGAAAGAGGAGGAGAGAAAGCGGTGAAGGACTGTTCACAAGGTGGATAGAATATACCCACGGGCGAAAACTTATACACAGAACATCACATGCACTGAACATATATAATGTTAGTTACAGCAATTCCCTAGGTAGTCATATTAAGAAAATATTTAGACATTAAGTATCCAATGTGTCTGTGTGTTCGCCATCATGCTGTATACATAAGTTCATACGCCGCCACGTCCTACTTGAGCATGTGCAGTGAGATGGTTCAAAATGCGTCCTCAATTGCATTGCGCAATTCTTCATTTATAGCAAAACGACGACGCTCAGATACCTAGGCCTCGATGATTCCCATAGTGAGTTGTCAGACGTCGTGAGGTCATGACTTCATGGTGGCATTTTCAATGGAGGTGGCGATGCTGGAGTATCGCAACCAATCCAGCGTCCTGGAAAATGTTCAGGAAGAAACCAGGGCACTGAAAAAGCGAAGTGAGCAGGTGTGTAGCCATACGCTGCACTGCTACAGCCATGATATCCGCTTCTTCAAGCTGTGGGATTGATCATGTTGGTAACATGTGTAAATTATAAAAATAAGTTTCGCCATTAATTAAACATTACTAAATGTAGGGGGTACGGGAACATCCCGGCCACACTGTACAAAGACAATAGCTTTGAATGTTCAGAAAAGACTATGCAATGAGTGATTGCTAGTCGATTTTAACCAATTATTTCGGGTTTCTTAGAAACTTTGATAAGTTTCTTAGGCTTTAAGGATTTAGAGGGTGAAAAATGCTTCCTCTAAGCTTTTATGTATCACGAGCAAAAACAAAAGCAATTAAATTGGTAATAACAAACAAACCATTAGTCATATTTCAGTATGAGATTTTTAATGGTACAAGAGCGACAGAACAATCGTTGAAAGGAAGAACACATAGAGAAGAAAGAGGAAAACAAGCAAGCCTGCCAACGCCGGGACTCGAATCCAGGTTCGAGCGTATTAGTGGCAGGACACAGCCTTGACGATTCGGCTGTGCCCGAACGGCTAGCAAATTAGTGAAACCTAGCTAACTTCAGATAAATAATAAGCTACAAAAATGAGAATATACTCGAATCTTCAAAAAATAAAAAAAAAGGCACTCCGCAATAAACAAAATTTAATGATCAAACTTATCGACTAGTATTTACTGGTACTTCTCTATGTAACCACACTATGTTGAACATATCTTAAAGATGTAACTATAAATATCAGCCCTTTTATTATTGAAGAATATTCAGGAAAAATGAAAGAAGTAAATATAAAAACTGCAAAAATCCCTTAAAAGCTTAAGCATCAAAAATTGTAATAGCTATATATTTATTAAGGGAATTAAGGGAATTATTTGTTTCATATCTGGAGTAATAGTTTTTATTTAATCAGTTTTAATGTACATTGAATTATACTAATTAATCTCTTTTTTTTTTTTAATATTCTGAAGCTATATATCTTATACAGTTGAGCATCCCCCTACTCCCTAATATTTGGGAACGAGAATATAAGTTACTTCGGATTTTGCAATATGGCGGGTGGTGTTGCAGAGAAGTGACAAAAAGGAATATCCTGGATTCACTGCTGATAGAAGATTCAGAGTAATTTATGGATCCCAAGTATTTAGCATCTGGGGGCACGGCAGTGCCCCCGCCAAGACGAGCCGAAGGCAGGAAGGGCACTACGTACCTTTTCTGGAAGTGTTTCATCGTATTTTCGAACCCTCATAGCTTCGGCCTAGATAATACTAGAGAGCTCAAATTTTCAGGATGAGATGCAGTTACCAGACTATTGAAATACGCTAAGTTTCATTTATTTAGCTTTTATACTTTGGATTTTATTAATATCTAAAATACGTCGATTCCGTCACTCACTCACTGACTGACTGACTGACTCATGATCATCAAAACCTCTAGGGTACTTCCTGAAGTCCTAGAAAGCTGAAATTTGGTACGCAGGTTAGGATTAGCAACAAACAACAAAAAAATTAAGAAATCCGTAACTTTCACATTCCAACCCCTCATAAAGGGGGGCGTCTGGTTATGTATTATCAAACCCTCATAGCTTCGGCCTGGATAATACTAGAGAGCTCAAATTTTCAGGATAAGATGCAGTTACCATACTAATGAAACACGCTAAGTTTCATTTATCTAGCTTTTATACTTTGGATTTTATTAAGATCTGAAATACGTCGTACCCTCAATGCTTCGGCCTAACTAATGCTGTGTAATAATGTGATTTCTTACAAAAGTGCAAACAGCTTGTGTATACAAGTTGACCAATAGAAAAACAGAAAAGTATTGAAAAAAAATCCATTTTCTAAATAATCTTAAAACTAAATTTAGTTGTAATAGATAATCCCACCCAAAACATTTCATGTAAAATAAGTTGCCAAGACTCACCTGCTCATAACGCTTTCACTGTTAAAAAGTTATCAGATCTCATCTTACAAAAAGAAATGAAATCCCACCCAAAACATTTCATGTAAAATAAGGGGTTGCCAAGACTCGCATGCTCATAACGCTTTCACTGTTAAAAAGTTATCAGATCTCATCCTACAAAAAGAAATGAAATCCCACCCAAAACACTTCGTGTAAAATAAGTTGCCAAGACTCACATGCTCATAATGCTTTCACTGTTAAAAAGATATGAGATCTCATGTAGAGCCAAGCCCCTAACTCTACGAGGCCTAACTCTACAAGCCCTAACTCTAAAAACCCTATATCTTGGTCAAAAAGCATGGCTTGGCCGTTTCATGGAACTATTTCATCTCATCCAAAACATTTCATGTAAAATACGTTGCCAAGATGCTCATAACGCTTTCACTGTTAAAAAGTTATCAGATTTCATATAGTGCCAAGCCCCTCATTCTACATGCGGGTCATTCCATATCAAATCATCCAGAAATTTTAGGAAATGTCACCCACCCTCACAGAAAACTTTGAAATTTTGTATAATTGAAGTTTACCTAGATATATGAACATTTCCAAAATTTAAATGTTGCAGGTTAAGTAATTTTTCAGTAATGGTCTCCAGAAGTTACATGGATCCAGGAACTCAGGTGTTCCATGGACGAACTCCTTGATAATTTAAAAATGCAATAGTTCCTACAGTTTTTGCAGTAGAACCTTGATTTTTTTTTTAAATTAAAGAGGAATGTTTATATTTTTATGTTCATGCTTCTTTTATTGAGTAATCATAAGTTTGTTTTTAGAAAAAAAATGTAAATATTTTTTTTCAAATAAATTCGATACCTGGGCATTGTATTTTTTTTAAGGTATTGCTCCATCATAGATTCCTTTGAAAATTTTACAATATTATTATAAATCCTTCTTTATGTCACACAAAAAAAATCAGTTTGTAGAAATGATGGGAAGTGTAGAAAAAACGCTATATTGAAAAAAAAATTAAATTGATAATTTCTGACTATCATGTCACCTGTAAAATGAGCACCATAAAAAATATATATGAACAGAAGCGTCTTGGTTTAAGTAATTTAGCTGAAATGTATTCTCTCTATAAAACGAAGTATCCTGAAGACAAAGTAGGATTTTCAAAATTTGAATCTCTTCGACCAAAACAGTGTATACTCGTAGGATCATCAGGAACACCTACCGTATGTATCACCACTTACAGTCAAAATGTTAATTGCTTCTAAATTCTATTTCTATTAAAGTAACATACCATGATCTAATGAAAACAGTAACATGATATAAATAACCGAGCCTGTATGCTCCTTCTGTGCAAAAAATGCCCCCCCCCCTTCCCAGTTCTTTACTTCAAATACACTTAAAAAATGAAATAGAAGACTATGATCCTGATGTGATGGTTCAGTACAGTCAATGGGTATCAACAGACTGATAGAATGACTTTCAATTTTCTTAATTAGTGTGTCGCAGAATTCTGATAGAGTGGTGATTTGAACATTTAAACACTTACTCCACACTCTTTTATTGCTCAATCACAGTCTGATTATCTGAAAATGAAGAAAGAAACACTTGATGAAGGATCAGGGTTAATTTTAATGGATTTCAGTGAAAATCTCCATTTTGTTGTTCAAGATGAAGTACAGGGGTACCATTGGAACAATGGTTGCTGCACTCTTCACACTGTTGTTATGTATTACAAAAAAGATCAACAGTTGCAAGCAAAAAATTTTTGTATCATTTCTGATGATCTAGAACATGCTGTGGCCCTTGTGTATCAGACTCAGAAGACTGTATTGAATTTTTTGAAGTTTGAATTTCCTGAAATTCCACTTGCTTATGCTGAATATTTCTCTGACGGATGTGCTGCACAATATAAAAATTGTAAGAATTTCAGAAATATCTGCTACCATGAACACGATTTCAATATAAAGTGCAGCTGGTCTTTTTTTTGCAACCAGCCAAGGCAAATCTCTCTGCGATGGTATTGGTGGCACTGTCAAAAGACTTGTCACAAAAACAAATTTGCAAAGACTATATAAAGATCAAATACTTACTGCATCGCAGGTATTTAAATTCTGTCGGGAAAACCTACAAGGCATTTCAGTTCTCTGTTTCAAAAGATGAAATGGTTCAAGTCAGAAATTTTCTTTCCCACGCTTTGAAAGTGCAAAAACTGTTCCTGGAACACGATCTATGCATCACATTATACCACTATCACCAACCAAGATTGGAGCAAAAAGGCTAAGCTATGATACTGATTTTAGTATCATTCATGATTTCTCTGCACTTCCGCCACTGATGCCATTATGCTCTGTGCAGCCCAACTGCTATATTGCATTTGTATATGACTCTTCTTGGTATCTGGGGATTGTTGAGAAAGTGAATGGTGTAGAAGGAGATGTTACAGTAAGGTTCATGCATCCTCATGGACCATCCCCGTCCTTCTATTGGCCTGATAATGATGTTTGTGATGTCCCATTCTCACATATTCTATTTGAAGTTGAAATCACCACAGCAACAGGCCATACTTAAGTTATTCTCTAAACAAAAAGTCTTCTAGATTGGTGGAAGAAAAGTGGTCCTCATACAAAAAAATATTAAATGTGAAGCATTAAAGCATCTTGTCATATATATATTTCCAAATGAACTTGAATGCAGATACATATCTTATATAATGTACGAGTATATTTTATAGTTTGTAGTTTTGTTTTATATTGCAATTTTTTTTACATTTGTATATTTTTATGCTCACTTATGTTGTTAATGTTTCTTGAGTAGTTAACAGTATTTCTATTATTGTGATATTTTGGGAATGTTAATGGCTGAATGAAAATGTTTTCAAAATTCAAGATGAATTTTTTTTTGTGAGTACCATTCATTTCTCAAAATTGATTTTTTTTTGTGAAGCAAATTTACTATTTGCAGATCAGTTTCTAATTTTTTTCAATGATTTTCAGAGGGAAAGGCAAGTGTCCAAATTTTTTTTTTTAATTTTACAAAAAAAATTAATCAACAAAATTTTATTTGGCCAATTCTTTCACGAATTTTTTTTTGAGAGTACCATTCATTTCTCAAAACTGATTTTTTTTTTTATGAGGAAACTTTACTATTTGTAAATCACTTTGTAATTTTTTCAATGATTTTCAGAGGGGGGCAAGTGTCCAAATTTTTTTTTAGAAATTTAACCAAAAAAAAATTAATCTATAAAATTTTTTATGGTCAATTCTTTCATGATTTTTTTTTTTTTTTGTAAGAACAATTCATTTCTCAAAACTGATTTTTTTTGTGATGAAACTTTACTATTTTTAAATAACTTTCTAATTTTTTCAAGGATTTTCAGATGGGGGCAAGTGTCCAATTTTTTTTTTAGAAATTTACCAAAAAAAACATTAAACTACAAAATTTTATTTGGCCAATTCTTTCACAATTTTTTTTTTTTTGAGAGTACCATTAATTTCTCAAAACTGATTTTTTTTGTGAGGAAACTTTACTATTTGTAAATCACTGTAATTTTTTCAATAATTTTCAGATGGGGGCAAGTGTCCAAATTTTTTTTTAGAAATTTAACCAAAAAAAATTAATCTACAAAATTTTATATGGCCAATTCTTTCACGATTTATTTTTGGTAAGAACAATTCATTTCTCAAAACTGATTTTTTTTGTGATGAAACTTTACTATTTGTAAATCACTTTCTAATTTTTTCAAGGATTTTCAGATGGGGGCAAGTATCCAAATTTTTTTTTAGAAATTTAACTAAAAAAACATTAAACTACAAACTTTTTTTTGACCAATTCTTTCACGATTTTTTTTGATAAGAACAATTCATTTCTACAAAATGATTTTTTTTGTGAGGAAACTTTACTATTTGTAAATCCCTTTCTAATTTTTTCAATGATTTTCAGATGGGGGCAAGTGTCCAAATTTTTTTGTAGAAATTTAACCAAAAAAAAATTAATCTACAAAATTTTATATGGCCAAATCTTTCACGATTTTTTTTTGGTAAAAACAATTCATTTCTCAAAACTGATTTTTTTTGTGATGAAACTTTACTATTTGTAAATCACTTTCTAATTTTTTCAAGGATTTTCAGATGGGGGCAAGTATCCAAATTTTTTTTTAGAAATTTAACCAAAAAAACATTAAACTACAAAATTTTTTTTGGCCAATTCTTTCACGATTTTTTTTTGGTAAGAACAATTCATTTCTACAAAATGATTTTTTTTGTGAGGAAACTTTACTATTTGTAAATCACTTCCTAATTTTTTCAAGGATTTTCAGAGTAGAGCAAGTGTCCAAATTTTTTTTTTAAATTAACCAAAAAAAAAACAAAAAAAATTATAAAACAATTAAAAAAAATTTTATACGGCCAATTCTTTTATGTTTTCATAAATTACATGTCACAACGCATATTCAGGGAAAAAATTGTCATCCTACTTGTTTCCATTTAAAAACTGCAGCCAATTTTCAAATTTTCACAATTCGCTTTGAAGTACCAAATTGCATCAAACTTTCTGCTATTATTACCAACAGAATGTATATAAAGCAATAAAAATTGGCAAAAGTTCATGAAATTAAGTATAATAGCAGTACACAAAATCTCAGTTCTCAACTAGGTAGTGGGTGACATGGCCTGGATGACTTGACATGGAATAACCCATGCATAACTCTAAAAACCCTAATATCTTGGTCAAAAAGTATGCCTTGGCATACTCCATATCCTTTACATAACTCCATGGGATTGTCTGTGTGACAGCCACGAAACGGCCAAGGCATACTTTTTGACCAAGATATAGGGTTTTTAGAGTTAGGGCTTGTAGAGTTAGGCCTCGTAGAGTTAGGGGCTTGGCTCTACATGAGATCTCATATCTTTTTAACAGTGAAAGCATTATGAGCATGTGAGTCTTGGCAACTTATTTTACACGAAGTGTTTTGGGTGGGATCAATTTATCTGTTCAGTTTAAGTATCTTAGAACACTGGTATCTCTCAGCCCAAGGAGAATCAATGTTAAAATGTATATTCACCACATAGACAGGACATCATCTTGAAAAGTTCCGGTTGGTTGGTTGGTTGGTTGATGTTTTATGGCACAAAAGCAGCTGCGGCTAAGCTGCGCCAAAAAGTTCCGGATTTCGGAATTCCGGATTAGGGATGCTCAAATATAATAGTACAATATCAAATCTTCTAACTCTACAGATTACATTCTTAATATTTCTGAATATTTTTTTATGATATGCTATAAATATTATAAGGTACCGTTCAAGCATTACATAAGCACGTTTTTAGTCATTTTAGACTCCTCCCCCCTTGTAAGCAAAAATAAGCAGATGCCCCCCCCCCCTTCTCTCTTGTGCTTAGGTAAGATTTGCCAAATTTAACAATAAATACCAGAGAAATACTGAAATATACATGAAATACTGATGGAAAACAATGTTTGTCTGTCATACGTAAGTATTGCTCTGAAATCCCCCTTCCCCTTTTCAGCAAAAAAAAAAGCAAAGTTTGAACACCCCCCCCCCTTGAGTGCTTACAGAATACTTCAACATCTCCTAACGCTAAGTCTGGAATTGTAATTAATGTTTGTAATAATTAAATGCCAAGATTATTTTTGCTTAAGAGAACTAATAAAACTGCGGAACGACAGTTCTATATAGTTAACAATAACTGAAAGTTCATTGAATAAATAATAATAAAACGCATCTTTTAGGTAAAGAGCTTAAGGGAATGATCACATATATGAAATTAATTTAAAAGAGTCCACACTTCAGATGATGTTTAATCTAAATTGAAAATAAAGTTACAACATTTTAATTAAAATTAAAGCTCTTTCATATTGCAAATGTTGATCAACTTTATAACTCTTTGAATTTAATCTCTGCACTGGTTTTGTACGACAAAAAAAAAATACGGTAAAATTACAATAAAAATTCATAAATTAAAATTATTTTACCTGACTGTGTTAAAGAACGTGTGAATTGGCCTCATTTTCAACGTAATAGGCTAATTTCGCAAATGAAAATGTAAAAATAACTTAGGCCGACGACCTTTCACCCTAACAATTATAATCACTAAATCCCTTTATCCTTGGTCCGGCAACAGCAAAGCACTGGGAAATTAGCTTAACCCGGTCCCAAACTGTTTAATTAATACCTGGAAAACTTGGACAATTACATTTGTTGGGGCAGCATTGGAACTCACGATTGCACAGCTGCGTAGAGTCGTTCTAAAGCAAATAATTACAAACGAGAAGTTTCTGAAAGAAACCTTACAACATACTTTCTTTGCTCGTGTAATTTTTGTGTGTGTGTTTTTAAAGCAGTGAAAACAATTAAAAAAAGTCTTCGAAAGTAAATAATCTGCCACGAAATTTCCCCCTACGTTGAAAAATTAGATAAACCGTTGAAATATATGTTAAGTCGCCTCAATCCAATTAAATGTATTCGAAGTATACGGAAACCAAATACATGGTTACCGGTGCATTGTTGACATCGCTGGACATTTACAGATTGCTAACATTTAGACTTCGTTGTTTTTTTTTTGTTTAAGAAAGTTTTTGTTAACTTCACATACGAAAATATCAAGTTTTGAAATTAAAAAGTTAGATCCTCTACATGTTCATAAATACGTACGGTATACCAACTTTCAAGAAGATCTATTTACTGATTCCAAAGTTATTAGAAACATGCCTAGCGAATGTACGTACAAGTAAGGTTGGAGGGGGGGGGGGTAATTTGTAACCCCCTCTAGAATTTTTCATTTTAGTGTAATTCATATAATTTTTTTTTCCAACAATAGAACTAACATTTTTTTTTTAAAATGAGAATTTTAAATAATAACAAAGCTAGAATCTTATAAAATCTTTTAAGGATTGATCATTAAAATGCTTCAGAAATGGCAAAATATATTAGGAAAATTAAAATAAAAAAATTTAAAACGTTACAAGAAAGGATTCGCACCCTGAGTTGTCGTTGTGAAGAGACTGGGATGGACCATTTCGTCGTTATTAGGACTCATCAGCCAGCCAAACTCCACCGGTGACAGACTCAGAAGGTGCGAGTGGCTAGCTTTCCCGGGACTCGTTCCTGAGAGCGGGAATTCCCCCCGAAGAAATCCTAACCAAAAATTAAATAAAAAACAAAAAACAAATAATCCTTGTCCTGCAATCTGCTAGGCGCAAAAGGAATTTAAATAAGGCATTAAATAAAGCCCAAAATAAATGTATTTAAAACGAAAAGAAATTTAGGGCACGTTAAATTTCTTTTCGTTTAAAATAATAATTTGTTTAAGTAATTATGTTATTTTACTGTAATTAAGTCATTCAATATTATCTTGACTTATTACAATGTATATATTTTTCCCTCTTGAAAAATTCTGTGGTCAATCCTGAACAAATTTCATAAGCCTAACCGTCTTTATCGAAAATAGCTCAAATTAATAGGCTAAATTCACGTGAATTTTAAAGCATTTTTGAAAAGCGAATGAGGAAATTATTACTTTTCATGTTCCATAAAAAGTAGTATCGCATTCAAATTGAAATAAAACCTCTATTGTTCTATAGTAATGAATGATCCCAAAATAAATACGATACAGCTAAGCTGGACCGAGAAGAACATAGTTTAAACAATAAAGGGTTGTTTAGGACAATGCCGTTCACTTGAGCATCAATCATAAATTCTTTATTATAACTCGCTGTTGAAGAAAAAATGGATAATCTATAGGTCAAATAAACGAGAAATTCTGTGGAGGTCATTCGCAACCATAGATAAATTGCTGTATTTTCTTCTAAATTTTTCTCTGTTATTAACTCTTTCTTCCAAATAGTAGTTTAATTTCTGTAAATAATGTATTTCTATTCTTATATTTGCGACAAATGTAATATTTATCTAAATGCATGTGACTTATTTATGTATTTATGTATTCCTTCTGTTTACTGAAGGTTTTATATACGTACATTATTTACACACTTACCAGCTAAAAATAGGATGCAATTTCATTATTGAAGTGATCTTTCCACTGCCTTTCTCCAATCGACAGAATAAAAATAAAAGGGGACTTAACTTTCCACTGAACTGTATTGAATTTGAATTTGGTTTCATTTCAAGAACTACGCAATTTTGACTGTACGCCTTCCGCTGTAAAATGGCGATAATTGTAGACTATTTTGTCGAATAATCGTGGGCAAGGCTAAAACACAAGGACAACATTTTCCCCATTGCAAAAAAAGACAATTGTGCAGACAAGCAACGAAGTCAGCTCCGGGATTTAAACACAGATACAGCCATTTCAGTATCTCATCTCTTGACTATTCGGCTACGCCTGAACATCATCTTTAAATATTTGAGATACCTTCCTAAAACTTAAGAGAACTGACGCATCATATGGAAATGTTGGGAACATCTGTAAAACTTGCAAAGGCCTATTCCCAAAGTACGTATTTCACTAAAAACCTAATAATGTACCACTCTCTCTAAATACAAATTCATATTCATTTCTAGCTACAGATATAGTGAATAGAAATCTGAAGAAAAATTCGATAAAATCCGATAAAATATTCCATAATCAAGGCTTAACTACGAAGACATTACGACTCTCGAATAAATACAATTACTTTCAAGATCTCCCTTAAGATCTTTCTTTGCACTCAGCTAACATCTAAAATAAAAAGAAGAGAATGGATAATAAAACCTAAGGCCAAACAAAAAGTTTTAAGCTTTAGAATCCGATAAATATTCTCTGTACCTCTATTCGACGAGACTGGTGTCGTATATTTTGATTCCGATTTGAGTGTCTCCCAATCTGCTCTCAAGGCTATTTGGCTTTTCCCAGTGGTCGTAAAGTGCTCGTAGCTGACTGGCGACTTCACAAAAGCACAAGGAAAAAAAAAAGAAACGAAAAAAAAGAAATTACCTCAAAATCTCGATGCAAATACCGATCCTCTGCTATAAAAGCGAGACTGCGACAGCCTTCACCAATGGATATGTTTCAGATGCAGAAAGACATATACAACAGTTCTATGAATATCTACTTATGCTACATGAGTCTCCTCGATGCTGTGAAAGGCATAGAGTCCGGTTTTTTTATTGTTACATCCTCTCGCGAGAAGTGGTTTGTCCTTAACAATGGGTCACAAGCAAAATGTAGTTGGCGTACTATTGTGTACAGAGTAGTAAGAAATGCAAAAATATTGATTAAAAAACAAAAACAGCTGTTCAGTAAGAAGTTAGGAATTAAAAAAGGCATTTGAGGCTATAGAAAAATGAAGAAAAAAAGAAGAAAATACAGATCAATGCAGAAGACTGTATTCTTCATTGAAGCTATCTTTATTTTTTATATCTGATATTGTAGCATCAAAATTCATCGCCAAGTACTCTTGGCAGTTTTGGGCCATTAGCATCTTAGCTTTTTGATCTTATATGTATTAAAATCAATCTTCTTTATCAGAATCTAAACTTTCTAACCGAAGTTACAGCTTTGTAAGAAAAATAGCTTTGGGTTATTCCGGTCACAAGTCGACGGATAGAGAACGTTTGATAAATTTATAAATCTCTGTGATAACTAGTTACAACGCAATAAATATGTATACCAACACAACAATGTATTTTCATAGATTTACTCTTTCTTTTAATTTTAATAAGAGCTACACTACATTAAGAATAAAAATAAAAAAAGAGAAAAGATAAAACTGGTTTCATGAAACCGTAGCGACCCCTACAAGTGTCATTTTCGGCCACTTCCTGTGAAGTGACACAGACCGGAACTCGTATTTTTCCCCACATCTACAAATCGTAAGCTTTCCAATAAAGTATAATTTATCTCTGTATGACTCATGGTTTGGGCTTTATTGATAGCGATAGACAGAAGGACACAACTTTTTTAAGAGCTCCCCTTCCTTTGCTAAAAGGCACCAAATCAAATCCTTAACAATTCAAAGGAACAATAACCCAGATTAAACTCTTCTGAAAAACAAAATAATTTTAAATTAGCATTTCATTCGACATCAATCTGATCTTTTCTCAGGTGAACTTTCTGTCGTGCTTTGATGAAACGTAACATCTCTAAAAAGTTCGTGACTGTGTTAAAAAAATTTTTTCTTTAAAAACAATTTTCTTTTCCTGTAGCTATCATCGTGTTCTAAGACAGGTCTTGAATAACAAATAGAACTTAAACACGAAGTATTACAATCTTGTTAACGATCTAATAATATTCAAAATACTCTTCAATTTTTTAGTTTTAATTGTGAAATTTATCACGGAATAATAATCAAACAACGTATTAAAATATATATAAGTTACGCATTTAATAGCAATAGAACATAATAATAATGAAAATAATATAACAATAGTTAAAAATATATGTATTAATAGTTATGGACGAAAGGTAAATGTAATCTAGCAGGTTATGTAAAGAGATACATTTAAATCAATTTAAAAAAAAAAGAAAAATAAATTAAAATAATCTGTTAACCGATTCGTTAACAAATTTAACGAAATTAAATTTAAGTTTCTAGTTAAATCACTGTGGTTTTTGAAGATATGGGAATTATCGAACAAAGAGAAGAAAAAAAAATGTATTTCAGTGAGAAATAGTACAACTGCAACAACAGATCTAGTTAATGGTGTGTTCACTTTCTTTTAGCAAGTTCAGGGAGAGGGGAAAAAAAAAAGATTTATATATATAGAGGAAGCGCACAGGGTTAGCATGTGTTCGTCATCCGGGTTTCCATTTTCCCGTCCGTTTCCTTTATGAGATCTGAACGCGAAAGTGACACTCCGACAAAACAGTCAGCGCGACAAACAGTCCGACAATGGGTCGAAGTGACAGGTCGAGTCGTGGAGTGTGAAATATCTCTGTGTATCTGCAGAGGGAGGCTGTAAGAATATCCTCCAAACGACCTGCGCTTCTAGGTGACAACGCGAGTGACGGCCTTCCATTGAGCGACTCCACAAAGAGAAGCGACACCTTTTCCAATGTTTATGAGGCTGCTACAATGGCTGTCATCGTCCCATTGGGACAATTTAAATATTAACTCTGGTCACAAACGTACATTCGCTAGGTCCCCCCTCGCCGACGTTCCCTCACCCCCACCCCCACCCCCGCACACGGAGGATTTACCGACTTCCTGGAAGACCAAGGTGTCTTTTCTTCCTAAAAAAAAAAAAATAAAGTAAAGAAAGCAACCGGAAGACGGCGCTCAGGAACACCGTGGCCCTTCAAGATCCCTCTCAATCAAACGGTTTAAAAATTCAATCAAACATTAAACATTAGAAATAAGGTTGGAGTTTCAAGCAATAGGAGATCAAAGAGTTGCACTTCAAGGGCATCATAGGTTTTAGAGTCTGTTAGCATTTCTTAATAACAATGAATCCCTCTTACAGCTTTTCTAGCAAATCTAATACAATTAGATTACACTTTGTTTTCTATTCGTTTAATATTCAGATGTTAAAAATTGAGATTTACAATCCAGCAATTTTGATGTCATTATAATGGTGACTCAGTTACAAACTCGGAATTTTCTTTCTATTCTTTGATTGAAAAAATTGTATTATTCTTATTATTAATCTACTACTTTAATTGCATTATTACCGTTTTAATTTATTCGCTTTTCACAATTATATTTAATGTTAAGAAGCTGTATTCGTCTTAAAGATAACCTTAAAGATAAGCTAAATTCGTCTTAAGCTTTAGATATAAAGGGTGCTTCGGAAGTGGTAGACAAAGCGAAGGTTCCAAAGGTCATTTTGAGGTGAAAATGTTATACGACATTTTGTTGTACGGGGTACCGTAGTTTTAGAGTTAGGAAATGAATGCATTTGGGAATGGTCCTAATCAAAGAAAGCTCAAGCATTTGAGCTTTCAGCATTTTCTTTAATTATCCTACCTGTTATGACATTTGATATCTGGATTGTTTTTTCTAATAAACCTTTACCTTTTTTTACTTACACTTTCTAATGTGAACTGAGCTTTCTTTGATTAGGGACCATTGTAACTGTTGGCAATGTTGTCGTAATTGTACAACTGTAAATAGTTCCTAGGACTTTTTTTCCTCACTTTAAATTAGAATCATATTCTTATATCTCGCCTTTTTTGTTTCCTGGACCAGCAATGTTAAAGGTTCTTATCGTCCACGCAACAGTAATTCACCCAATCCTTTCTCGCCGGAAGTAACGAATAGTTCTCAAGAGTAGACTCTCATTGCGTCATTCATATCTTCTCCGTCAGCTTATTCCCCAGTGCATAGTACAGTGTGAATCAAGATCAAAGAATTTTTAAAATAAAGTCGCAATTAAGCTGATGTATTAAGTGAGGTTAACCTGATTTTGAATAGATATATATTTGATAAGGAGGAATTTGTCTCATACACCTAGCACTTAATTCCTTTATGAAACCCTTATATCTACTGCATTTGCTTTCATTGGAAGAAATGATCTGCTAAGAAAAACATCAATCAGCAAGGTAAAAAATTCATTATTTTACGTTAGGGTACTCATAATCAGTGGAATAAAAGACGTTTTAGTTCCATCTATAAAATATGGGATCTAGACTTGAGCTTTTTTTGTTGCCAGGAAACGACAAACAACTGACTGTCTTAGGAAGGATTTTTTTTTGTTAGTTTTTTTTAAGGTTTTTTTTTTTTAATAGTAACGAAATTTTATGCTGAGAATAAAATGAAAATAAATACATTATTTTAATTTTTTTTTTTTTTTACCTTCTCTCTTTTTTTTCTCGTAATAATCGATTCATGAAAAGCGATTTACAATTTCGGCAGTAAATACGAGATGTGACGCATAATAAGGGACAGTTCGAAATCCTAGATCACACAATCCGATATTTACAAGAGTTTTCTTGTAGCAGAAGACAATAATTGCTGTAAATAATAAAAATAAATATAATAAATTTAATAATAATTAATGTAATAAATAACACACAGCTGCTGTAAATGATAAAAGTTAGAATTTACCCAAGAAAGATCAAAGAAAGCGAAGAGAATTCATTTGTACTTCTTAAAATTTAAATACGTAGAACAACAACTTGCCGAAATAATAATTGAGTGTTTTTATTAAACGATAAATGACATTCACTACGTATGGTGCATTGGATGATTGGAAGTGGGGCTACTGTGATAATAATAATGAAAAAGTATGCCTACTCTTAAATAAATAAATAAATAAATAAAAAGTAATCCTATTCATAACTAAATAAATAAATAGAAGTAATAGCTCAAATATTAACGTATTTTATGCAAGAATGAAATAGTGGTACACGAGTTGTTTAATGCATCCGAAAAAAAAGGCGCATGGAATGTAAAAGGTTGGCCACGCTTGATTAAACAATAGTATACTAATACACTAATTGCTCTACGTTAATGGACGGGAGCAATTTCCACAGTTTTCTCGTCCATAACTGAGGAATGGGCAGACTGATTTAACTGTCATTAACTTACAACATGCAAAACTTCATACTTAGCGAATTTTTTTTTGTTTTTTAGTTTTAAATTCAGGTGAACATTTTGAAGTTAGGATTAATATTCAAGAAGTTCAAAATAAAAAAAACGTTGTAATATAAAAACTGTAGTTTTATAAAGCATTTCAATATTTTTGCCGAATAAAAATAAAACATGTTTCAAATTCAAAGCTACGACACTAAAAAAACAAAAATTTTTATTACAAGTTAACTTATTATAATATTATATATAAAAAAAAAAGAAAATGAAATTTAAAGTGCCTAATAATTCAAGAAATGATAACAAAGTAAGGCACAAAGCTAAGTACAACTTCTTTAAACTTGTCTCAGGAGTTATTGTACGTAAATATTCATTGGCATGTTAGGAATCTTCTATCATAAGGAAAACTTATATCTATCTGTATATCAATAGGAAAATCTACATATCTCTTGTAAGCGAAGATCTTTCCCACCCTTTCCCAATGTCTTTTGAATTTCTCAAGTTTGTTTATGGATTAGATATGATCTTATCTTTTATGTAGAAAAATGTCTCCCTTCGTCACGGACCTATCAAACTTAGAAAACAAAAGAATTCAGAAGTGAAAACTTCTTTTTTCAATGACTGAAAACAAGAAATTTCGTTGTAAATCCAGTAGTTCATTGTTATTCATTCAAAATTTGCACGTGCTTTATTTTATTAAAATTAATTGGATTTAAAATGGGGACCAGGTTTCTATATTTCCAAGGCTCCGAAGAGACCTCCAAGGCGTAAGTGGGAGCCTTTTTAACTGGATTGAAACGACTAACGCATTTGTAGATTTTAATCAATTTACAGTACTGGCAAATCTAAAGGTAGATTGTTTATATTATAACGGTTCTTTAATATGAAAATAAGACGATTTTTGTTTTATAACTGTTTTTACGACTTTAAAAAAAGCAAATGCGGAAAAAAAAGGAGTTTTAAGAAAAAAAAAATAGTCTTTAAGTTCTTGCAGCAACTTCCAATGTATCTTAAAGAAGATCAGTGAAATCTTGCGCTTATATAGGAAGCAAAGAACTCTAAGTGAATCCTGGAAAGCTATTCAAGGTTTTCATCTTGAAAAGACGGAAAGAGTTCTGTCCACAAGAAAATCGGATAAACAGGAAGAAAAATCTTCCATTCCTTACGTAAAAAAAAAATGATAAATAAATGAGTTTCTCACGCCGTGACACATGTTTAATTCTCGGGCACTTAGCGAAGAAAATAACGAAATAATTTATCAGTCAACTCAAGGAGGGAGGATGGCAAGAGGGATGTAAAAGGCCGAGCATTAAGAGAACTGGCGAAATTAAAACCACTCTTTCCAAGAATGAAATGTCTCATTGGAATTCATGAGATTCCTGGCGATGTCAATCAACAAAGAATAATTAACCGCAATAAAAGATAGGGAACGGGGATATGAAAACGTAAGCAACATAAATAAGATTAAATTAATTATAAGGGTAAATGGAATTACGATTCAAGGAACTTAAATGGGATTATGTGCATCATTTTAACTTAAATTGAATTTTGAAATGCGATTTTTTCTTGTTTTATATTTTAATGTATTAACAAAAATAAAATCAATATTTAAAAATTCATTTTAGGTTTTTATTCATCGGTATATCATTAACTTTACTGACCGCTTTTTCAGCTATTTCTTTCTATAGGAATAGAGATTCAGAAAAACAGTATGTACTTGTCTTCCCCTTCCCTAAAACAATAAATGAAGGTTCTAGTACCTTCGCTGGCGAACTTATGAAATCGAAGCAACTTATGATATCTAACTTATGAGGAAGAGACGATTTAACTTTTGCATTTGAACATTTATTTGAAAGAGTATCTATGAAGAAATCTCGCGAAAAGTAAAAATTCCCATTAAGATAAGTATTAGAAAACTTCTTTTATCGTAAGTAAATTTAAGAATAACTTAAACTTTGATATGAGATTGGACGTTTTGGAGATTTTTGGAACAAGTCCCTTTGTTAAATGCGCTACAATCATTTTGCTGAAGCAATTAGATCAATGTACTAAGCGATTACTTTGTAACTAATGGTACGATAATAATTTGTATTCAGACGTAAATTTAAGTTACAGAGTGGTTTTCTTAATTCTAATTTCCAATTTGTAAATTCCCTCAAACATGCCACAGAACTTCAAAACCCAAAACATAACTTCTGAATAATATTCGCAGGGCCACAATTGCTGAATTTTCGTAACAAAAATTATGCGTGAATAGTGGAAGAGGAAATGTATAAAACACCAGATATTATTGAAGCTTGTGACAAGCAACTCTCCCAATACATGAACTTACCTTATTACTATCTATCTAAACATCATTCTACAATGTTCTGATATTAAATTCTATCCTATTTGTTAAAAGAAATTGATAAAAATTCTCAGTAATATTAAGGAAAAGAAAAATTTTTAATCAATGTAAAATTATTTACATTAATTTATAATTACTATATGATCTTCAAGAAATGTTTCTTTAAAATAACAGTCACTTTTTCGGCTTTTAACCTAATTTCAAACTGAATATGTTTTTCAATGCTTCTAGCTTTTCGATTCACTACGATATTTCTCAAACCAACAATAAAAAAAACTTATTAACTGTACATTATTAATAACTATTCTTTCAGACAAGTAATGAATTGAAAGGAAAAAAAAACTTTTACAGTGAGGTCTGACATATCCTGTGATTGTTGTTGAGTGGAGTAGATGAAATTGTATCTGATATATCCTTTTTCGTGCTTTTAAATTCTTCAGCAATAGATTTAAGTAATCGTCTCTAAGACTTCAAATTAAATTGTCAGAAATAGCTACTCTCAAATTAAATTTGCTTTTGATACGGTTTCCATTCGCCCTCTTTTATTTTAACCGATTAAATAAAACGGCAAACACAAATAACTATGTTAAAAGATTTTAAATACTAAAAATTATAAAGGCTCGACCGGTTTCGTCCAAGACGGACATTGATTAGGAAGAAACCAGTAGTGCCTTTGTAATTTTTAATGTTTTTAAAATATTTTTAACACAGTTATGCATATTTACCGTTTTATTTTATCAATTAGAATGTGCACTCGTTAATTTTTATCTCTTTTATTTTTAATTTACATATTGTTTTTTTGTTTTTTATTTTATCTTTGTTTCTGCATGGGCAGAAAATGAGAAAAAATATTGCATGGGCAGCATTAAAAGTGATGTTTCAAACCTCAAACTTCACAACTAAAGTTGCTTTCCCGTGAACCACCAGTGTGTTGTAAGGAAGCATCACCTCGGGGGTCCAATTTGTCACCGACGTAAGAACAGCCAATGGTCTACGGTTTACAAGGCTTGAGAGAGACTGTTGCTCAAACAAGGAATATCTATTGTTGTTCGAATAGTAGATAAGGGATCTAAGTTCCATTAAAACTCTGTATATTAGCGTTTGGAGTGTTAACATTCAGTGGAACAGCAAATCAACAACTTGCAATTCACAAAGTAAGATAAAATATGAGATTGATAAAATATGTAGCTAAATTTTATTAATATTTTATTATTATTTCTGTAACTTGAAATTAATCAGTTTTACGTTGGAATATTTTTTTTGGAAATAAAAATTCAGTCTATGCACATAACATTTATAAAAACTGTTTATAATAAAAATTAAAACATATATACAATTAAAAGGAGCTTTTGACGCTCCTACACAGAGCTCGTTGTCAAGTAATAAAAAATACAAAGGTTCTAAAATGTGAATAGATTCAAAACCAATTATAGTTTAATAGTTATAGTTATAATAATTATAGTTTTTAAGCTGTATTTACGTACCAATTAAACAGTTGGTTAATTTCAAATTTTAAAGCGTAATCAAAAAATCAAAAATGATGAAATTCCTAAAAATGCATGCCTGGGAAATCTTTATTAATTGACAACCAAGCTCCGTGAAGGAGAGTCGAAAGCTCCTTTTAATTGTATGCATATTTTAATTTTTATTGTAAACACTTTTAAATTCAATGTTTATGTGCGTAGTCTGAATTTTTATTTCCAATTAACTATTGGAATATTTTTCTGCTGACTGTATTGAAAATTAGGAGAGCTTTGAAAACCAACTAATTATTTCGAGACTGTAAATAGGATCTAATTAAAATAAATTTTCAACAATTAAATGCGTCTTCCTCACTGAAAAAAAAACTACCCTTTTAAACTAAGCTTATTGTATCTTGATTCTTATAAAATTCAAAGCTTATAATTTCATTCAGATAAAAATATATATCTTGTTTTCTAAAGGTTTACAATCATTAATTTTATTTAAGAAAGGAGCAAATAAGCTGTAAATTTTATTTTTCTTATTGTATTACAGTAATCAATAATTTTAAAAAGAAAATTTTAGGCGAGCTTTACATGGATGGTTATTTGCTGGGAATTCCTGCTGGCCATCAGTTTTTTTCGAACGTGTTCTATTTTTTGATGGCGAGCCGCGCCACGGTGGCGAAACATAGAACCAAACCTAATAGCTTCTACTAGCTTCTAACTAGATAAAAAAATTTCTCAATTTTTTACTGAAAATTTGCAGTGTTTGATAAATATGTAGTCTGCATTTAATTTCAATTATGAATGACTGAAAAACAATATACTGACCCATCGAACTACGCTTGGCTGTCGTCAATAGAAAGAAACATGACAGTTGTGAACTTTCATGACGTTCCCGACAAAACGAAGAGCTACTTCATATTCATACTCCCAGTAATAAGATAATTCTTGGAATAAAACGATATTTCATCAATATATTAGCAATTCAATGCATTAGAATATTTCAAAAATAATTTTTAATTGTTTAAAATAGACTTTTTCGGTATGGGCGCAAAGGATTCTGGGTAACAAGCTCCCGTGAGTTTTTGATGGGAAACGGATGGCCGTGTAAAATACCTCATTTGAAGTTGATGGGAGACTAATGAATAAGCGATGGCCATCCAAAAATTCCCATCCAAAATCCTGCACCGAACCACCCAATTCCCACCCGGCTAAAGCCCGCCTTAGTGCTTATTTAGAGTTTTGATTTGTTTTTCGCTAGCTTTCTTCGAAACAGGTCCTCGAATTCAAACAAACCTAAGACTTCAAAGTAGATTAATTTGGTAAAAAAAATTTGAATTTTCAATTTAAAAGTATCACCTTTTCTACACAATTTCATAATTGGCAACGAATTTCAATAAAATCAATGTTTTTATTCGAGATAGTTGTATTTCATCGGTGTTGTATATTGAATAGTATGTCGGGTTGATAGCGACCTAATTACTTATCAGTAAAAATTATGGAATTTGTTTTATTTTGTTTTTTTAATTTTTTCCGTTTACCATAAAAATAATTTCGGCGATCATTTCAGCTTCTTTTTTTGGGATTCAGTACTAAAGCAAAGTATTTCCTTAGTAACAACTTTTGCTAGAAGGCCCGTAAATTTAGTAAGGATCCTTCTATAATATGAAAAGATAAATTTAAAAGCATATTACTACCAATTGTAAGCTGTATTTACGTACCAATTAAATATACAGTTAGAAAGATTTCAAATTTTAAAATTTGATAATCAAAAATCAAAAATTAAGAAATTCATAAAGAAACAAGCCTGGGAAAGATCGAGTATAGTTTATTTGGGCATCTTAAAAAGAGCACACGCTGCGAAGGGAAGCGAAGAAACTTTGGAAATATTGTTATTTAATTCGGCTGCATTCGGGAGACGAGACAGAGCATAGTAAATATATACAAGTTAGCCAAATATTAATTTTATTCTTTGGATTTTATGGATGCAATCTTAGTTTTCATAATAAACGTCACTGGAATATATGAAACTGAATTAGACACAAATTTCAATTTATACTTTGAATTAAATGAATTTTTTTTAACTAAGTTTCCTCAAGATGAAAGAGCCTAAAACTCATAAAAAAAAATTCCGGAAATTACTAGAAGAAATAAGGAAAAAGAGAAATCCCAGTCTTCATAGCGTGCAATTCAAAATATTCATTTTAATATTAATTTTACTCACAAATTCCGGTCGACTTTTTTTTTTGTTTCCCCTGCAATTCTTATAGAAGGGAAGGAAAAAAAAATACGACGGTGAAATTGACTTCACCTCTTTCTCCTCCGCAAAATTTAATCTGATTTCTCGTAAGAAAAAAAAAAGAAAAAAGCCCACGGAGGCTGTGCTTGTTGTTCGTTCTCCTGTGTGCAATCGAATAATCCAACAGACCTTTCATAGGGGAGGCAGTGCTTGTACGGCTGCGAGTGAAACGGTGCCAAATTCAATGACGTTTTCAAAAAGAAAAAAAAAATCATCCATTTTTAATGACACAAATTTTCCTCCGTGTATAAGCACTACCTCTCTCCTGTTTCGGGCTTAATTTTTAAGTAGCTACTAACGTACCGTGACTTAACAAATTGATTTACTCAAAGCAAGAGAGAAGAGGAACGGTCGGGGTTCGACGGTGAAGGAGGAAAAAAAAAAATACATGGACGAATTAAGAAGATGAACTAAAAAAAAAAAAAGGAAAAAAAATAGTTTCTCGTGCAGTGTGAAAATCAAAAAATACGACTTTCAATTTTTTTTTTAGATTTTTTTTCCTTTTTCTTTTTTTTTGAGTCCGTTTTCATAGAGGTAATCAATGAACATTCGTTGGCAATACAAAAATCCTGGGTTCGTGAGCTGCGAGAAAATTGAGTGTTTGACGAAAAGTACGTTCATTAGCAGTCCTGAAACTTCCCTCGAAGATCGATTCTAAATCACTCCGTTCACGCGTCTCCAAAACTTTTTTTTTTCGTTCTTTTTTTGCCAGTCGCTTGCTTCAAGTCTTTTTTCGTAATTATTAACAATAATAATAATAATAGTAAGATCGCATTTTTCTCCTTATTGTCGCTTGAAATAGCAGAGGAAGAAATATGCTAAAAGCAATTAACCAGTAATTATTAATAATTAAAGTCGACTCATTTACCATCGCGGATTCTTTTATAGATAATTTTTTTTTTTGAAGTACGATAGAATTAACAAGTCCGAAGCAAAACGTCATCTTCTGATAGAGCTGTATAGTGCTATCTTTATATTTTCATGATTACTTAACTCTCATTTTAAGATCTGCATTTAATGTGTGATAATTATCGATATTATAACACAAACAGCACACTTTTTGTAATATTAACAATATATATTCGTGACAGTTTCGAACATTGACTATCTGATGAAGAACAGTCAATGTTCGAAACTGTCACGAACATATATTGTTAATATTATAAAATGTGTGCTGTTTGTTTTATAATTTACGTAACTCCTATACAGGATTACAGATTTGGTAATACTAATGTTAATAAATACTTCTTCTACTCTCATAACATTAAAAAAATATATTTTTTTAATGTTATGAGAGTAGAAGTAGTATTTATTTAAATTATGATAAGCAGAAGAAGAGATTTAAAGAAGACATATTGATTAGTAATACTAATGTTAGTTTGCATTGGGAAAAGAAGTTTTATTAATATAATTTCATTGTCCGTCCGTCTGTAGTAAAGCAAACATTATTATTATAGTAATGAAATTTAATTAGTTATTTTAAGAGATCTTATTGAATTTTGATGCTTAATGGACATTTTAGATATGAATTTCGGAGAAAAACACAAAAACGTAAAAATAAATTGTCATAATGCGCCTTAATCTATATTACTAAAATCTTTTATTCTCTGTCCGGCGCAATTTCCTTTGAGAATGGAAAATATAAGTAATTTTTACAATGAAACAACGGGAATCGAACCTGCAACCTTCTGATCCGAAGTCAGACGTCTTATACATTAGGCCACCGGGACTACAACTCACTTTATTTTGTTTTTTTGACTTATGTGTCCTTTCCATTCGCCCCATTAAATAATGAATGTATTCAACCTGTTTTTTGAATCTCAAGATTGTTTATTTATTTCCGATCCGTCTATTTATTTGTAATTCGAAAATGACAATTAAAACTATAATTGCCGAAACGTTGCAATATATTAAATATTCTTACTTAACCAAATCTATGTGATATAGAAAAACAAGCGCGTGTACACGGGGGATGGCCTAGTTCATATGTTCTAGGACGCAGAAACTCAGTTGATAGAATATCCTTATTGATTTTGCTCCATATTGGACATACAGGTAAGAAGTAAAGGTGAAGACTAAGGCTTATATCGTTAACACCATAACTGGAAAACACTAAAGTACGGTGAAAATTAAGGGTATTATTCAATCTGAGCTCCCTACTTTTATAAACGAGACAATGAAAATAACAAAAAAAACTGCAGTGGCTCTTGACAAACAAAAAGAAAATAAATAACGACTGCTCTCTAAACCTAAGATTAGGTTAGAAAGTAATAAGTTACTCCGTTTGGTAGAAGCTACAACGTTTATTTTAATGGAATTAAACTGAGTTAATTAGACTAAGAACTACATAGATTAACTTGATCCTTTTCTTAAACACTTTTATTACATTCTCTCTACTTAATCGGTTGAAGTTTGAAAATCTATCCACGAAGCTTTTTATTTCTAAATTACAATATTTAATCATCACTTTCAGGTTCAACGTCCATATTTTAAAGTAGTTCATTTCGAATTTACTGTATAATACTGTAAAATTATTATTTTTGTCTTGATAATTCAAATATGTACTGTAATATTTGAAACATTACAATACATTTCAAATACCTGTATTGTAATAGACCTTCTACTTCAACTTCTGTATTAATATACACAACATCCTCAACGATAATTGTCTACAAACAAACAATAATTAATGACAATGTTTATATTATAATTAATAAGCATTAATTATAATCAATGTTTATTTTATGAAAGTCATTCTTTCTTTCAATCGCAGATTCTTATGTTTCATAGCAAACTGTAAATTAACAGTGTCTGCAATCGAACCCAACTTGAGACTTCTTGGAAACTTGAACGTGCAAACAGATCCGTTACATTTCTATGATCTCACGACAGTCATAGATAGGTACCATGTATCTAAATCTCCGATCTTTCACTAACTCTCAAGTTATTTCAAATTTTATTTCCCAGAATTAATATTTTTATAATTTTAATTATTTTGGAAATTACAATATTTTTGATAAATCGGAAGCGCAGTGGTGCCTCAAGAGAAAAAATGAACAATAAAATAATCACTAAAGAAAAATTAGTGAGAAAATTCATGTGCCAGCCGCTCGCCGGCCTCAATAATTTTTTTAAAGCATAAAAATTTAAACTGCGCATTTGAATTATTAATTTTTTTTAACTTTTTTTTTCTCTCGAAGCACCACTGCGCTTCCGATGATCATTCATATAAGCCTCAGTACGGAGACCTTGTTGTTTTACTGGTGTGTGCTGATGATCGCCAAAGAGCGTGAAACAGCTGTTCCAGAATGTTACTTGGTAAACAATTTGACCCCCCCCCCATTGTAGTTTGGCATATTTCTCTTGGTAGGATTTGGATGCAGTGAAGATCTTAAGAGTGAAAAACTACCATTACATTATACCGTACCATAAAAGCACAAGTATACGAATAAATACAAAATTAAACTAACGTTTCGAATACCTATTGACGCGGGATCCATTTTCAACTGCACAGGCTGTACACTTAAAAATGGATCCCGCGTCAATGGGCATTCTAAACGTTGTGTAAGTTTAATTTTATATTTATTCGTATACTTGTGCTTTTATGGTCGGCGTTTTATCACTACATTACATGTTTATTTAGCTAAAAAAACAAAGCTTTACTGTCTCAAGATACCATCAGGATTTCTGGCAGAGTGAAGTATTTCAGAGACATGAGTATCTACGATTTATGTGACGCAATTTTAATAATCTCCATTTTTATCTTTATTATTTAAAAAAATAAAAAGCAATAATTAATAATCATTAACTTTATTGAATTATTTACGTTTGATTCAACTGAATCAAACTCGGCACGAATCTTACCCATAAACTTAAAATAAGAACACTCTCAAAGACACGACAGGTTTCGTTTTTCTTTTCTAAATCTAACTTCTCCAGTGTAGCAAATATCATCGAAATCTGATGTGCAGTTTAGGTGAAGAAATGTGACTCTCGGATCTCCTCACCAATGAGGTTTTTCAGTGATCATCTCTCAATAATTCATAGGCATCTGTTTTCTTAGTCAAAACCTTCCCTATAAGTTAAACATCGAAATTCGACGCGTCGTTTGAAGAGAAGAAATATTGACGCGTCGTTTGAAGATTATTTACAATAATCGGACGTAAATAAATAATTAGATATCTAAAAAAAAATTACCTGTTTCGACATTTAAACAAGTATCTTATGATACAAAGATAGTATGATGTATCATACTATGCAGGCATTTTGCAATTTCCAACTCTCATTAACTAGTATTAATATTGATCATATTTCTACGAAAAGCAATATGAATATAGTTGTACAAGTATTCATAGTTGGCACAAAGATATTTCAGATTTAATGAATACCAAAAAGAAATTAATAGCCTACAATAGTAAACGCGCTATTCTTTTCTGTACTGGTTTTCTCAAACTCGTTACAATCTTAACTAATCAAAACTTTAATTAAATTTCTAAACACTACAGAGGAAAATTAATATAGATTAAAAACTTTCGTAACTTTTACATTGATTTTCCTTTTTAATATGTTATGTTTTAACTTAAAAAGGACTTTTTTTTCCCTATTTTCCCAAAGGTTTCGTTTTATTAATAACAAAGTTGTAATCTGGTTAAGTTTCTCTTGAGGATGATAATCTTAGGACACTATCTCAAAAATAAAAGAAATGAAAATTGATGTTGCTTTGAGTTAAGTCCTACTGCGGAGGAGTAATTGTTTAATTAATTTATAGTTTCTATCTTTATCACAGGATTTTACTCAGGATTAAGTTAATGTCACGTTTCGTTTGAGGTTATGCAGAGAAGGAAGTGAACACGATTAGCGGAAACAGAAGTTTAAAAAAAATTAAAGAAGGCTTTTTTTTTACCAAATATAAAGACACTGGTCGTCTGTTTGCTCACCACGTCAACTTCCAAGAGAATCTGTTCAGTTTGTCAAATATCGTTTGAATGAGGACTAGAAAACACTAATAGTGATTTTATAGTTTTAACTTTCATTAAGAAAAAATAAGCTAAACAAGTGAATTTAATTTTGTGTTAAAGCATAAATTTAAGGGCGAACCATAATAATAAAAAAAATTAAAAATAATAATAAAAAAAGAAGTAACGAAAAATAAAATAAAAAGTTAGGAAAACAATAAAAAAAAAAAATACTCGGACATTGAGAAAATAAGATTAAGAGAAAAAAAAGTAGATATACAGATTCCACCCGACAACATTCAGTATATGAGGCCGAGACCTTAAGTATCAAGCTAAAGCTGACATCTAAAATGAGATGGTTGCTTTTTTAACATTTAAGGTAATAGCAGAAATCCAATGAAAACAATGCCAAATATCTGAAACATGGGGGGGGGGGGGGCTAAAAATAAGCTATTCCTATGTTGTTTGGGCCTCTGAACATGATGGTGAAGTCCGTTTGTCGATCCGACCTTTCGTTCGGGTGTTGTTAAGGATGGACAGACACGGACGGACGGACAGGACAAACGCTATAGCTACCAATTTTGGTCGCTATCACAATAGCTCCCAAATGGGTCGCTTAAAATTGATTGATTTATGAATTTATTAAGCCATTATTGTAAAATTATTGACACTCAAAATGAAATATCTAGCTGTGTATAAAATCCCAGTTGCCCCAATAAAAAGGAAATGAAAGTGCTAAAGAAATTCGTGAAATTTAAGATGATGAATGAATAACTAACAATATATTATAGATAATATTATAGTTCTTGATAGTTGGTCCTAAGTTACGCAGAAAATAATTACAATGAATTTAAAGAAAAAAACAACGCTAAAGCTTTTTATTTAGTGTAAACGAAGCTTATAAGCATATAATTTCTTACATTGATCTGTATTTACATTTATCAAATGTAAAACATCAAATTCATTTGCATTTAGTCCTACCTAAGCTTCGAAAACGATTGCATTTATTATGAGATCAAACTGAATGATTTATCATCCTTTACAGATATTCATTTCCGACGATGCAGCCGTAAAGTCCTTTGATCTATGTTGGTTTTCATTTCATTTCTACGATTTCCATCGTACCGACTGTGAAACCGCCCGTCTTCGTAAAATGAGGCATTGATATCAAAATTCTTTATATATATATATATATGCTTCAAAATCTTCTAGATATCTTCTGTAAACCGTTGGGGGGGGGGATCCTTTTTCTTTTATTCCATTTTATTCCATTTCTCTTTATTTCCATTTCTTGATGCCAATCTCCTACCATCCATTTTCTTTTCCAAAATCCACAACAGTTCAAATCGTCCTCATATTAATATCAATATCGTATCAATGGTTTTTGATTCAAGACTTAATTTATTAAATATTTTTCATTTTTTTAGGCTAAACAGAAAGTTTTTATTTTAAAAAAAAATTCATTGAGGACATAGATAAATACTCTTGATCAAGTGGGGAATAAAAACTGGATAATTGATAAATCTTTTATCTGATCCATTTAATGTTGAAACTTGATGAAAAAAAATTTCTGAAACACATTAGATTAATTGTATTCAGAAGAAGGTGAGATTTTATCGGGTACTTCGCAATTTATTGATAACTTGAAACATTTTTTTTGAAAATCAAATTAAAGATGGCAGATGCTATATTTAATATTACTATTCTCATGAATGTTACTTTCTAAAATAAATACTTCTGCAACGCCTCTTACTATATTAAAACATATATTTAATACGAATTTTTGGAAGATAATTCCTTTCTTCCTTCTTCAAGTTTTCTGAAAATAACAATACATTTTCAGGTGATATCATTCAAATACACATCTTGTACATAGTTGTTAACAAACATTTCTCGCCCTTAAATGCTACAAACACTTATTATTTCAATTAACGTTAATCACAATTGTTTGAACTCTTCAATTATTACGCCTTTTTTGTTTTTGTTCTTACAATTCCTTACCATTTCATTAGCTAAGTATACAAAAACATTCTCTACCTCTAAGCCTTTACTTCTGTTAAAATTTATATTTCTTGTGTTTCTTATAATCATATTTTCCAATAACTTCCTTGTTTTACCATCTTTTTCTAAAATCAAAATTTTGACTTCATCCTTAATACAATGTCCTTCTTTATAACAATGATCTGCTACGTCTGATTTATCTCTCAATTTATTTTTAATGCACTATACTTGTTCAAGGGCCCTCTCCCGGGTCGCTCTTTTGCTTTCTCGAATATAAATTTTACCACAATTTTGGAAGAAAGGAATTATCTTCCGAAAATTCGTATTCAATGTATGTTTTAATATAGTAAGAGGCGTTGCAGAAGTATTTATTTTACAAATATGTTAAGAAGCAGATGGGAATTGAAGAAGAAGTATGGTAATGTTACTTTCTAATAATAGAATAATGCATTTGTGTACCTAAAACAAAGATTAAAATTAATTCCGAAAAAGCACTTCTAATGAAGCGAAGACTTTCGTTAGAACACTTTTAATTGTTGCACGACAAAATCGTAATCACGAAAAAAAGATCGAGTAGTAAAGGAATGTTTATAAATGATAAAATAGGGACCGTGCACAGATGGCCGATTTCGACTACAGCGCCATTGGCGGCTGTTGCAGTCCCAACTGTTGGGACGCGGCAGCCATATTTCCTTTGCGAAAATATAGCTCGTTGTTACGCTGCGACTTCTACAAATCTATTTCAAAGTAATTTATAGCCGAATCGATTCTCAAGAATGGTACTTGTTTTCGTTAATATACTTTGGGAAAAATAGTTGGTAAATAACTTGGACTAAGTGGGTGCATTGACCTTTCATTTCCAATGAAGTGCTTACAGCATAATTTTGAATTTTTAGTTGGTTCCCAAGTGGAATCATTTCGCCTATAAAACAATTTGAAAGAGATATATTAGTAATTATATATTTTGGTAATTATAAAATTTTGTTTCTATAAAGATATAATAAACAAAAGTTAGATTATTTACAGATATTAAAAATAAAAAGTTCAAATGTTCTTACAGGACAAGAATAAAAGTGAACATTTTCTGTATTTTTATAAGTACTATTACATCCAACAATGCAGCAATTAAGGTTGCATTTGCCCATTATTGAAATTTGTTGAAACCATGGGCATGCGATCCTTCGTAAGCAAGTTATTGTTAGAAGCTCTCCTCACAATATTTCCAATTTCTGCCGCCACTGGCAGCACCAGTCACATGCACTATACAGCAGTAAATTTTGATGCGATGCAACTAGGAGACCACACAGCTACTTTCCCCTTGTTTCTTAAAATAGGAGCTGACAAAGTGTTGGATCGCAGTTGCTGCAGTATTTCACTCATATGAGATGTTTTGTAAATGCACATAAATAATTAGGAGACTTGTACGCAGTGGTAATGTAATAGTTGCTGGCTGGAGGAGCCGGGATCGGGATTTCCTTTCATGGTATTTTAAATGATTCATCCAGATCTCCGTAAAATGGGTGCTGGCTTTCTTTCTCGGGGGTTAAAGCAGGTGTTGGTTAAAGGCTGGGAAAGTTAACAAACACTCTGAGGTCGACTTTTCGCCCGCTGCAATTACCAAAAACGGTAGAAACAGGATTTTCAATATCATGGTTCTTGCTATTTAGAATTTACTTCTTGTTGTAGCATTTAGAGTTTCTCTTTCAGGACTTAAAGAATATAAAAATACATAAAAATAATTATTTCGTAAATCAGTTTTCTGATTTTCTCGCTTTTAAAATTGATGAGTTTTTTTGCTGTTCAGAAAAAAAAGAAATTAAAGATAATGAATCTTATCAAAAAGATGATTCCTCAATGACTCAAGTGATGCAATTAAAATAAAAAAAAAATAAAAAAATAAGAAGTTCCTGAAAGAACTTAATATCTACTTTCCACAAAATATTATTTCACAAAATTTCTTTGTTATTATTATTATATTTTTTTTTGAAAGCCTTGAAAACAGAAATACGAAATGCCTGTTTCTAATTATCAAAATTATAATATCTGCTGAATATAAAACAGTACAAATCTTCCAATTCCCGAAAAAAAAAAAAATTAAATTCGTTATCTAAAGCGGATTAATTTTAATTGTGTCAAGCCACACGCAAATTAACGGATTAGCGAAAGGATTAATATCCATTTGAAATTCATCGATTTGAAATCCATTGTTTAGTTTATAATGCTTTTCTGTGAGGATTTTTGCCGCCTTCGCGCTCGAATTTCTCTACACGGACACATTTGGAAAAAGATTTCAAACCTCAAATTTAGATCGTCTCTATTCCTGCTAAATACTTACCAAGTTTCAAGAAGATCCATCCAGCGTTTCCTATGTGTTTAGAGGGAGGGGAAGGCATTTTTATATTTTATATATTTTATATATATAAGATTTTCTAAAAAATAAGAAAAAAATAAATCAGATAAAGAATTCGTCTAGTTTCTTATCAAAAGTAGAAGAAAAAGAAACTTCTGGAACATTTCGATAACACAATAAAATAACAACCGAGTCTTAAATATTTTAGATTTAATGCTTTCTCTGAGAGCATCAATCATTTTAAATTGCAATACATAATTATTTAATAATGTAGAAACGAAAAACAAAACAAAACAATAAAAGTTAATGCAGTTACCACGTGACCTCCATTCTTTCAATTTTCGAAAATTCCGACGACATTCAAGGAAACGGCGGCCATATTGCTACTTTAATACTAACATTGTTGTAATAATTAGTTAAACGTTGAAAATTAAAGTAGTGTTAAGATTACAAAACACTGCAGAAGTTTTGAAGAGCGGCAACAAAGTAATAGTTCACACGCTTTTTGACCAGGCATGATGGATATTCTTGTTTGTCAGCTAAGTGATTCCAGTGTGAGATTAGGGTATAATATTCAACATTTTGCTGTTAATCTGGAAGTCATTTACGCCTGGAAGTCGTAAATCAGAAATCTTGATATTTTTTTCTTTAATTTCTTGATTCTCATTATTTCAAATTTTGCTTATAAAAAGAATATGAGGCCTTATGAATATTTCGTCTTATATCGCACATTTAAATTTGCAAAAAAAACAAAAACAGAAAGCAGTAATGAATCTACAAGAATGAATCTGCTTGTTAATACAATTGTTATCAAATCTTATAATCATTTTCTATCCTTTACAAATTGAAGTCCATTCCAATTTTCTCTCTTTTTTTTTTATTTTTTTTTTATTTTTTAGTTCCTTTTTATTGAAAAAACTGTTGATACAAGTTTGAAAAACGGTCAACTATAGCAGTTTAAAAGTTGAAATTCTACAACATCTTTCTACTAATTGTTGGTGGCATTTCCAATGTCACATTGCGAAGTAGTCTAACAAGGGAATGGTTATGTTTGTCAGATCGAAACATCCCTTGAAATTTTTATCATTTATTCAGGATCTTAAGGAGTTGACGTATACCAAATTTTAGCTCCTTTTTTTGCACTGAAAGGGGGTTAAAAAAAAATTGTAAGAGCTGAGAGCTTTTTGCACTGCGGGGAAGCATCGGACAGCTAATGTGACATTGGAAACACCACCGACAGTACCTGGTATGAATAGAGAAAAAAAATCTATATAACTTTTTTGTAATTAAAGATAGATATTAATAAATGTAAAATAAGAATAAAGAATTGAGAAGTTAAGTTTGATGACCATTTAACAGAATTTTAAACAAATATAAAACAAAATGCAACAATACGAGTAAAATCCCCATAAACAAAAAGCATTATCAATTTCCGAGGCTGCAATTTTTACAAAAGTGGGCAAGAAATGTATTAGATAATTTAAATATGAAATATAAATCAAAATCAGGCAGTAAGCCATGTTTCAATCCAGCCTTTAAAGAGACCCCAGTTATTAATTTAGAAACTTTTTCCTTTTTAATTAATATACTATTCAGTGCACCTGATAAACAGGAATTTGCATCTAATTCAACGTTCACATAAAAAAAAAAACGCGAGGACAATTTTGAATAGCGGACGTCGAACTGAAGACTGCAAATGCTTTAAAACGCAAACACTTTATTGATGCGCGCAGCCCTTTAGGAGGACAGGGAATAAGAGGAATCACGTGAGATTACCTCTGCTTCTGATAGATAAAGAATAAAAGAACATCAATTAATTCACCAAATAACTGGTGCAATAATTAATGCATCAATAACGCCGTTCCATGGTTGACGTAGTCCAGCAAGCACAAATGAGCGGTTTCTGAAGTTAATCTATTACATACACCACTCGCAATTCAATTAATCCTTATTAGCCCCTAGTTCATTTTGCTACTGGGGCATTAAAACTATTTGAAATATTTTGAAGCAAGCCGATATCAGTTGAATAAATAACCAAAGACTCACGTCATTCTGAACTGTTAAAAAATGGGTATCTGATGTATGGGAGTACTATTAGAATGAAACGGGGTACTTCAAGATTCGTTCAGCATTGGTTCATCGTCTGTAGAAGATGACAACTGCTTTTGTAACCCAAGTACTCTTCCTGTCAATATTTTGTTAATGTTTAATTTCTAATCCTAAATTTTTTGTCTTAATAGGAAACGTTCAGCTTCGGATTGGAATTCGAAGATGGTTGTTTCTTATTTGAAGAGTTCTGGAGTTGGGAAATCCACACAATTTCAATCAGCTTAGTCTTGTCGAAAAATGCTTATTAACCAGAGAGCTGCATCTTGTCACTGAGGATGTACCAAATTTTTAGAAGTTTTTCTATCATCGCATTCTCTTGTCCACTAACTTCCGTCATAAACACCTCATTTTAAATTAATATAAACAATCAGACTGCACTCAGATTAAAAGGATTTATTTAAAAACACTTACAGTTTCGAGAGCCTGTCTTCCGGCTCTCGAAACTGTAACTGTTTTTACATTTTCTTTTTTTAAAATCCTTTTAATCTGATTGCAGTCCGATTGTTTATATTAATTTTACATCTGCACGTAAAAACTCGACGACGAAAATAAAAGATATATATCTTCGGCCTCGGCGGAGGACGGGAATTTTTCCACGCTTCTTTCTCCTCCAAACGGGCCCTATAGAATGGGTACCGGGTTTCTTTCCCGGGAGTTAAAGGCGGGCGAGCGACGGGCCGACCCCCCGTCCTCAACTTTGTCCCGTAGGTTCTGAACACTGGAGCCTACCCTCCAGTTGCATTGCGCGGTCCTCTGGGCCTGATCGCAACTTTAACTTATATCTTCATCCATGAACATGGACGGACTTCTCATACTACGGGGAAAAACACAGCGAACCGCCTTTAGATTGCAGATGGGATTTCAATACGCCGAAGAAAATCTTGGAATAAAAGATTGAGACAATACACATAAAAAGTTTGTATTTCACATTAAAAACTTACATATAGGAGCTTTCGAACTTCTTTACGAAGGTCGTAGTTAACTACAATTATAAGGTTCAAGAGACAAATTTAAACTTCTAATCGTGATTGGTCCAAATGTAGTCCTCTTTTATTCAGATTCACACAAAAAAAGATAGATGTAAATTTCTCAAAGACTGTGGTTCTGTCTATTAAACTACTATGGTCCAAAGCCAGTATACGAAGTTGTACACTGAGGAAAACTGTAAGACAACAACTTCATCTACTGGGTAAATTAATAACTAAAATAACCCTACTTACTGACAACACTTTACAACATAATTAACTGTGCTAATATGTGACATTTAAGAAAAAGTAAAAAAAAATAATATGATTTTAAAAATTAGATGTTATTAAGAGAGAACTGTTAAAATGAATAAAAAGAAATGTTTGAGATTGCGTGGAAACATATGGAAATGAATCCTGTTCAGGACTTACTTTCGAAATATCTTTTACTGCTTCCCAATTTGATTCCTGAGCTCTTCGTAATGTGCCTTCGTCAAAGCAGCAGCGGCAGCGCAAGGGTTTCGTTCGGGTGTTGGGATAAACATTGAATTCGGTCGTTGTGGCGCGTTCGAGGCGTCGATTTAACTGTGTCAATATTTGAATCGGTTGCTGTAATTGGAGCAACTGGAGCGAATGATCGATAGTTCTGTTTATCACCAGACAGCTTCGGCGTTCGTCAAAACCCAATAGTAATTCATAATTAATCGAAGAACACAACCCCAAGGCGTTCTTGATTCGCCTCTTTCGGTGCAAAAGGGAGATTTCGAGAAGCAATCAAGTGGGCATATGGAGAGGAGCTTAAGCGGCTCAAAAGGCCACTTGGCGGAGATTGGCCATTGGAACGGATTACCCGAAACCCTTTATTAACAGAACAATGTAAAGAATGCAGTCTTTTCCTTTCGTTTGCGTCAAATAACTATTCAGACGCTGCATCAAACCCAGTGGCATTTACGTAAGCATTTGAATGGACGATTCCAAATATCCACGACGTAGTTGGTCGCCTTATTCTGTCAATATCTAAGAGTTTAAAAAAAAGAAAAAAATATTCTTAAGACTTAGGAAAATATTTTTAGGACTACCGTAGGACCAATTGCCTATTTTCAGACTCAAATTTTTATCAGTTTTCTAAAAAACAAAAAAGATATTCTTTTTTGATGAAAGTTAAAAAATGCTAACTAGGTAACTTTTCTTTCTTGCACTGAATATTAAAGAGATATCAAAGAACCTTATATATTCGGTCGAACATTTCTAAGACGTTTAACATACATCAGATAGTAAACAACACGTTCTATATGATGTAACATCAATCTAAATAAAAATATTTAGGATTTATAACACGTATATCCCTTAGCCAAATGGTAAGACACTAAATTCTCCTCCAGATTTGTCCTAAGGTCCACCAAGTCCTCTGAAGAATAGGTACAGAGGAGACAGTATTTGTTTCCCGAGGTTTCAAAGCGAGATGGAGTCGAGCTCAACTTCGTCCCGTTGATCAGAAAACCCACCTCTCGCGACTCCAAGGGTCTGCATAGGCCTGCAGTGGGATTCTTTAACTTTTAACTTTAACACGATATCCATCCGTAGGTATTTCTTTGTTCAGGATAACTCAAAAACTATTTATCGTAGAAGGCTGAAATTTGAGATAGTTTATAAAAAGGCAAAAATCCTTGAAACTGATTTCGCAACATATCAGATTTATCTGTATGGAGGACACAATGTTCCAGAATGCGTTGCTCTTTAATGCAGCTCTAAAACGATAGTAACATAAAAACTATAAAACTTATTCTAATGAAAAATAGTAAACCTTGTGAATTTGACACACATTCCTCAAAGAGCTAGGAAATAACAATGTCAACTACATACATACATTGTCAACATAAATTATCAAAAGTAAAAGAAACTGAAATTCACTAACTTAAAAAGATAAAATTCGATAGAAAATCGATGTTAGCCAATATGAATTCTGTGGCAAGTTTTGGTACATATTGGTTTCCTATAGATGAGGATCTTAAGGACAACAACAATGTGACATATTGACTCTGTAAACAAGATATATTGGAGGTGTAGGGAGTGGCTTACTACAATTAGGATTAGGTCTTGCCGTTCAAGTATTTGAAATTCGGCATTCCAACTTTAATTTTCTTGTCGTATTGTGGGTTTTTTTCCTGCAAATCTAAATGAATGCTAGTATCCACGGCTGATTAACAAGAACACTACCATTCATTTAGATTTGCAAGAAAAAAACCTCCTTTTGTGATTATCCACGGCTAATTAACAAGAATAATTTCAAAAGGAGACCGCATAATGTGATAAGACAAGTTCCCCCGATATCTGAGAGAATGGAAGCAAGTCTGTCACAAAAGCGGAAAGAGCAGATAAGAGGAGAATCTTCCATTTTCAAATTTCTTTAAAATCCATCAGTTCGGAGGAAATACAAGGTGGCGCCCATATCGTCTATATACGTTAACATTAGACAACGTCATCAAGAGGTTATCAGGTTATCGGGAAATTAAATGTAACATCTACAAACTCAAAAAGTCTTTGTGCTTTGATAAGCAGAAATATGAAACGTACGAGCTAAATGCGTCTGAAATCTTTGCCTTGTTCAGTATTGAACCATTTCTAGTTAATTTACCGTTGCGATTTACGCGGTCTCAATCTACGTGAATTCGAAAGGAAGGAAACAGGATAAATCTGAAAAATAAATTCCGAATACTGACTTTCAAGTAATTTCACATTGATATTTTTATGTTTTGGCTTACTTAAAGGATCTTAATGATGATTTTTATTAATTTTTATTCTGATATACGCAGGTAAGAAATGCATCATCTTCACAACAATTTCCCATTTCTGTAAAGAAAGTGATCTGTCCGTACCGCCACGGCCGAGCGGTCTAAAGCCCATTGCATACGGATCCGAAAATCGGTCGGTCGAATCCATGTGCAATGCGATGAACGGAGGAGCGTTTTTGAGACCAAAATTATCGTATTGAAATGAAAAAAGATAAGGTGAATGAGGGTGTTTTGAATATATAAATTTTGGACTGAATTAACCTATTTTAAAATTGTGTTCAAAACAATCTCATTCACCTTACCTTTTTTCATTTCAGTATGATAATTTTGGTCTCAAACAAACGCTCCTCCCTTCAGCCTATTGCACATGGATTTGACCGACCGATTTTCGAATCCATGTGCAATGGGCTTTAGGCGGCGGTCTGTCGTGTGGCCGATGTGGCGGGACCTGGGTTCGAATCCCGGCTTAGAACATGGATGTTTGCTTTTTTTCCTGTGTTGTTTACTCCTGTGTTTCGCTTCTTTCGCCGTCTATGGCAGCTTTGGGTTACCCTCTGATCTGGGTTGGTGTCAGGAAGGGCATCCGACCGTGAAACCCCTTGCCAAAACCGATTATTCAGCAAGCGCGCCTTGCTCATCAGCGACGCCACGCGGTCTCGGAAAAAGCTACAGGCGATGATGATGCAAAGAAAGTGATCTCAATTCACCCGAATTTTGAAATACGCTGACTTCAGAAACAATCTTACAGAAATGGTTACTCGATTTCGCCTCCTGACTAAACTTATCTTTTTTTAACTGGCTTTGTAAAAAAGACAATCATATATAAACCAACAACACGTGTCGAAACGCCATCGAAAGCAGTAGAAATTTTCAAAACTATTCGCTAGGTGGAGACACGCGCTACAAGATCACAGCATTAGTTGTGAAAGTTTTATGGGGGGAAAAGTTAAACTAATTTGACTTTTTTTTTTTCCTATTAAAAAAAATAGAATCCCGGAATTCTTACATTTGAAACAGTGATAGCCGGATTAAATTATCCTTTGGGATTTTAGACAAGGTTTTATGGGAAACCTTTTCACAGACAAATTACATAACAAGGAAAAATCCAATTCAATGTAGTGTCACAAGGGAAAAGTCTGTTGTAGATGAGAATTGAGTGTTAATTCTTTTAGTAACACAGAAATTCGAGAGAATTCGGTTGAGGATGAAAGACTTTATTGCTAGAGACAGGATAAACGAGATTCAATTGCTTACACGAAGCTCTATCGGTGATATGATTATCTATCGGGTTGTGCGCAAAGTAATTGCGTATTTGCAAAGCGTGTTAGCTCTAGAAACGGCTTGTCAATAAAACAAATCGAATTTGCCTTCATTATTAGAATTGATCTCAGAAAGACAACACGTGTTTGTTTGCAATTTGATAGAAAATAATGTGAAGAAGAGAGCCTTTATTAAGCCTTTTTTGTTGTTATGATTTTGTTAGTTAGCGAAAGATTGTTCGATACCATGTATAGACCATCGAAAAATTTCAATTAGAAATTTCCAAAACTATTCACTAGATGGAGACACGTGCTACAAGATCGTAGCATTAACTGTGAAACGTTTACGGGAAAAAAAGTAAACTGATTTCCATTCAATCTCGATGAAAGCTCGGATTGGAGACTAAAATTTCATTGACCTCGTTATTTACAAAGTTTCATGAATATCGATCCAGTGGGAGTGGAATTATTTCAGACTAATGGAACGAAGGATAGATAAACAGACAGATAACCATCAACCATAGATATTGTCATGAAATATAACCAGTAAATGCTTTTTTTTTTCAAAGTTAGCGCACGTTTACAGATTTACACCATTAAATACAGATGAAAGCAGATATGACTCAAAAGCAGATATGATAATAAAGGATTTAATGAAACTATATTCCGTGGTTTTCCTATTTATTGATAAAGTCATTAGCACAATAATACCACAGAAATTCAAAACAGACGGCATCTGACTCATTAGACAATGAACAAATTAAACAGGACCAAGAATATAATGGAAAATGTTTCAATTTTTTTTCTTTTATTTATTACAGTTGTAGCTAATAAGTATTGGTCACTCCACAGAGATTACCGATTTTCGGTGATTTTGAGTGTTAAGAATGCAGTGATCAAACGGCTCGTTTGGCTGCCAGATAACAATATTCCATTTACTAAAAGAATTGTCCACATCATTATTATAAATATTGAAGTCGCAAGTAGCTGTATATTAGAAGTAGTAGCAAGTTGTTGTAAAATTATATCAATTAGCAGTTATAACTATAAATTAATAGTTGCTATATACAATGGTACAAATATTGATCTGTATTTAAAGTGTAATGAAATCGTCAAGGCACTAAGCATGAGCAAACGTTTAATAATAGTGACAGCAATGAAGTACAAAGAAGAACCATTGTATTTCGAAACCGTAAGTATTATCTGTATTATCTTAACCGTAAGTAACCGTAAGTATTATCTTATTCTTCTTTGTTTATACGTATCTGTTTATACGGATCTTATTAATCTGTTTACACGTATTAAATATGTGCTGCCTTGCTTTGTACAAACTCTAAGTCAGTAGTTGCTTAAATTGCAGTAATAAATATTTCTGTGGAAAAAGAAGTAAATAAGAATAAATGTAAAAATATATGAGAATGAATGAGCCTCAATTGTAAAATTGGAAGTAATGGTAACAGCTCTCGACGTTCCAAATTAGTTTAACCGATAAGTTACAAGAGAGATACATCAGAACTCTGTGATAAGCAACTTTTTTTTTTTTGTATTTTCAGAAAGGTAAGTATATATTTAAAGTAACATTTATCTTGTGAAAAACATCTTATGCAATTTATTTTACTTAGAAACATAACGAGTTAATTTTAAATATTAAACATACTTTAAAGAATATTACACTTTATGTTGTATAGAAAATGACTCAAATCAAACCAACTTCTCCTATTCATATCTATCTATATTTCGTCCTGATTAGAGGACTTCTTCAGGAACGTAAATAAAATTAAATTACAAAATAAATAGAAAGAGAAAACCTTTCTCTTTCTAGTAACATAATCGAAAATAACAAAGTAATCTTAAACAAATGTACCGTATTGCATAATCGAAATTTAACAAAGTAAACAAATGTACCGTATTACATTCAAAATGAAAACAACAAAGTAAATCTACTGTATTACATTCAATAATAAAAATAACAAAGTGAATCTTAAACAAATATAACATCGTGAAACTGAAACAAACATAACATCTCACTTTAGTAATTGAACAGACATGTGGATTTACCAAACAGATTTACTTTAATGTTAAATACTCTTTAATTTTCTTATTTTTCAATAATGAAATAATATATAAGTTATGATGAATATTACACTTTATTTTATCTTTTTGTTTCTGCAATGTAAAATATACAGTCATAATGAAATATAGTAAAACCTCGATATAGCGCTATCCCGCTTATTACGCTTTTAGGTCACGGTCCCTTAATGAGCGCAGTAACGGGGTTTTGCTATAGTTAATTTCGTCTGACAAAAATAGCTCACTTATAATAACTTGTCTTACTTTAACTTCGTTAAATTTCTGTATTTCAGTCTCAATCAAGAGCAATCAAAACGCACTCTTAAAATTATTATCACATTAAAAAAAAATAATAACGCAGTCAAAGTTTATAGCCAGAAATAGTTTATAGTTTACATTGCCATGCGGCAATGCAGTTTACCGTAAACTAAAATGTAGGCGGGTGGGCTCGGATTGACCACCTGACCTGAACTTTGTCCCGGTTGATCGCGAGACGCCGGGAGCCTTGCTTCCGCCGACCACAAGGTCCTGCATAGGCCTATATAGAAGAATACTTTCACTTTAAGGTATTTTTTTTACAGATTCATCATATAAATGAAAATTGACTCAAATAACTGAATATAATTTGGTATTTCGAAAATGTGCATTTCAAATAACGCCTAATTTTTCCTGTAATATTTATCATCTGATGAGGAGGATAGGATTATGCCTCGTAACATGTAATGAAGTTACTTATATATATTTGCTTAATATGTTTTGTGTGTTTGGTCCTTTCTTTTAATCAATTTATTCACACTAATAATATGGAATATGTAAGATAACGTTAAGAGAGTTCTACTGTGGAACTGGGAGGTTTTATTTTTGGGGAAAAACGTTATTCTTATCCAGTCAAGTGTGTTATTCTATTGATGATATATACGGTTCTTCTTTTGGATGCAATATCATAATTTTCCTTTCTTTCTTAGAAAAGCTTATCAATCGAATTCAAAGATACTGCATCTACTTACTCCAAATCTAAAATTCATTCTGAAAACCATCTTTACATCAATTCAGCTTTTGTTTATATCCATTACTTTTCGAGGCATTTAAAGATTCTAATCTCCATCTTTATTTACAATTAATTTCTATATTCATTATTATTCTAATAAAAGAACAGTTAAATTACTACAATAAAGGGGCTGTGCTTTTAGAAAGACCTACTATCAAAGTTGGGACCTCACATATATCTAATTTTACTACTTTTCTTTTGGCAATAATTGTACCTAATTTAATCACATTAATAGTCATTTGAGATCCATTAGAGAAGAAAAAATTCAGAATTCTTTATAATTTAACCATTACTTTCATTTTTGATTGTAATTTCCTGCGTTGTGCTTTAAGTGTTTTGGTTTTCTTAAAGCTGAGCATAAGAGAATGTAAGAAATAGGCAATGCTTTGCCAAAGGAAGTCGACAGTATTAATCCAGCACTTGCTGATGAGTGGCTGCTGGGATTTCAAAGCGCCTTACAACATAAAACACCCAAATTTTTCCTTGATTCTCTTTTCTTTTGTCTCTCGCTTTTCTTCCATTCTGAAAATGAAATATTACAGTTGGAATTCAGTTGCTAAATTTCCATGTTTCCCCATCTTTCGAGTGCGAGCGAATGAAACACGGAAACATCGGAGGAGGAGGAGTTATTAGACTGAGAGGAAATTTGGTGCCAACACACAACCCCTTAGAGCCAACTTTTCTCGTCAAAAATCACTTAAGACAGCGTGAAAATCACAGGGTTTTTCCTTTAGATAACGTTAGAGTGGGCTGTGATTCGAAGCGGGAGGGGGAAAAAAAAAAGCAAGAAAAAAATAAGACTGATGAAATGATAAGTTGTCAAGTGCAAGTTTGAGTGAGTGATAGGAAAAAGGAAAAAAAAAAACATAAAGATACTTTATTAGAGATCGATCAGGGGAAATCTACTGAGGAAATGGGAATGATGTAGAACATCCTGAGAGGAAAAAAAGGAAAAGAAACAAGCAAAAGTAAGGAAACAAAAGACTGTTTTCGTTAACTTCATGAAACTTCAGACCTATTTTTGGAATGTTTGATTTTAAATAGTTTGAACCTGAAATATTGTCACCTTTTTGCTTTTTTTAATTAGGACAATTTATCAATGTGTTCCTTAATTTTTTTAAAGTAAACTTCTCTTTTTAAAAAAAAATATATTTTGAAAGTCTGTTTGTCATTCCACAATATACTTTAAAAGAAGGTACTTTGAAATACGTATCTTAATATATACTTTAAAGAAGGGTTTCTTCTTTACAAGAAGAAGGTACCTTGTAATGAAAAGATATTTATACGTTGTTTACTTTGATTCGAACGTCCAGCTGAAAAGTTGTAAACGAGGGCGAAAACTGTAGACTAGTTTGCCGAATGAAACGTACCATTTGGATAGGCAAACCATAAAAATAAAAAAAAATAAAAAAGAACCTTCATTTGAATAAAATATTTGTCCTATGATGTTGAAGCGACACTAACTTTAAAAGTTAAGTTTAATACCTTTATGCAGGTAATTAACGCATAATGTTTCATTCAGACACAGAAAATACAGGCTTCTGTCCATACTCAGTCAAGGATAATACTGTAAGATTGGAAGGCCAGTCCGAAGCTCGCCCTCCTTTAAAGCAGAAGAATGACCGTGCTAGGGATCGAACCAAGTTTCTCCAGCCTTAGATAAACGCCTATCCTCCTATCTTTATTTCTCTCAAAAAAACATAGAGGAGGACTGATTGAATAAACATTTTCGAGATATTATGTATAAACATTCCTTGTTTGAAATGCAGTAATAAATAATTCGGAAATGCGCTGTGATTTTGATGTGGCGAAATATTAATTCATCAAAGAACGTTCTTTAGGTCACAGATGTTTATTCTCTTTGATTGCTTCTCGTCTATCGAAACAATTTTCTGTGCTCACTATCCAGAGGGTTTGCAAATTACTGTACTGCAAAAATAAAATTGCCTTTCCTTCAAATAAAATCAATCCTAACTTGAGATCCAACTGTTACTAAGCCCTTAAAAGTTTTATTATTATAGCCTTAGTGGTTCTGAAATGTATCGCCGATCGACACGTAGCAGTTATAATCCATTTATGTGATCCACTGATATATGGTAGCAAAAACATTAAAGTTGGCTTGCTTTTTAATAGGCTACCGTTGTAATATAGTGGCAATGAAATTGGTGATAATACAAACCAATACACCTTTGAAATACCTACAGAATTCTTTGTATATATATATATATATATATATATATATATATATATATATATATAT
>JAFIDM010006943.1:36964189-36978038 GCA_023159025.1 Thereuonema tuberculata | reverse complement strand
TATATATATATATATATATATATATATATATATATATATATATATATTCAATTAATTAATCTATTGTTTAATTTTACTTTCCAAATAAATAATAAAGAATATTAAATATACCAATAAAATATATTTATAAAGAACTAGTATTAATAACGAATTATTTTATCTATAAATATTTATTTTCTAAATAAATGAATAAAAAAGAGCAAAGTCTTAGACTATTACGTTTTTGTTGTCTAAATTGTTTTTAAATTTTAGTTTCTTTAATTTACGTTTGTGCCGCTGATGACGCGAAGATAAATTGGCCGTATCTTCGCAGAAACAGTGGTATGGTTTTTGTATTGGCGATTTTATTTTTCAAATTCCGTATCAATGTACGACTTTATATGGTTTATATGTAGGTTAATTTTATTCTTATTTTTTATACTATTCTAAATTACAAATGATTGACTGAAACTTTTGTTTCGCGAAACTCATAGGGCCAACTTTGAGTTTTGCCAGTTCGATTTATATTCGTGTAGAATATTTTGGTAAAAATCTCAATTCTTACTTCTTTTGTTGTAAATTTAAATATGCCCTAGGAGAAAAAAAAAACCCTCAAAAGTCAGCAGCCCACACAATAAAGGACAAAAGCCGAAAAAGCCGAAACGAATTCCCTCCCACGTTCAGATCCTCGCCCCTATCTCTTAACAGCGAAAAGCGTCAACGAACGTTTTAATCTAGAGAAAGCTTCCCTGATGAAACAAATGAAGATTGTGATGGTGCATTTGAGAAGCTAATTAGCAGATGCCAGAAAAGGATATTGCTAAAACCATGAAAACGATAGCTTGGTTAGTTATGGAATACGAGGTTGGGATTTCAGGCATCGTTCAGTGTGTGAGATTTTAATTAAGCCACTGAACGAAAAAGATAAAAAAAAAAAAGAAGATACAAAGTACTCAAGCAACTGAAATATTATAAAGTTCATTCTTTTATATCCTTCATTCTGTCTCCCCGTGTCTCAAAACCTAATGGCGAAATTTAAGATACTAACAAGCAAGTAAAACTTCAAATTTAAAAAAATGGCATTGTACAGTAATTTGAAATAAGACTTATTTTCCCAATTCATTATCTCAGAATGTTTTTGATGTATTTTGCCTAAAATAAAACTGATGTATGTTTTTCTGGCATAACGATGATATTCTGCGGAGAAAAAAACGGTAGGCAGGTGAAAACTCATATATTAGGCTCTAAAATACCTTCTAAAATATCTTCGTATCAGATAGAAAACCTTTACAAATATTCGACTAATTGTTAAATATTTTTTACCATTTTAATTTTTTTTTAAATTTTTATTCAAATACTAATCGGCATAGGATTTAATATAATATCTAAGAAAAAAACGGAAGAAAAGTATTTGAATCAAACTAAATTAAATTAATTATAATTGGCGTGCCAATCTTTGAATATTAGCATAATAAGATGTAAATTAGTAGTATCAAAGGACAGTAATAGTTACCAGTAAACTTATAGGATCTTTTTGTAAAATGTTTATTTAATGATGCACTGTTTTGAGCCCTCTGTGATTTGGTCAAACATACCAAATCAACAGAAAGTTTATTAAGGTTTATCTATCATTAAAATACTTCCCAGATTAAATATTTATTTGAGTTTTTGAGTACCGTATGTATCGATGTATAACACGCACTTTTTTTTCCCTAAAATCTAGGCTGAAATTCTATCTGCGTGTTATACGCGTATACTACTTTGAAGTGCTGTAAATGAGTTTTTTTACTGAAAATTCTTTCTTAAAATTAGGGTGCGTGTAATACGTCGATAAATACGGTAATTACTGCATATTTGCTTGAAAAACTTTGAACTTTCTAGTCAAGATTCAAATTTAGAGTTATTTTGACCACAGATGGATTGCATAACATATACTGAATTCTAAAATCCTTTCTAACTTCTTTTTTTTTTTCTCCGATGCAGATTGATAAGCGCTAAGTTAAAGTATCCCGTTACAAGCCTATCGGGGAGATATGACTCTTGGCATTCCCTGACCAACAGGACTAAATTCAGGTCGACGCTTGCCCGTCTGTAATTCTGTAAAGAAATCCGGCATCCATTTTACATAGAAGTGGGTGAGCCCTAGAAGAAAACAAGTCGAAGAAAAACATAATTAAACCCGACTCCTCCAGCCCGAAGTCAAGTGTTTTACCACTTGAGATACCGGATTACCACTAACGGTACAAATGTCAGATTACATTTTTTGAATCCTAGATCATTTCCTAAATGAGTGTAAAAACGGGAATATTTATATTGAATTCCTTATTATCTTATAAAACCTTATTAAAGCCCGAACATAACTACTGTACATATGTCAGTAGTTTTGATTACATTTTAAAATAAGAAAAAAACTATGAAATAGGACCAAGGCTTGCAGAAAACCTCTTAGGGACTGCACACTTAAGTGTACAACAAAGTAAACATAGGAATGACATCACAAAATCGATTTAATATAGGAAAGCCGTACATTATTACCACTTTCAACAATGAAGATGATCTTACAATATTCTAAATTTTGTTAAATAGCAGTACATAGCCTAAGTATGGGAACCTTTTATCGCTCAAGGCCACATGTTACTCATCAGGCCGCAGTGAGTAGAACATTATATTCTGTTATTAAAAATCTATTAAAATATTCCTGACAAGAAAGTCATACATTTAGTTATAAAGTGTCAAACATCAATTTTCTATGAATGTATCTCAATCATAACATGGAAAAATCGTTATCCGTTCAGCAAAAAAATAAGTTTCTAGACATAATGTCGAGGAACTTAACTCTGTCCTGCAGCGAAGTGTGACTGTATCGAAGTAGAAACATTCGAACGATTTTATTTCCTTTGGTTTTGTAAGTTTTCAATTTATTTATAATACAATTTCTTAACTGTTCCTTTTGTAAAGTTTCCTACTAAAACCACATACGAATTTGAAATTGCATATGAAAGGCCGCACTTAGTATCACAAAAGGCCGCAGGTTCACAACGTCCGATTAGCCTATCAAATTTTAATATAAATCATATTTCAGACGTTAAATACAAATTACTGAATGCCATTCAATAAGAAAGAGTATTTAAAAAGTGTAATCTTAAGAATTTATAATTGAAAATGAAAGCTGTGAACTCGAAACAATTGTGTAACGAGTTTATTTTATTTTACAAACTACGTGTTATGTGTCACATTTTTGATTTTCAAGCATTATTTTTTTTAGTTGAACTGGGTACTTCGTAACTTCAATGAAAAAGTTTTATGTTATTGAAAAGTATGCTTTATTAATAGATGTTTAAGCGTTGCTGATTTTTTATAGTGTTTTAATAAATTAATTTGTGCCAAACTTTACGAAAATTTCAATAATCCAAAAACAAACTCCAGCGGACAAGACAGAAGATTCTAAAAAAAAAAAAAATCTCTATTCTTCCAAAAAAGCCGCCTGCAGCATATCGGCGTTCCTCTCCTGACCGCCAAATAGCTTCTGGCGCGAATTTTTTCGATTGTGATTCCAGATGAGGACTAATTTGATGGCAATATGCCCATAGCGTGTGCCTTCATTTTCCGCCATCCATTACATCGATTCCGCTTTTATAACCGGAATATTCCGGAAGCGATGGAATTAAAGGAAAAAAAAAAGCACGGCCTTCTAAAATCCGCTGCACACGGTACGAACTTTAAATAACGAACAACGATTTTTTTTTAAAAAAAAATACATGTAAAAAATATTTTTACCTAGAAAAAAGACAAATAAGATAAAATAAAAGTTCCTATAGAAACGGCGAACTTAAGTTTCGTAAACTGTTGCATTAATTTATTTGCTGTAAGTTACAACAAATCATTTATTACTAGCATCTTTTATTTTGAGAGGTCGTCATTCCCTTAATTTCAGTTTTTTGAAGATAAAAATCACTGAATTTTAAAATACATATCGGTTTACCAACTATTAACTCGTCAATGACTTCATGGTTTCAGCTCGCCGCCTTTTTGAATTTCCAAAAAATCAAAAAACATCAAAAAATCAAAGGAAAGGTGAGACAGCATCTTATCCATAAATGTCTACGTCAATTTTCAACAACAATCATTCACTAATTCAAAAGATATCAGGAAGCGCAGAAGATATTAGAAAAGAGAGACACATACGTATGTTTACGGACACTACAAAACTTATAAGATTCCCTTTCTTAGGAAAAGTAGGTTAAAAACATAACTCCTCGAACGGAACCCGGCTTATAGAAATACAATTTAATTTTTTATTGCATTGATTTTTTGATTTTTTTTTCCTTATCTACCATGTAATACTACTTTAAATAATTCTACACCATCTTTATGCTGTATAAATATTTATTAACAATATGAAGCGAATTTTCGGAAATAATCAACTCCTTTCCTTTGTCAAGCTACCAAATTTAAAATTAACAAAGACAAGAGATCAAACAGGAAAACGCTAACTCTTTTGTTACACTTTTACAATATTAACACATCAAATTCTACAATGCAATGATATCTTAATAATGTAAACTATTTAGCTCTACAGTATTACAAGATTTAATATGTTGCGACACAAAGACAAAGTTACTATACTTCCCTGCATACTTCTATTCAAATTACTTTCTTTCCTATTTTTTAAGATACTCTCAATAATCTTCCTGATTTTTGTGGGTTATTTTTTCACTTTTCGTATCTTTATACTATTACTCATTAAATGTCCTTTTGAGTGGCAATGCTCTGCTATTAGTTACCTCCTGAACGTAACTACCATCAAATAAAGATGGTGTAGAATTATTTATCTTAAAATAATGAGAAGGAAGGAATTGAAGAGTAAGTATGGAACTAATACTACCTTCTTTTCTATAGTAATAACTCATATGTACCGGTATCAAGAATTACAAGCCGATCGACAACGGCTAACGTACAGTTTCTTTGCTACACCAGAATTTTCATAACTTAAATCTAAGTTATGAAGGTGAGACAATCTGCATAGCAAATACATGTTGACAAACATTAAAAGGAAAGATTAGGGCAGTTAATATCGATAGTGAAATTGGACTGGCATTACGGGTAGTTCATAATTATGTAGGTATTCCTCACTTGCAATACTGTAAAATGGACTTGTAATGGCGGATTTTAATGATATCGAGAAGCAAAATCAACAAATTTTGAAACTCGTTTCTATAATAAATAACGCGTATTTTTAATCAATAATCAATTATTGAGTTTTGTTTTATTGTATTAATGCAGTCACATTTTTGTTTTGTTGTACGAATTTCCATATTTATGATTGTTAATTGTTAACTTTTTGTTATTTGGGGAAGAAGACGATGTTTCTTTTCCCTAAGATGTACGGCTCGTAAAAGAAGGTCGCTGAGACTTTCGAAATATAGCCAAGGTGGATTTCTTTTGTAAATAAAAATTTTTGGAAAGTTTTTACTATAAACGTGTATTTTTATTTTAACATTTTAAATTTATGTATTTTTTTTAACTATTCATCTTTATAGTTCAATATTTTGTGGAATACGTATAATATCTGGTATCGACGACTGCTCCTTAAATATGAGGTAGGGCTGCTTTAAGTTTTTAATACACAACTTATCAGTCGCTTTCAGTTTTCTTTTCAGAATCTTGGAATTTCGATAGAAAATAACTTAGACTTACCTTCAAATATTCTGTATCAAAAACATTTCTTAGGTTCCTAACACTGTTTTATAGTCTTTATTGAGATTTCCTACGAAATATGTATTTCCTCAAAGAAACCATTCACATCAATTGTATTTTTTTAATTTCATAAGAAGATCCTATCATTAAAGTTTTATAGTCCGTTTTAAATCTTCTTAGGCAATTTAAAATGATTTCTATTTTTTTATAGATTACGATAATAACGAACAGCCATATTCAGTATTGCAAAGATCTAATAGAAATAATACATATGTCAAAGTTTTAGTAAGGCTGAACTTAACAACAATCTAAAGTAATTTAAAATTGACTTTAATAATTTTGACTATTTCTTTTAATCTTGTGAATTCAGTCGTAGTCGAATGGTAGAGGTGACACTTCTCAATCTCGATTCGAATCTCGCATTGGCTTAGATGTTTGCCTTTCTTTTATCTGTTGAAGTTTCTTCCACAAGTACAATGGAGACTGTGTCCTTTGGTTAACCTTGATAAATATTTATTAGGCAAAATAGTCTACAATTGACGCTCATTGCTAACGCAAATAATGCTACGACCTGAACAAACCAATCAAATTAAGTTATTCTGGATCATGTTTTCGAGCTTAGAAAATTAGGCTTATGCCTCAACGAATGCAGCAATTCGATAGTTAATATTAAAATGTAAGATATTAACAAGCAAATATCAAAACTATAACTAAATTAACTTTAAAAAAAAGTGAGTTTTTAGATGTTTGTTTAAGGTTCCATCCGATCTAAGAATTTTTAATTTCCCGTCTACTTTAAAAAGCAGGAGAGAATTAAAACTTCTTAGATCAGTTGAACACAGTGACCTGTAAAAGTCTTTTCTCCCAATGTGCATTTAAACGTAGGTCTAACCTATGCCACTGCAACTGTCTACTTTCTACTAAATTACTTTTGCTTAAAATGACTGCGTAAATCATAAAGTTAAGTGATGAAGCAGTCAATTAATAATAGACCATCACGCGCGCTTTCCTATTTGTAAGGGTTACTATCAAAAGGGTGGGAAAAAAAAATAAGTTGTATTATCTGTCTTTCAGAGACCCAACTATGATCCAGAGCTTTAATTGAATGAAACAGTCACAAGGAATGTTTCAAAATTTGAAAAAAACAGCGAGAAACAGGGAGAAATAAACTATATCACAAAAAAAAAATACATGTATCACTCTGGAATTCCAACCAATGTCTTCGGATTGCAATAAGGCCAGTGTGAGTTTCACTGACTGGTCATTACTGACTTAAAAATTTGAGTTTCAGGTGATGCACGATTAAAGTCTGCTCTTGTTGGCGCGGGGCTTGCATCATTAATGACTTTTATCGATTTAAAAGTTGTGCCGTTTTGTCTCCCAAAATGCTAATCCGGCAAAGGCACTCTTGTACTCTTATCTGCTAAACACCAGTCAACTGACCAAAAATCTTTTCACTAAATTTTCTTTTCTTTCCTTGAGGTCTTTTAACAAAGAAATCGTACAAGAACAATAAGATAACACTGACTTTTACCATTCTACGCTTAATCTATTCATTCAAGAAATTGTAAGCCATAATTTTTGGAACCAAAGATGGAAATTTGAATTTAGTTAGTCGATTCTTATACCTAACTATTTGCAGGTTTTAATTAACATCTGCTTCTTTATATTCTTTTTAAACATAACCCAAAGTTGAAATTTTTAGAGAACTCATGTGGTTAACAATGATTTCTTTCTTAAATCACTACAATAATTAGTTATATTTGTATATCATGATTCGTTATTACTATGACTTAATCAAAAAACAAAACATCAAAGATATATTTTTATTGTGTGAATATTACGCCTCTAGCAATAGTTAACAGAAACTTAAGACCGATTGTTATAGTTTTACAATCGGCCTTGGGAGCTGTATATCTAGAAATAACACTACTATGATTCAATTCATTACCTGGAACGAGATATGGTTTTACTAAAAGTTTTTCCTCTTAAAGCTAAAATTAAATTCGTATTTAATACGATACGTGGAATTACAAAGAAGTATCATATAAGCAAAAGTACAATATTTTTTTATTATAGTCATAAAGGATTCATGATTTTTTTCTTAACATTAAATCCTGAATCATATTTCTAAAGTTTGTAACTTTCGGGATGCTTCTTAAGTTAAACTTCGTCAATGGATAATTATTTCAAAACTTTAACTTCATTGCAGAGAGTTTTTGAAAATTTACCATTTGACCTCCAGAACTGTTCACAATCGTGCGAGGATACGAATACGACGCTTTAACCTTTAAAGTTGATATTAAGTTTTGCAAGGAAACAGATTAAATGAGTCTAAGGGCAACAGTGAATTAGAACAGGTAGTTTGAGATCACTTTAATAAAGAAAAGAGAGCAAAACTACGCATTTAGTAAATTGGTTCATCCTGTTTTATTTCATTCTGCTTTTCTAAATAAACGAATGACTTACACTACAATCTTCTGTTAAAATTAAACACTCCTTTATTTTCCGTCTATATTTCATCTTTCTTTGCGAAAGACTTCTTCAGGACATTAATGGAGGAGAAGAAATTCTGTTCTTCCTCCTCTAAATTCGTTATGAATACATTTGAATACATTTTGAAAAATAACAAAAACACACATAATGATTCATTACATGGAAAACAGAGAAAAAAGATTATTTTAATTATTTAATTGTTTAATGTTATCTAATTATTTGTAATAGATGTATCATTATTTAGGGCAAAGGATATCTAGTTACAGTAAAACCTCGTTAAGTCGTCACCCGGATAAGTCGTCACTCCGCTTAAGTCGTCGTTTTCCTTTGGTCCCGACAAGGTCTCATAGGCAATAATGTAAAATAACCCTCTTTTACTCGTCACCAAATTTAATTCTACTCCGGATAACTCGTCACCCTCAAAATGGCGAAAAGCATCTTTATTCTCAATTTTGCCTGCTATCTTTTCAGCCCCGCCCCTTCACTTTAAGAAAGCCTAGCCTTTAAGGGGAATTTTCACATGGGAAATTCACTTGGGAAATTACACACTTCTTGCTGCGACTCTTGTCAAGAGTAGACGTTTTTCTTGACCGCTACTGAGTGTGATTTTATTTCATAGCGAGTAAACCCCGAAAATTTAAAAGCGATCGAAATTGTTTTTCTTTCTCCAAATGTAACTGCACTTCTTCAGCCTTTAGATCAAGGGATAATTCTTGGCTTTAGACAAAAGTACAAAAAAATGCTTGTAAAGGACATGATAAAAGCCTTGGATAGGAACGAAAAGATAGAAGTTTCGGTTTTAGATACAATTAACTATGTGCACAAAAGTTGGAGTTCCATTTCCTTACAAAGTGTTTCGAATTGTTACCAGTAATCAGCACCGTCATCAATCAACACTGTTGGATTATTTTAATGCCAGTAAAAGAAAATAAAATGTGGTATGTATAAAATGTGTTTTTTTTTTATTTTCCACTCATTCATTTGCGTGTATTGATTTCTGAAAATCTTGTTTTTCTCACCGAATCCTACAGCAATTCATAAAAATATTGTATTTCAGTGTTTTTCGTTTGTTTTGTTTTTTCAAAAATGCCCACTCCGCTTAAGTCGTCAAAAATGTTCGGTCCCTTGAGTGACGACTTAACGAGGTTTTTACTGTATTTGTAATAGAGGATATCTAATGAATCCTTATTTGGATTTATTGTTATTTTTCAAAATGTATTCAAATGTAATGAATTTAGAGGAGAGCGAATAGAATTTCTTCTCCAAGAAGTACTGAAGAAGTCTTTCGCAAAGAAAGATGAACTATAGGCGGAAAATAAAGGAGTGTTTAATTTTTACAGAAGATTGTGGTGTATGTATTTGATATTTCAGTACGTTTTAAGAATGAATGACTTTTTCATATGTTCTTCGGTTTGATTTTCTTTAAGATTTCAAGAAGAGTCTTTAAGGAAGGGAAGATATGATTAGGTAACGCAAGACAAAACAACAGTTTTGCTCATACTGAAGTATCAATCTTTTTTACAGGAATTTTGAAAACAAACTTACAATGAGAGGCCAATTACAGATTAATGAAGATATTAATTAGGATATAAAAAAATAAGAGAAATTTAAGGCTGACTTATTCAAAATGTATATTAACCACATAAAAAAAAAGAAGAAAAAAAGTAGCTGTTAGGAAATGTCAATCGACGGACAAATAAGTTTTATTGAAAATTCTTACTTTTTTGTATTCCGAATATGGCTTTCAGCGAATAAATGGTTTTAAGAATCTTTTTTTTATATACCGGTATATATATTTCATTGTTCTTTCCTTTGCCTTTTTGTAAATTAGATTGATCCAAATCAAACAATTCTGCACTTAATTAATTCTTAAACTTTCCATCTTTTGGCCTCGTCAAGAACATCTGCTAAATCTAGTTTCCAACTATATTTTTTTAATTGCACGGTTTGTTAATTTCACTAGCTTGTCAATCACTAGCTTGATGATTTTTAATGGTAGCAGCCACATTATCTCATTTTTTTTTTCTTTTTAACTTGGGACACGAATCCTTCTAAGGTCTCTTACTCCCTTATTTCGCTGAAGAATGAAGAACAAAATGAGACATCAAATTACTACACTATGATATTTTAAACCATAAGATCTACTTAATTACTCTATACGAATTGCTTTGATTTTTTTTTATGTTTTATTGTATTTATTGAAAACCCTTTTAAGGTCATTATCAAAAACTGTTTGTTTTTATTTTCAAAATAGCAAATGCAGAACATACCATTCTATTTTGGAAGTTATCTAAAAATACTGCTAACAGTCATTGTACATCGTTCTTGAGACTATTTCTTAATCATTACGCGAATAAGGTTTATCTGCTGATGTTAGTGAGAAAATCTGATAAAAGTTTCTACTGAATCAGAATTACTTTAATGTAATCCTACAGTTGTTAAGGTTGTAAGCTTCGTTTCGGAAGGAGGCCCTACGCAAGCTTAGCAAAAAGGTCAAGTCATAAAGCGTCATTATTTTGTAACAGACTCAATGTAATTTATTAAACTTGGAAAAGTCTATTAATATATTTACTTTACGGCAGGGTCCCGCTACTTTCAATTTTATATCAATTCTCCCTACATTCGGTTCTTGTCCCGCTCTTTCAGCAATTTTTCGGTATGATGCGCTCAACAGAGTTCTGTTCGGTGTCATTTTATTACCATTAAAGCTAAGGACAAAAATATTTCAATGCATATTCATTTCACTTTTAGGCCTAGCTTTGTTGCACACTTAAATTCACAGTATACGTAGATAATCAATGTTTGAATTATACTACAGTCGTTGATTTCTACTCAGAAAGTTCAAGTTCTTACTGTAATATATTAGTTTCTTTGGTGAATTTCCATTAAATAAAATAAATTACTTACTTTATTTTACTTCACCTTAAGATAGCGGTAATTAATTAAACTTTGTCGATCAATTTGGTTTGTTTACAAAGGAAGTGCATTAGATCCCAGCATCCATCTAAAAGCGTGCTTCTAGCTTTTGCATGCAATTGCAAGTGAAAAATAAGGCTCTATTCCACTTTTCGTTCGAGGTCCTAAACCTCACCTGCCGTATTACTAGGGCCCTAGTAATTTTGGACATAATGATGTTGGTACTATTATTTTTTCATTTTTAAATAAAATGCCATCATATTCGGAAGGTTCTTCTCGAAATGTCCAATATTTTCTCATGATGGGTGGTATGTTTGTTGTTACTTCTGGCCATCCATTTTTAATGGTATGCTTAAGTATACATAGCTATTCATCTTTTAATGTCTCTTGTTTTAATTCTTGTAAAACATTGTATGACACTGGTAGCACAATATGTACTTCTAATTGTTCTTCGTCATTTTCAGGTTGGTTTTGACGATCTCTACTTAACGTATCTGCTATTTGTATGTCTTTGCCTTTTCGATATTGTATGATGGGTGCATATTGCGTTATTTCATAGAAGATTCTCTGTAACCTTGGACCTAGTACCTTGAAGGATCTAGTACTTCCATGCTCTACCAAGAATCAAGCTTTAATTGTTCAGTTTTGAAGATGAATGTAAATTCTGCCAACTACAGACGAGAGATGTGTACCAAAAGGTGTGCAAAGATATCTCTTTTCTTAATTACAAGCCGATCATAAAAAAGCTATCGGCGAAGCTAAGATCCTACAACTAAATAGTATAAGTGATTCATTTTCTCTCTCTGCTTGCACATGCTCCACATTTATTTCATCTTTTTATTTCGGGGTATGGAGAACCGAATGGTAATTCGATAACACTAAAGAAAAAAAGCACGAATCCATTTATTTAAGTAGTTTTCCTGAGGGCTCGTATATAATTCCGTGCATTCCTTTACTTGGATTCAATTTATTTTATTGCTAAGAACCAAGGCAAACGGAGCCAATATATTTTCCACTGCTTACGGGAGCCCTAACAGAGGTACAAATCTTCCATGTTAATTACCGCAGTAAGCCCGAGTAATTTTACAATTACGGGAAGCTAATAAAAACTACAGAGATGCAAAAGAAGAAGAAGTTGAGGGGAAAAATGGTTCTTTCGCGGCTGCTTAAAGTTCGCGTCTCCTTTTCCTCTTAACTCAAGCGCCTAAGAAGTGGAGATAGATCGAAAACGTGATTACCAGTAACCAGTCTCTACCAGTAGGGACGTGCTTTAAAAATAGGATTTCCCCACGTTTTAAAAGAGCTCTACCTTTTCGTCCAAATGAATTTCAGTTGCTTATTTATTTATTTATTTTTTCGCCTAAAACTAAAAACGAGTTTAATGAGACTTTTTGTTCGAGCTTTAGATTGGATAAGAAGTTCGTAAAAGAAATTAAAGTCTACTTTTTTTACTTTTCTTTGTTCTCTTAAAGTAGTGAAAAGTAACATTAGTATTAAAGTAATTTTCAAACAAACAGAATCTTCATTTACTGACAAAGAAATCCCGCAATTACTTACAGTCGTCTCAGATTTTAGTAAAACATGCTAAGTGGTTATCTAGTAGATAACATTTTTATTTTTGCGCCGACCTAATAGAGAGCAAGTGTTTTTCAATTCCGTATCAGTCACTAATAATGATCTACGGAAATGTAAGACGGACTTGCGTAAAACTTGGATTTTACGCAATTAATTTTAATTTTAATACGCACTAGGGATTTTTAAATGCATTAATATGTTTTCGGTATGTTTCCGTAAATATGGATGCCAAGTTTCAAGAAGATGCCATCACTGCTTGGCGTGAAAACACACACACACACATTGCACTATCTCACAGATTTATTGATTTAATGAGTTTCACTTTACTTATATTTATGTGAGGTGAATGTGGATGGCAGGGAAGCCGAGGACCGTGGTCTATTGTGCTAACCTCACGGAAAGATGGAGAGAAAGATTGAGACAGAATGATAGAATTAGTGCAGGGTAAATGAGAGAACGCCGAGCAAACCTGCCCAGCGCGGGTCGTCCATCACGAAACCCAAATGCGAAGCGAAACCCGATAATGAGAGTTGAGAGAACAATGCCTTATTGACAACGCCAACCGTGCAGCACTCACTTCACTTAGGAAAGGAGATAAAAACTCTTTCATTTCAAAGGATTCTAAAGTAAAACAAATTTCGTTCTATAACAATTACAATTCTATGAATAAAATTAGAACATGTATTTAATAATAGATAAAAGAAATTAAAGACATTCACATACTGTATATATCATACAATCAACATACATGATAAGAACTTTTTTTTTAACTTGTTCAATCATTCTTCTCTGTGTGTATAAATGTGATATAACTGGGCAAGAATGTAACTTTCGCGTAATTACTTTATTTCCAACTTTTCAAAGATTAATAAGTTTTAACATTTTTTTTAACATTTTTCATACTACTTGTCTGAAATTCCTTTTATAGACGTAGATAATAAAAAGTAAAATTTTTAACTTCCTGGCCAAATTTATTATTCACAAGAGTAACGTATGAATTTTTTGGCATTTTATTTACATATATTAAAAAGTCATTAAAAAATTTTAGAATATTTTTAACTTTAATGGCCGAGTGCACCAAACTTCAATTAACTTTGATGGCTGCATTGTGGACGTAGCTAAAATTAATGGGGGGTACTGCTCGAGAAAAATTTTAGCCTTTGTTTTAAAATTGTGTGAAAGGAAA
>JAFIDM010006943.1:36944554-36959189 GCA_023159025.1 Thereuonema tuberculata | reverse complement strand
TGTGTTTTGTTTTGTTTAGTTATGTGCGTTCTTTGGTTTATTTTACTATAGAAATATTAGGTTAAAGATAATAGAAATCTGCATTAGAATAACTTTCCTAGGTAAACTATATACAAAGTTTTATTTGAAGAGTTTCTTGAAATCACTTATGATGGAATCCTTTGCAGATAGGTAGACACGACCTTTTAGTGATCTTCGAGAGTAGTTGAAGTTGAATGGTCAGCCCATAGCTCGCCCGGCTTTATCCCCATGAAATAAAGCCCGGTTCTCATTTTACCCAAGGCCCGTCCATAGAAACAAAAAAAAAAAAAACCTAAGAAAAGACAGCCGGAGATTGAACCCGAATCCTCCAGTCTGGTGTCTAGTTTTGAACCAATGGGTCCACTATTATATACTCACTTCGTTAATAAACGCAATCCACAAAATTCATATAAATAGTACTGCTACGTGTAACTACTCAATTTCAATACGGAATTTAATTTAAGTAAGAATCATACAGATATTTATTAATATCTTTTCTATTCTTACTAAAAACATAATTCTGAATCTTCGGCTCTTTCGTATTTTTAATATCCTTTAATTCTCAAATTTTCGTTGGAATTTTATTATTCCTTTATCAACCATATAAAATAGTTACTCATGAAGGATTACAATGTAGGTGTGATTTTACGAACTCTAAATAAAACGTTATCGTAGAATAATGCTTACGTAGTAATCTTATTCTAATGGAAATATTATTATCTAATTCATTTAAGCATTTAGAAATACTAGCAAATCTTTCGTTCTTCGTACGGATTACAATGATGTGGATGAGAAAAAAAATTGAAATTGTAAGATCACTTCGAAATGGCAGGGGAAAGCATAAGAAGACCGCTTAACTCAGCGTGTATTGCGGGTTGCCGCCACACATTTCATGGTTATTTCCCCTTCCCTCAAAAAAATAAAAAAGTCTACTAGCACATATATTTTCTTCTTACTTGACCAATAATTGAAAGTCTGCTTCATCTCTAGAATTCGTTGTTTTTATTTTCCTTTCATTTTTGCTGCACCCTTTCTTCATGCCAATTTGGTAAATAATATACCACTGCCACGGAGTCACAAATTAAACCAGGAAGAGAGTCTTTCCGAAGTGATACCTCTAAACAGCTATTAAGATAAAAGGAATAAAATTCCTAATTTACAGTTACGGAATTCGGCAATTAAGGAAACAAATTGACAGAGAATTAATTTGATAGAAAAGCCCTTGAAGGAGAACAGGGCAGAATTTAAGAAATTAATCTACTTTTAACTAAATCAGTCTGTCAACTCTTGTTTTTAATTGAGCGTCATTTTTCACCATTTTCTGCTTAACACGATCCTCTAGTAACGAAGTGTCAGTGTTCTAATATGGGTTGTTAAACGGGCATTCTTCAAAATTGATGTTTTCACAGAGAAACTTAAGAATATAATTAAATATATCGATTGAAAACGCATGTAATAATATTCATGTACTCGGCAGAAATATAAATAAACAGGGTGGTCCTGAAATGTTGACCGGATACAGCGTAGCAAAATAATGAAAAAAAGTACAAAAGAACATGGGAAATGCTTCAGATGTAGCAGAATGATTAACAAGTTATATAGTATGGTGTAGCCACTTTCAGATGAGATATTCAAGTGATCTCCACTAGCAGCAACACATGCCTCATACCGATGACACGCACAAATATGCCATGGGTACCCTAAGACGTTGTATCCCATTCACAATGCGGTGAGGCAATGTTTGTACATTGGGAAGCGGTATACCAACGTTTTCAGATAGCCTCAGAGAAAAAAAATACAGGAGATTTAGGTCGGGAGATCGTGCAGGCCCTGTTTCTGGTCCTCCTCTGCCAATCTAACGGCCAGAATAGACGAGGTTAAGTATCGTCGAGCAATGAGGCTGATAAGATGGAGCCCTATCATGCATAAACCACAGTTGATGACGCAGCAATACAGGTAAGTCGATTTCAAGGAATACTGTAAACCTAGATGATAGAAATACTGATCCAATGAAAAGATTTCTAACAATATAGACATTCAATAAATAACTGCTGTTAGTGTTAGTGCCTGGATAGTAGTGTCTGAATTTGCATCGGCCCAGTGATGAAGGTTGTGGAAGTTTATAATGATATCTCAACTGAAGAATGCTTCGTCTGTGTAAAGAACACTACTGAAACGTAGGTGCAGCACAAGCGCTACGGATACCTATCGTAAAATTTGCTACAGATATCAATCGTCACGTCAAGGGAAATATGCTGGCGAGAAAGCCGGCTTGTGGTGTACATGATGCATTGTTCCTAGAGAATTCTGTGTATACTTTGATGCGACATACATATTGCTGAGGCGACCTGTATATAGTAGAATTCCTGGATAGTCTGCGACCAAATCAAGCACCTACTATTGTGCAATAGGCGTCCGCAGATGCCCGTTTCGGCCCTTATTAATTGTAACAGCTCCAAAAGATCATGTTGCTGCAAGACGACGATGAATGGCAGGAGAATACGTCCTTGACTGGACATCGTTGTTGCGGATAGGTTTCCCGGTAAAGATGCTGGGCGTCTCTGCTGTTCCCTAAGTAATCGATGCCTGCCAACAACTCGTTAATACTGGTTCACAGTGATGTCGATGGTACTTTTTGTTTCTGCCTACAAATGGTGGGAACTCAAATGGTTAACTCGAATAACAACTATTACAATAACGTCAAAGTTCTCACCTGGAATGGTGTGACCTAGAACACTTCGCATAACGTTTCACACATCGAATTACCTACGCCCCTGCGTATCCGGCAATCCTCACGACAACGGAGAGGTGGCAGCTGGTGGAGACCATTTCGAACCTTGATTTAACAGTGGTTAGCCGTAGCCTATGTTCGTGTTAATCATTCTGTAACATCTCAATAAAGCATATTCGCACCCATATTTATAATTGTTACTTGTTAGTTCCATCGGGCCTTCGAATTTGACCAAACATTTCAGGATCTTCCTGTTTAAGTAATATTTCTACAAAGAATAGACTTCAGAGTATGCTGATTAATTACTCTGATATTATAATTACACAACTGTCGAAATGCCAAAGAAAAGTAAATTTAAATATTTTTTTTTTTTTTTTTTATTATAGGAATTCCGTTAGGATACAGAAACGCCCTTAGACAGAAACTTTTTTGGCATTTATTCGGAAAAGTCCGTACAACAAATTTAAAAAGAAAACAGAATAACAAAACTCTAAGTTTTCTTTCATACATCAAACAGTTAAAAACACTAACCAGAAGATAAATACAACAAAAATGACAGTTACATAGATATCTCCGCTAGGTGGTTATCGATGGTAGGACGAGTTCCGTGCTTCTTTCCATGTCAGGAAAGAAGGTTTGGCTTATTTATATATAAACACTGAATGAGAAAATGTTTATTTTTGATAAACAACAATTGATGAGACCAAGTTTTTACTAAATGACATCCCCGAACAGCCGTTTCAAACTTTCTTGGCTCTCATCAGCTGGGAGTAGTCACCAGTAAACAACGAGGTCTCAATGCAGAGGTCAATAGAAAGAATAATCGTTGAAAGAATATGGAACCTCCAAAACTAAAAAAAACACAAAAAAATTACGTAAACAATTATACGGTATAAAGGATAATATAATAAATAATTTAATAAATAAAGGAATTGATGAGGTTTAATATTTATTTCGATTTAATAGATAAGCTTATTCAGCTAGATTAATTGGTAGATTATTCATATTCTCAGATACAACAAATACTAATGTATTTTTAAAAGAATTAAAAACATCTCTTGTCATGAAATAGTTATCATCAATTGATTAAAAACAGTGGCTTCTCTACTTAACTACATTGTAGCGAAGCTAATTCCCGAGAAATTTTCAAACTTAACGGCCGGTTTCAACAAACTGTCTTAAGATACTCTTGGATTAAGTCCAATTGAAACCAATAGAGTTGCTACATGAGCTAATACTACAGTGTAACCTCCTTTAACGGACACTCCGAATAGCGGACACCTCTAATTAGCGGACATTATTGCGGGTCCAGTCCCTTAAAATATGACATTCCATGTTACCACTCCGAATAGCGGACACTCTGAATAGCGGAGTTATTTTTACTGTAAAAAAAATTTTTTTTTTCGATTAACATTTCGACAAACACATCATGGTTGTATTTACATCGGTGTCCCATACATTGATACATTGTCCCACGATTCGATGCACGAATCTGAGGCCCTTTTTTTCACTGCAGTTGCTTTGAAAATATCAATCCCTCGTAAAGCTATCCTACAAACATATTGATTAAATTTAGTGCGAATTAAAATGGCGTCATAAAGGAAGAGATTGGCACTGAAAGAAAAAATTGATGTTCTTGAAGTTGCTGAAAAAGGAGTGTGCGTTATCTTGCTGAACGTTTTAAAGTTGGAAAAACTCAGATAAGTGAACTTTTGAAGGACAAAGATGAGAATAGAAAAATGTGGATGGTGAATTCAAACGAAAATTTGAAGAATTTGAAGTTTCGTAAAACTGAAACAAGCAAAATCGACGAAATGGTGATAAAATGGTTCCGCTTTGCTCGTGAAAAGAACAGTCCTGTAAGCGGTGTTTTCCTTCAAGAAAAAACCAGAGAAGTCGGTCAAACTTTCAAATTGGACACGTTTAAGGCCTCAAATGGATGGCTAGAAATTAATTTTCTATGTACTAATTTTGTAATTAATTTTGTCATTATTTTAAGTAAGACAAACGGATTAGCACTCATTTGAAAAGGAATATAGTAAATAATTTGCAATTGTTCATATTCTCTCATATCGCAATGATAATTGTAGAAATTTAATTAAGATTGTACGTAATTCTTCATTAAATGACATTCTATAAGCTAAAAAATGAAAAAAGACAGTCCTCCCGAATAGCGGACACCTCCCAATAACGGACAAAACTTCCGGTCCCGTGACTGTCCGTTATTCGGAGGTACCACTGTAATACTACTTGGAGAAATCCGCCGTAAGAGTTAATCGCTCTGTCATCTCGATATCCTCAAAAAAAAAGTTTCTTTACGAAAAAAGATATTCATATTTTAAAGGTTAAATCTGTATCGCAACAGGTCGTGCAGGCCCTTGGGCGCGCGGGAAGTTTAGGCTCTACGATTCTCGATCAATGGATGAGGTCGGATGGTCAACCCGACGCCCCCCCCCCCCCCGCCTTTAAGTAAAAAACCAGGTATTTTTTTTTCAGAGAATATTTCTATTTCTAACAACTTTTATGAATTTACTGTATAAAAATCTTCCTTTTTCTTACTACTTTGATAATAGTCAAATAGCGTAATTCCTGAGTTTGTCCGTCTGAGTAACTAGAGTCAACTTGGTGAATGCAATCAATTTGGGAGTGCGAACTGCTAAACCAAAAGCTTGCTGACGATCGACTTCATTCTTAAATGTAAGTAGGAATCAAATTTTTTGAAGCAGACAGCTTGGCGAGGTAATGAAGATATTGTTCCACCAAATTGTATCAACTTCTTATTCTAAGGGAAAAAATTTAATTCTTGCACATCTTTCCCATATAGAAGGGTGGTAAAATTTTCTTTGCAGTAAAATTTTGTGACATCGAGTAAAATAATCTGCTACTTTGGACTGAATATATACGCTAGCCTATTTGATAAAAAATAATTGCATATATATATATATATATAAATATAAAAAAATATATACATACATAAAAAAATGAGATATATATATCATTTTTTTATTTGCAAATACGATAAGAAAACGAAAATTGGTTTTCTTTTGAAGAGCCAAAGTTTGTTTATAATAAGTTTATTAATTCTAAATAAAATGCCTATTTACTGTAATGATGTAATTATTTTGTTTAAGAACTTTGTTAATAAAAAAGTAAAAGCTTTCGTTTTCCACTTATTAGGGAGGCATAGCAAAGTGATATTACTCTTCTTAAGGGAGATCTAACATCTAGTAACAACTTCTTAAAGAGGAAAAGCACATTTAAAGAAGCCATAAATTTTGGCATTATTTGGTTGAGAGTAAAGCAGTAAAGACCACCGAGACATTACCATCGCTACCGAACCCATTTCTGACTTTTATGGCTTAACTTCATTTATTGTTATGGGTTTTTCAGTAAACTATATATCAATTAATAAAATTCCTAATGAAGTGCGCAATGACATCGAATCTATAAAACAAAAATAGCCAGATCTGTTTTTCTTTTCCTGCTTTATCAATTTAATCTTAATCGTTGACAGAATTTGGTATCACAGATAATTTATTGTGCTCATCGACGTGTGTACGCTAATGAGTTTTATATGTATCCAAGTAGTGATGAATCTATTGTACGCTGGTTCATTAAATCGTAATATTAATTTAGGTCTCACTCATTGCGAGCTAAAATCTAAGCATAACCGTCATCTCACTCAAGTTTCCCTGACAGACATTATATACCAATTAACATATTAAGAGTAGTAAGAGAAGGAATTTTTATCTTGAGATATACACCCCTATTAATGGTGTTCACTGAGTCTAATATATGAAGAAGGAAGTTTGTTTATATATTGGTTGTTCTTTACGCATTCAGTAACCTACAAATGCTACAGACGCAAACTTTCCAAGACCACAGTGTTCAACCGCGTCGACGGGAATTCAGCACACACGCACATTTTTCACAAAAACTGCAGAAATATTTTCGAATTCTTTGGTAGTTAATTTCAAAAACATTATTCAAAGTTTGAGATACTCGAGTTGTACTTTTATATCTTTGCACTGCCCTTTATTCAACAGCTGCTTTTCGATACAAACATCGATTCTTGCAATATGTATATTGATCTGTTGGTATTTAGTAATCCAACCGATAAACTTCTCGATACATAGAGCAGGAGAATTTCCATACGAAAGGGAGACAGGAACAGATTGATTTCCGCAGGCAATTTCAGATACTATTACTAAATAACCTTTTCTAATGCTTATCTATAAGCCAAAAACATTTTTACAAATTGCAGAGTTTTTGCTTTTACTTTTGTTGACTGCAGGTCAGACAAAGCCTTACAGTTAAGGCGACAACCCACCAATAAGCTGAACCTATTCGAATCTGGGAGCTGGCTTAGATGTTTGAATTTCTTCTTCTGGTTTCGTTCCTTTCATTTAATGTAACGTTTCATTGATGTAACGTAGACTGCATTCTAACCTGAGTAATAGGCTAATGAATCCATCAAATCATGACCCCTTGTTGAGATCAAAGCTTATTTGCCAACATGTAGAAAAAATGTTTTGCCTGACGCTTGTTATGCAAGAAACGCCGTTCAGGCACAGTCTTGTGGTCAAGGCAATGAGGCTGATCCGTTTGATTCGACCCCGTTTGAACCCGGGGTCGAATCCTGGGCTGACATGTATATTTTCTTTCTTTCATGTGTTTCTCTGTTCCTTGTTTTTTATCCTTCCGCCGTCTGTGACGTAACATGATCCACACTCACTTGTCAGTAATGAGTGCTTGGCATCCAGCCGGAAAAATTAGCCAAAATCAAAAACGATCTCGGAACCTAATCCAAGCAGCAGGCCTCAAGTGCGCAGGATAAACTCTGAAAAGCAAGCAAACATATGCCATGGAAGAAAAACCAGAATTTCAAAAATATGAAATCAACTTAAAAAAAAACATGAGAACCGCGGCTGGTTTGATGTTTTCAAAATAGAACAAACACACACACACACACAAACAAACAAAAACAGAACTATTTGTAACCTCGGAAGCCTATTACACTTTTTTTTTCACAATGCGTGGGACAGAAAGTACTCATTTTGTTTATTTAAAACAGCGTAATTCTTCGATTCTCCCCTCGAGACACAGTCTGAAAACTCCAATCGCTAAGACGTCTGGTTACGAAGGAAATCGGTTGCTAAGGTGTTTACGTACAGCCTTTATTATGAGTATTATGAAACACAAATTCTAATCTAACATATTTGTGGTGATCTTAGTTGTTTAAAAATGAAATTGGCACCGTGCATTGATTAGACCTTAACCTTGGAAAACTGGAATTATATAAAAAAAAAACTTTGGCGGAAAAAAAAAGTAAAAGATGATCTTTCTGGTCGATTTCTTTGCCAAGGAAAACAGAAGATAAATTGTCTGGAGGAAGAATAGGCCAAATCTTACTCGAAGAAACTGTGGAAATTACCATTGGTAAAAAGGCTTAAATAAAAAATAAAAAAATAGTGGAATATTTTGATCGTAACGTAATAAATTGTAGAGATACTTAATGCGATGGAGGAAAGCAAAACCTTCTCCTCTTTACGTTATAATATATAGCTGATATTAAAGCATGAGGAAAACATATTTTTTATACATTTTGAAGACAAGACTGTAGCTTATAGCTGACGGTTTCAGCGTATATGGTTTTTGCGGATTTTACAGTGTTATTATATTTCTTTATTGCTAACATAAGTAATATTTTTGTAATTGTTTAATAAATCTAATATTTAAAAAAAATAGCTTAACTACGCAGGTCTTGGAATTATTGTTTTATTTTAAACGCTTTTACAAATTCTGTATAGCTATTTCTTAATGGCGACATTTTTCCTATATTTCATTTTCTTTTTCATTTCTTATCCAATAACATTTAGGTAATTTTTATATTTTATCCGTAAGCTAATCATCTTACGTTTAAATAGATTAAAAAGACGCCCCAAGATGAGATTTTATAAAATTTAAAGAATTACAACGTGGGCCCAGAAGCCGAGCGGTAAGGACACTTGGCTGTGGGTTGAAGGATTTTTTCCACGCTCCTTCTTCTCCAAACGGGTCTTAGAGTCTACCCAGCCCTCTGTAGAATGGGTGCCTGGGTTTCTTTCCACCTGATCTCATCTCAGTACAGACTGAAACGATAGAACCTTCAGCGCCCTGATGGGTCCTGATAGGCCACAGCAAACCTAACCTAAAGAATTACAACAAATGGCTAGATTTACTTTTATTCTAATTATAATTCTTATTTAAACTATAGAACTATAGAAATTTTATTTATTTATTTATTTATTTATTTATTCGTGAAGAAATAAGTTTCAGCCGATACACAAAAATAAGTTAAGAATATAAACATAACTATAATTAAAAATTAAAACCATACCTACATAATCTGGAGCTTTCGAGCTTCCTTAGCGGAGCTCATTGTCAAAAAATTTACAAAGGTATAATATATACCTATGCAAAGCTAATAAAGGTGTATAATATATACCTATGCAAAGCTAATAAAGGTATACAATATGGAAGTAATTCTGAAAGTTTTATTCTATTGGAGTTAAAAGTTAAAACTTTCCTAATTCCTTCCATATCTGTATATCTTTATTAGCTTTGCATATGTAGACTATATATAGGACCTTTGTAAATTTGTTAACAATGAGCTTCGCAAAGGAAACTCGAAATCTCCAGATCATGTATGTATGGCTTTAATTTTTAATTATAACTAGTTGCGACCCGTGAAATATTCACGGAAGTAAAACAAATTCCACATTTTTGAAAAAAACCAGGATTGAAAAAGATGTTCTAAGCTAATTTTTTAGAAGCTATGACTTCCATAACAGCCCGAATGTAATTTGAATATCGGCTTATTTGTTAAAATAATATTATAATGTTGTTAAAATGAAAAAAAAATTGATTTACCACTTTCGTAGTAGCCAGCGCTGCGGTTTCTCATTATGAAACATAATGGCAACCTGCTGCCCTAAAAGAATAGCCTCGTCGAAATTGAGGCAATATTACCGAAAGTGAAACAAATGCCACATTTTTGAAATACCCTGAAATTTTTGAAAAACACAAGATTGAAAAAGATGTTCTAAACTGATTTTTTAAAAGTCATGATTACCACACACATATAACAGCCCACATATAATTTGAATGACTAAGCCAAATTTTGTTAAAATTAAAGAAAATAAAAAAAATGATTTACCAGTTTCAACAATAACAATAACTGTCCAACAGCCAATACCAATAATTCTGTCTGGGCAACAATGACGGCACGTGTTCCCCTACTTCGTTGAGTAGTGAGCGAGCGGCTAAACAGCCGAAATTATGTAAAAATCGAGGTTTTACAAACTCTCGGATAAATTTTGATGCATAAACTTCATGCATTTCAGTGTAAACCTCATTTACGTGGGAAAGAAAATCTCAATCCCACCCAAAACACTTCGTGTAAAATAAGTTGCCAAGACTGACATGTCATAATGCTTTCACTGTTAAAAAGATATGAGATCTCATGTAGAGCCAAATCCCTAACTCAACGAGGCCTAACTCTACAAGCCCCAACTCTAAAAACCCTATATCTTGGTCAAAAAGTATGCCTTGGCCATTTCGTGGCTGTCACACAGACAATCCCATGGAGTTATGTAAAGGATATGGAGTATGCCAAGGCACACTTTTTGACCAAGATAGTAGGGTTTTTAGAGTTAGGCCCCCTTGTAGAGTGAGGGGCTTGGCTCTACATGAGATCTGATAACTTTTTAACAGTCAAAGCGTTATGAGCATCTTGGCAACGTATTTTACATGAAATGTTTTGGGTGAGATGAAATAGTTCCATGAAACGGCCAAGCCATACTTTTTGACCAAGATATAGGGTTTTTAGAGTTGGGGCTTGTAGAGTTAGGCCTCGTTGAGTTAGGGGCTTGGCTCTACATGAGATCTCATATCTTTTTAACAGTGAAAGCATTATGACATGTGAGTCTTGGCAACTTATTTTACACGAAGTGTTTTGGGTGGGATTTCATTTCTTTTTGTAGGATGAGATCTGATAACTTTTTAACAGTGAAAGCGTTATGAGCATGTGAATCTTGGCAACTTATTTTACATGAAATGTTTTGGGTGGGATTATCTATTACAACTAAATTTAGTTTTAAGATTATTTAGAAAATGGATTTTCTTTCAATACCCTACTTTTCTGTTTTTCTATTGGTCAACTTGTATATACAAGCTGTTTGCACTTTGGAAGAAATCACATTATTACACAGTATTATTTAGGCCGAAGCATTGAGGGTACGACGTATTTCAGATCTTAATAAAATCCAAAATATAAAAGCTAGATAAATGAAACTTAGCGTATTTCATTAGTATGGTAACTGCATCTTATCCTGAAAATTTGAGCTCTCTAGTATTATCCAGGCCGAAGCTATGAGGGTTCGATAATACATAACCAGACCCCCCCCCCTTTATGAGGGTTTCGAATGTGAAAGTTACGGATTTCTTAATTTTGTTGTTGTTTGTGTGCTAATCCTAACCTGCATACCAAATTTCAGCTTTCTAGGACTTCAGGAAGTACCCTAGAGGTTTTGATGATCATGAGTCAGTCAGTCAGTCAGTCAGTCAGTGACGGAATCGACGTATTTTAGGTATTAATAAAATCCAAAGTATAAAAGCTAAATAAATGAAACTTAGCGTATTTCATTAGTCTGGTAACTGCATCATATCCTGAAAATTTGAGCTCTCTAGTATTATCTAGGCCGAAGCTATGAGGGTTCGAAAATACGACGAAACACTTCCAGAAAAGGTACGTAGTGCCCTTCCGACCTTCGGCTCGTCTTGGCGGGGGCACTGCCGTGCCCCCAGATACGTTGATAATAATTGTATAATCGCGATCCATCGCGAACAAAAACCTTAACAAGAAAGGCTGTAAATTCGGTTTCAATAAACGGGTTAAACCCTGATTAAGGAAGTCGTTAAATTATTTCAATCTCTGAATCTATTAAACCAACACTATCATGCACTATGTTTGGTTATTTCTCCGACTCTGCTTACAAATTTACAAAGATCCATACAATTTTTGCATATTAATAGTATGATCATGTTTATATTCTTAACTTATTTTTGTGTGTCGGCTGAAGTTTAATTCTTCACTATGAATTAATGAGCACGTGTAAAAACATTTCCTTCATTTATTTATTCGTAATATGTAAGATATAATATGCAATATTTAACAGCAAGATAGCTTAATGTATTTTATAACTGAGATAGCCCAATTGTTGAATTAGAAAATGCTAATATTAATAAGGAAATTGTAATTAAACTTCAGGACTTCTGAATGATTAAAATTACCTTATAACCGTTTTTAACCTTAATGTAAAAATTTTTAATTTCTGGGGCACAATAATGGCAATTTTTCTGTTTTACTATAATAGTTTTTAGTTTTCGTGTCTGTTTCACTTGAAATACGAATGTTAAAAACCTTAACAAGAAAGACTGTAAATTCGGTTTCAATAAACGGTTTAAATCCTGATTAAGGAAGTCGTTAAATTATTTCAATCTCTGAATAGCCGAGTGCACCAAACTTCAGTTAATTTCGATGGCTGCAGCGTGGACTTAGCTAAAATTAGTGGGGGGTGCTCCTCCAGGAAAATTTTAGCCTTTGTTTTAAAATTGTATGAAAGGAAACAAACATGTATAAAAAGAAATTTATCAAGTTTCTGAATAAATTTTCTTTTTATACATGTTTGTTTTCTTCCACACAATTTTAAAACAAAGGCTAAAATTTTTCTGGAGCAGCTACTAATTTCAGCTACGTCCACAGTGCAGCCATCAAAGATCACTGAAGTTTGGTGCACTCGGCCATGAATCTATTAAACCAACGCTATCATGTAGTAATGAAGTTTCATTCAAAATTCTGTTGAAATACTTCGATTTCCGCAAGCCAAGAAGCATTCAGTATCAGCCTGACACATGAGGATCTCATCGAGTGACTATGCCTGTTTTTCAAAGCTTGGAAAGAAAAAAAAAACTTTGTAAACGATTCATTAAACATCAGTGCTTTTCAGTACTACTATTTTTTAATTCTGGAAATTGAATATAGAGTTCCATTTAATTAATTGCTTTCAACCCTCTCAATAATAAATCAAGATTTGATTTTTTGAAAATGATCAGGGTTCCTGTTCAATTGTAGGGTTGATCTTTACTTGAAGTAAATCATTTCTTTAACAAACATAAACTGCAGCCAATTTTAGATAAGGTTTTTACCGTTTCTCATGTAAACGGTAGCATGAGTAATAAGGCCAACAGAAAATACAGACCTGAAGACAGAAAAGAAAAACATCACGACTTTGGTTTATAGCCATAACGTACCAAAAACCACTGCTTTGTGCAAAAAAAAATTGTTTAACGAAGTTATTATTGTAAAATGACATCTTTTTTATTTTATTGAATTGATATTTCGCGCCATAGGACTAAGTTCGTGGTGCTTTTGCTTTCCGCGCCCAGGTCTTTATTTTCAGTAGGTCTTTGAGTAAATATCGATGTGAAACCAATCCAAAACGTTTGTCATATGGGCCTAGAAACAGACACACCGTTTCTAGTGTGTCTGCTTTAATAGTACGTAAGTCTTTGCTTTTTTTTTTTCTTTCTATTATTGCAAGTTTCTAGAAGACAAAAGTTGAGACAGTCAAGTTTTCCTTAAGGAAATCGGATCTGATCTTTTCTTTTCTCAAAAGGTTACAACCAAAAAGGAGCGAGACAACATATTTAATCATTTAGAATATAAATATGTTAAAATGTTTAAAAATACATGGGTGGGCATTTCGCAGATGGCGACGTTTTGCATTCAGTAAGCCGAGACATCCGTCCTTGTAATATATTTTTAAATATTTTAATATATTTGCATTATTTGTGATGTTGTTTCGGCTCTAAAGATCATGAAATGCCCGATGAACCAGTTTTCATAATAACATTATTGGAATTATTCTAATATCTTATTTCCAATAATAATAATAATAATAATAATAATAATAATAATTCATGTGGTATTAAATGAAAGTATCTATAAAGAGACAGAGTGCTTATGATGACCGTTTAGGTTGAAGTTATTCCGAATAAAAAGTATCTCAAGTATATTGTTAAAGGTCCTGTTGTCATAGAAGATAGATACAGAAGATGTGACGGGCATTGCGAATTGTTGGTCAACTTCTATCCTTGGCTCAGAATGATTTGAAAGACATGATAATGTTGCAAAAATAATTCATATTCAACTAAGCAAAAAATGTAGCAGCTATTAACACAACACATTACTCTTGCATATCCTTACCATTAATTGAAAATAAAAGATTAAATTATATTTCAATAGAAAATTATGTATAGTCCAAACATAATAACACAATAGAGCTGATTTGACATTATTAGACAAAAAGATGAAGCTATTCAAATTAATAGCTGTTGCTATACTGATGAGTAAAAATATGGCTAAAACATTCAATGATAAATTGAATTATAAATGTCAAGTATTCAAAATTAGCTGTTAGAAACGAGACAATGCACGAGACAATTTAGAAACGAGATAATTTTGTGGCCATCATCATAGCAAGTAATGATTAAATTCATAGAACTTTGAAAAACAACATTTTCTCTTTTTGAGGTTCAAGGAAAAGATCATCTGTGAAAGCCTGTCATCGTAGATTCATATCGTTTTGTTAAAAAACTTATTCAATAGATAAAATAAAACAAAGAACGCACATAACTGAAAAAAAAAAAACAAAAAAAAAAACACAAATTCACTGAGCTATTTATTGATATTTGTGCTGGAAATCGAGGACAGTACTGTTTCGAGGCTTATTGGCCTCTCTTCAGCCCGACCTATCCAGCATACCAAGCTCAGTGAAATGG
>JAFIDM010006943.1:36927898-36942416 GCA_023159025.1 Thereuonema tuberculata | reverse complement strand
TATATATATATATATATATATATATATATATATATACACTCATGGACAAAAAAAATAGCGCACCAAGAAGGAGTCGTCAAAATGAAACGAAAATTTACATACGTAATGACTACTTTGATATAAGTAAATGATTAGAAAATCAAAGAAAAAGGATAATTTATTTCAGAGAAAAAGGCAAAAGAACGGAGGAGTTAATACTCCGTTGGACCCCCCTCTAGCGCGAATGCACGATGCGATACGATCGGGCATTGAGTCATACAAGTTCTGTATGATGTATTGAGACATTTCGTTCCATATTTGCTGTAACCTTGCCTCTAGTTCGTTCAAACTCGTGGGATGCCCAACTCGTCGTCCCAAATGATCCCAGATATGCTCGATTGGAGACAAGTCTGGGGATCGGGCAGGCCAAGGAAGGGTAGTAACAGTGCGGAGACAGTCTTGTGACACCCTTGCCGTATGAGGCCGAGCATTGTCTTGTTGAAAAATGGCTCCTGGGAGCCGTTGCATGAGTGGCAACACATGTGGTTGCAGGATTTCATGAACATCCGCTAGGCTGTCATGGTGCCACGGAACAATACTAGGGGTGACCGTGTATTGTAGGCAATGGCACCCCATACCATCACACCAGCTGTGGGAGCGGTGTGTCGCTGTACAGCAAAGGCAGGATTGAAGCGTTCACCACGGGCTCTCCACACACGAACACGATTGTCATCACTGCCGAGATTGAATCTGGATTCGTCGCTAAAGACGACCTGGTTCCATTCCGCTGCAGTCCAGTTTCCTCGTGCGCGGCAAAACTCCAAACGGAGGCGTCGATGGGTGGGCGTCAAGGGCAGCACACGTAATGGGCGCCGCGATACCAACTGTCCTTCAGCCAGGCGCCTTCGTATGGTTCGAGAAGACACAGCGGCCCCTAGTGAAGGTGCTACCTGTGCCTGGATGGCGGTCGATGAAGCAGTTGGCTGTACGCGTGCATTTCTGACTATGTGGCGGTCTTCTCGACGACTGGTCTGTCGAGGGCGAACTGAGCCTGGTCTTCGTGTACATGACATCTCTCGGGTGCACTGGTCCCAGCACCTCCTCACAACACAATCAGAGCGGCCTAATTGACGAGCTACTCGCCTAGCTGACCACCCAGCATCCATCATCCCGACGATTCTCCCTCTCTCAAACTGCGACAACTGCGTATACTGTCTTCGAACACGGCGTAATGGCATGTCTACCTCAGCTCTTCCTTTGTAAATGATTCAGCACACTCAAACAAGCTTTGGTTACCTGTTTTATACTCCACAGAGTACGATGTTCAACGCCCTCTACCGGCTATACGTAATGCGCAATCACGCTGCATTTCTAATCATTTGCATATCTCCCCGACATGTACCTTCACTGCAAGTTTCGTTACGATCCCGCAATTATTTCTTGGTGCGCTAATTTTTTTGTCCATGAGTATATATATATATATATTTACAAAGCAATGTTGTTCCAAACAACAAATTTTGTTTTAATCAATTAAGTTCATCGTTTTAACTGAGGTTGTAAGTAAAAAAATATTTATAGGCCTACATATAATTGGACTATTCACATTAAAAGTAGTTTAAATAAAATTCATGTTGACCTTAATGAGAGACTATGTTATTTTCATAATATCCTGTCTAAGAATCACTTGGACGACCGAACAAAGTTGGTATGTATATTATAAGAATATTATTTTTGTTAAGGGATAAATCTGGAGTTTTCAAAGTTTTTACTAAGCTCAGCAATATAAAACTAAAAACAAAGAAAGAAAAACTGATTTTTGTTCCTTGATTCCTCAAATAAAATAAAAAACTTATAATACACTTACTGAATCTCTCGAGATTCTAAAAACTAAGTCAAGAAGAAAAGAAAGCAATGATGAACCGAAGTGAAAACAAATCATCAGATTCGAACCGTGAAGTTCCATTAAGGGGTGGTGGTGGTGGAGAAACCGTTAGAGGTTTCACTATCAGTAAGGAGAAGACTATGGCTTAAACTCAGCAATTTGTAACTTTTTTTTTTAAAACTTTAAAATATTTGAACAAATTTCACTGTAAAAAAAAAATTCTTTGTATCAGCTAATTTAAAAAAAAAAAAAAATAAATAAAAATTGAAAAATACATTGCATTACTTTTTAATTTAGAAGTGATTCTTATTACTTATGAAATTACCAAGGCACAAAAAATGTAATTATTTTATCTGAAAAACTGTTAATGCACTAAGATTATATCTGAACTAGTTTTAGAATTTTTTTAAGCAATTCTACTTAAGTGATGAAACACAACCAAAAAACAAGGAATAACAATTCCCGTCGTCATATTTCACTGATGTTGAAGTCAGGCTCATAGTGGAATTCCAGCGCGTATTTTCAAAATGTCATCTTTGTAAAATATGTTGACAAGACCTTACCCATTTGTTTTTACAGAAAAACGGTTGCCATGGAAACGCTAATTTCGCAAATGACACCAGAGAAACTTGGAATTCTTGCTTAAGTAGTTGACGAAATTTGAATTTACTGCGTATTTACGAAGTTCCAGAACGTTGATGAAAGGTTTTAAATCATCGTCTAAGTGTAACAGGAAAGACAGTGGGCATAAATTAAACACTAAAAATTCACACACACAAAAAAAAAATATTCCCATTCTAAAATCTAGAACGAATTTTTCGGAGTTCGAAGTTGTTGGTAGTTTTTAAACATAAAAGAAACGCAGCAAATAGAAGAATAAAAATAGTTCCTCGAGTTCCTACTCTCGAGTTTAGTGTTTGTCATCTTCTAAGAATGTCTCCGTAATGGAGTCACAAAAGAGTTACGCCGTATTTGTTCTGGGTTTTACAACTTCTCAGAGAATTGGCAGTTACTGTAAGCAACACTGGTGCTCCTTATTTCAGAGGCTAAAGGGTTTTTATTGAACTAGAAATATCTGAGTAGATATTAAACCAGGTCACAATTACTTCATTCCAGAGCTTACTGCTTTTCTGAAGATGTACTTTTTTTTATTATTATTAATGTAAGTTTTCAACGACGTTCCTTCAAATAAATTCACTAGGAAACAAAAATTGAGTTTTTAGAAGCGTTCTTATGAAAAAACCTATTACTTTCGTTTTGTCTTTTTATTATCTACTATTATCTATTATAAAGTCGGCTTTTTTAGTTGGATTTTGAGAGAATTTTTTTAAAAATAAAAATCGGATAATATTTCGATCACTTCCAATAAAAATCTTATTTTTTTTTAATAACTTTCGTATAAATTCATGAACTTTTCGAAAAAATCAATTGTTTTCTTATTTACTTCTTAAGAACAAGTGAACCTGTCCGCTCAAATATTTACACAATTCCGAACAGTTGTATTATGAATACAAGATGTTTTGAAATAATAAACACGATTTGTTGAAAACCGAAAGTAACAATACCATCTTAAGCAAATGGTGAGGAATGTTAAAGTTAATTTCCATTTGATTTTAGATAAGTCACACTAAGTTTGGTCACTGTTTGAAACTGCTCCGGAACAATCTATTCATTCATTCTAAGTTTGGTAACCTCTAATGTCGTCGATCTGTCCTTTTCGTCCTCTAAATTTTCAAGTTGATAATATTTGTTCCATCAATAGACCAAGTCATCACCTGCGCAATGATCAAAAAAAAAGATCACATTTATGTCCTGAGAGCCTATTAGGAAACTTGGGCTTTACTTCAAAGCACAGTTCGTCCTCAATGGTTCGTCTTCAACCAACCGATGTGATGCTGCTTCGTGATAAGACGTAATTTCACAGTGAAAAGCCTAACAGGAAATATCTTTATTTGGAGCAGTTTGTTGGGAGGTTCGACATCCCCACCTGTAATCGGATCTGTATTGTCAGGTCTCTCTATCTTCAAAAACGTTACGAAGTCATGAACTATCTTTCTACGCCGTGGCTTGGATGGCTTCATTTCTTGATAAGGCAAAGACTCAATTATATTGTGAAAAATTTAGGAAAATAGATAGAGGACATCCATAAAATGACTTAGCTTTCAAAAAAGAAAAAAATAACTTAGCAATCAATAACTTTTTTAATGACATGAAAAGATATCCTTATGGCTTCGGGATAACAATGAAAATATATTAAGTTTGCTGGTCTTCCAGATGAAAAACATGGCATCATCATCTAGATGATTATTCTAGCTTTCAGAATATTTTCTGCTTGAGACACAGATCTCGATAGACGGATAAACAAAGAATAGATAAAACTGAAAGCTGTGTCGTATTTAAAAAAATAAATTATCATTGACCTTCTCATTTCTATATAATTTATAGAATGATCTTATGTAATGAAAGTATCCCGAATCAACGACATCTGCAGAATGAGAAAGTGTAACAATACATAGTAAAAACATTTCCCGAAACATGGACAAGAGATTTTGCAAATTAAAAATAATAATTAAAAAAATTACCACTTTGAAAACATTGGCGCTATGAACAAGAAAAACTAAATTTGTGTCAACCAAATGATTCATTGGTAAATAATCGTAGTAATCAAGGATATATAATTTTCAATCGATATGTTTTGTTGTGTTTCAGGCCAGTAAACAGATTTCCATCTAGTAGAGTTTTAGAACTCCCCTACTCCACAATCTCTTCTCATTGGTCCAGGAAGCGTTTCTAACAATTTGTGGCTGCCTCATTAGTTCCATGCACTACAATTATCTTTGCAGATGGTTCAAGTAGGAATACTTAACACTTTTCGTTAAGATATCAAGCCTGAATACAGATACCGAAAAAAAAAGAAGAGTGTTATTAAACCAATGCATCCGCATTAAACCAATGTTCCTGGATTTCTTTATTTACTCAAAACTAATAAAAACTTCTCTGAAGTCAGAATAGCATTAATTTCTTCCAGATTTTAAGTTTGCGCAAACAAACTTTCAATAGCGAAGGCGGCAGAACATTTATGTGTTATTCTCTAATTTCCCTCCTGAATTAAGCATCTCATTGAAGATATCCACACTCTCTACAAACTGCTTTGACGATCGGAAAATAGAACAAAAACTTTCTCGCAAAGTTCCGCAAACTTTACTGCGCGTGCACACAGCCATTTCCTTCCTTCACTTCGATTAAAAGGGAAATCGTTGTGTGAATTCATTACCGAAGGAGCTCGAGTCGCAATGAATTCTTTTCGATTTCATTAATGAAGATGACTTAGCTGCGGGACACATTGAGTTTGTCTTAACAGCTTTGCCTTTTACTACTTCCACGGCTCAATCAATGGAACGAGTCGAGTTTTCTCAAAGCACACGTTGTGCAATGCCTCGTGATGGGGAGGCCTTGTTTAAAACTTCACAATGCAGACTGGATTCTGTAGTTTCAAAGCTCGAACACTGAAACTTTTTATGGGGCAAAGGTCCTTAAATTAAGCATATGCAGCACACGAGAATGCGAAATGACTTCTCTGAGAATGAGAGACATGTCTGTTTTTGTTTTTTCTTCTTTGAAAGTAAATAGACTATAAAGTATAGAAAAATATAAATATCTTGTACAATACTTTAACGTGTGTTCTTTACATTATAGGGGTTCTTTAAAGCCACCACACATATAAAAGGTTAAAAATATAGTTATTTACAATAAAAATCATTACCAGTTTCTCGTGCTCATGAATGTTGCCCGCTTCGTCAGGAGATCACATGACGAAGCGGGCAAAATTCATGAGCTCGAGAAACTGATACTGATTTATATTGTAAATAACTTTATTTTTAACCTTTTATGTGTGGTGGTTTTAAAGAACCCATTTAATATAAATATCTTGTTTCATGAAACCATTTTATTTAAAAAATACCTTTCCTTAGAAAGTGAGACTCGTTAAATTTAGTCAATATGTTTGTCTCATAATAACTTTTGAACCACTGGATGAATCTTCTTGAAATTTAATTTTAGAGCAACAGACGATTTAAGTTGTAAATCTGTAGATTCTCTAAAGGCCGTCCCTACACCATGCATGCTTAACACTGCGGCCTTTTTTGGGCCCTATCTAATATTTTATATTTTAATTGTTTCCCGTCCGGATTTTGTCGAGAAACCAGTGCAAGAAGATTATTTAAAAAAAAATCATCAAAAAATATTAGAACCTAAATGATGGACAACAAACATTATTCATCCGCTCAGTATTTCTGTTATTGTCTGCGAAGCTTGTTATGTTATTAATATGGGTGGCACGGAAGCCAAGCACCACGACCGTTGGCCTATTGTGCTATCCCACGGAAATGAGGACAGGCAGAGAGAAAGACTGAGAAAGAATGGAGGGAGAAGTGCAGGGGAAACGAGAGAACCCCGAGAAAACCTACCCAGCGCGGATTGTCCACCATCACGGTTGGCGAAGCTTAATAGGATTCAAATTAATTCGACAACTTAAGTCTTCGGATTTAATTCATTCTTATTTTTCTGAGAATAAATAAATCCTTACTGTTTACATTCAGCACATATTATAACTCAAAAACAATAAATTACTAAATAAAAATGAAGGGCTTTTCGGTTTTGTATTGAATTTCAGACTTTAAAAAAAATAATGAAGTAAAATTTTAAGTTCTTCAGGAACTTCTAGTTTAAAATTCTGTACTCTAGCTACGATTTCTATGGACCACTGATTGATTGGTCATTGAAATAACCAATCTATATTCATTGGTTACAATGATGTTGAGGCACGATTTCTTTTTGTTACTTCACTGTAATAATCAATTTTGATTAGCACTGTTATTGATGACTGATTTAATAGACGGAAACTACATGTCACTGGTAAACATTTACTAATGGTTAGCAGAAATCTGCGATAGAGTATTATTCTCAAAGAATCATCATTTCTCGTGAAAAAAAAATAACTTAAAACTTTCATTTTACAGTTTGTTTGTTTGTTTGTTTTTATTTCAAACGTTTAAAAGGTGTAGCAAATTTTGGAATGGGGTTCGAGAACAAATATTTTCCTATCAGAGTGTGCGAGCAGCAGTAAAAATGGTTTAATACTTTTAATGCTAGGATTGTTTACAAAAAAATAATAATTATCATTTAATACAGTACAGATGACTGATAACATCATCTTCACAATATGAATATACTGTCGCTTCACGTAACTTCATAAAATATAGCAATCTGCAATTCTCTATGTGCGCGCACCTCAATTTGCTAATAGCATTCTAATTACTAAGAACAGATAAGCTTTAACTGCACATGTAACATCCATGAGTTAAAAGATGACCAAAAAACTCCTTAAATTCGTTTCTGTTTTTATTAAATCTTACTGACAAATCAATTTGAGGGATTACGAATTCTGGTTCAGAAACTAATTGGTTGGGTCGGATTCTGAGAAAATACCTTATGATTTCCGTAAAGATTACGAAAACAATGTTCCTATTCTTAATATAGAATCATTTCTTTTCCGTAAATAATAATAATGATAAGAAAAAGGAAAAAAACAAAAAGTTTCTAAGTCTACAGTAATAAAGATATTTCTCAAGACTTGCAACGAACAAATTAAAACTCGTACATAAGGAAACAAAAAACTTCCTATAAGCAAGCACATTCTTTTGCAATCTCTTCTCCTATAAAGAAAGTACACAGGAATCGATATAATTTAATTGCGTTTTGTTTATTTACTTATTTTTTTTTGTTTGCTTAGTGAAGAGTGGTTTTTCCAAGCACTGAAGACTGACGATGACACTAACGCCATCTGTCTGAGACTTGCCGTTCTTAAGTTCAGTTGTTACATTCCGTTTTGTTTTTTTTGTTTTTTTTTAACTTTATTTCTGCCTTCTCAATCAATAAAAAGATGAAATTCCAGTGTACGAATAAAGGAAAAGCATCAAATTAGGTGATTTCTTTTTCTATTTTTCATATTACAGTCGGACCTCTATTTAACGAACCTCTATTTTGCGAACTTTTCTTTGGAACCAAGAACGTTTTGCTAATTTCTTCGTAAAATAACCTCCAAATAGCGAAGTGCATTTTCTATTTAACGAACTTTTTCGAGGATACAGCTGAGAGAAAAAGAAGAAATTAACGATGATGTGCTGATTGATGATTATCTTTCACTTGATTTTGAAGTTGAGACCTCGGAAACACTAACTGAATCGGATATTTTGGACAGTGTTAAAAATAAAAACAATACAGCAATGAATTGCGATGAAGATGATGAAAATGGAAATGATCATGATGAAGAAATCAAAAAACCTTCGTGTGATGAAATGCTAAAATCATTTGAAGCAATCCGACGCTGATTACAATTTGAAGAAAATACTGAAGGGGTTTTTGGTGCATTGCAAAGATGCGAGACGTACTATGAGCGAAAACACTTTTTTCAAAAAAAAAAAAAAATAAAAAAAAAAAACTCAAGACAAAATTAACAGAGTTTATTAGTAAAATTTAAGTACGCATGTGATAATGTATGCTTTATGTCATTAATATCATTACTTTTTTTAATAATATTTATTATTTACGTATTTTAAATCTGTTTTATTTAGTTTAAAGTAATTTTAAAAGGTGAATCTCTATTTAACGAATTTTCCATATAACGAACTTTTTTTCGGGATTTAGCGACTTCGTTAAATAGAGGTCCGACTGTACATCTGTTTTTCTTAAACGGAATTAGAAATAAGGAAAAACATTGAAGTAAAAAAAAAAAAAAAATCTTAGATTTCTTTCAAAATGATAGCATCTTGCCATTTATCACAATAAAGAAAAGAACAGAAAAAAATTCTCTTCTCAACTTAGCGATGTTGGTAGATCTTAGTTTCCATCTTAATTCGCCTATTCGCACTAGGTCTCCTCGACTGATAAAAGCTGTAAGTTCCCGATAGAGTCTTTGAATAGTCTATCGTTCTGGTACGTGACTAGTTCGAGATAGTTACGGCATATCAGTGATCACATTTAGTTTCAAACTCTTACTGTTGTCGATCTTATTTCATCACAACGTTGTATTTTCATTTCTTCATTGTATCTTGTAAACGGACTTAACAAGTTAATTTAGTTCAAGAAATTTAGTTTCTTTGTCGTATCATCCCAAGATGTACACAGCTTTGAGAAGCATTTTAGGCTAGGTAGTGTTTCTTTAACCTCGTCAATTAGATTTTTAAGTTTGTTAATCAGCAATCGTTGAAAAGTGCTAAATTTAATCCGGGGGGGGGGGAGCATTCTATGCCTTACATTGTATAGTGGAGGGACAGGCCAATTGTTGAATAGAGGGTTGCTCAGTACGCCTTGGCCGTGCGTAACGCTGATTACAACTACTCGACGGCTGGACATGTCAAAAGTACTGCTCGTGTGTTGGATATTCGTAATCCTATAATTTTTTGTTTTGAGGTCAATGACTTTCTCCGAAAATGTAAGGATGCCTTGTTTATTCCCAACAACAGCCTCTGTTACAACGACACCATTTCAGTCAAAGCAATTTATGATTTTGGTTTTCCCAGGAAAGACAAGATAAGTAGTTTTATACTTTGCTGTTGGTTTGTTTGGTTTTTTTTTGTTTTTTTTTTTGTAGGTTCCATCGTCTTCCGTATTGTTAGAACCTTGTCCCTCTATGAATTTTGGATTCGTCGCGGTGATCAGAGTGACGTCGCAGGATTCTTCTTCCAAAGATTGGCCCATGTGACTCCCACGTCAGCTGCTTCTTCATTGATTATTCTACGTTTTATGTCTTCTGTCTATGTTTAAACTCCCGCAATTCTAAGCAGGCCTTGCGGGTAAGGTAAAACATTAATTTTAAATATAGTTTTTATTCTTTTAGTCGTGTGTCTTTGCCTTTTATTTATTTAGTTAATTATTTCAGTATATGTAAAATTTCGTTTAATTTAAATTCTTTAGTTGAGGAAAATTCGCATTAAAAAGTAAAAACCTTAATTTCACACTCTTATTTTAAATTTTTAATACAGTTTTAATTGTTAATGTGTGTTGCCCTAAGTCTTTTTTTTTATGTTATTTACACGTTATATAAATTAAATTCCTTTAGGGCAGTGACTCTGATTTCTGTGCGTATCTCTGTGGTTTTTAAACAGACATCCTGGGAAAAGTTTTTCAAACAAATGGACAACGAAATGATTACATATTTGCATTAATTCACTATACAATTAACAATGTCAAAATTACCAATTCTTTTTCCGTAAAATAGAGGTGAAAAAGTGCAAATAACTCTCGACATTTGCCGCAAATTAGTGATGGTATTCAGAAACCTGATCTTCACCCAATATTGCTCTTCAGTTGCCTTCTGCTGAGCCCACCTCAGCTTGCGGAAGTGGCACTTCATTAATTACGTTTCATTTACCGCCTCTGGATACAAAATGTCGGTAGCGCATAACCCTCGCAACTTAAAATACCTCAATTTCATTCCAGTTTCTCATTCTCTTTCACAGTTTAATATTTCTCGGACTTCTGCGATGCCAATAATCTTGTAAAAAAAAAATTGTCAATTCTCATTAATTTTAAGTGGAAAAAAAAATTGCTTGATCGATTTTAACGTTGTAGATTCGATTTAATTTAACTTTTTTGTTTTCTTTCTTTCTTTACGAGACAGATAGTTCTGCTTTGTTTCCATTGTAATCTCTTCTGCTAAAGCGATTTGTTTGTTGAAATGAAAATCCAAATGGGAAAAATCAGGATGATTGGAGGACTGTTTAAACCCAATTGGAAAACTGCTATTAAATTTATTATCCTAATTAATGAGCTCGAATGCAAACACGAGCCAATGGCCAATTACAAAAGACAGAAAATGGAAGAATATTGGAAACTCTAATTGAGAACTTCGAGACTTGATCGCAGTCGCTTTAGCATAAATAATTTAACATCGCCAAATTAATTCGCTAGGATGGAAATAAAAAGCAATTGGCACCGAAATGAAATGAAGACATTCCAAAAAGCGCCAATTAAGGAAAGGGGGGATCTATTATTTGAAACAGCAGCTACTTTTATTGCAAAAATAAATAGAGAACATTTATGTAAATTGACATATCTACTTAATGTATTTTCATTCCCCCAAAAGAAGTGATTGCCCTGTAGTTTGGGAACCACATCTATCTTACAAATAAGGACAATTTCAAAATTATTATTAGGATTTTCAAAAATAAATAGGTTTATAGGTATATAAATAAGTATAGGTATATAAATAAGTATAGGTATAAAGATACAGGTATATAAATATAAAGTATTAAATCATATATTTTACTTAATATGTACAACATGTAGTCTACATTAAGTAAGTTAAAGTGTTCTACCCCACAGGCCCTTGTGGCCCTTGGGGTTGCGGGAGGTAAGGCTTCCAGCGTTCCGTGACCAAAGGACTAAGTTGAGGTCGGGTGGTCAGCCCAAAGCCCGCCCGCCTTTAACCCCAGGGAAAGAATCTCGCTACCCATTCAACAGAGGGCTGGGTAGACCCTAGGACCCGTTTGCAGGAAAATGGAGCGTGGAAAAATTTCCACCCTCCGCCGAGGCCAGGGATCGAACCCGCTATCTCAACCCATATCTATGTGCCCTTACCCAATCGGTTACCGGGCCCACTAATAAGTAAAATATTTATAATAAATAAACAAAAAAAAATAAGCAAAGAGACGAAGTCTTTCAGAAAAAAACGCCGATACTAGATTTCATTAAAATTATTAACCTAATGGAAATAAAATAAAAAAAGGATTTGAAGATTGTAAATCAATACAAATATATTGACATTAATACACTTTGCTTGAACTCCAAAATTATTTATTTTCGTTACATTAATTAATGTACGGCTAGGGTTTTTTCCCCCCTCTTTTAATAGACATAGCTGTGTCATGGCGGTGTAAAAACTATTATGAAAATGAATTATTTATATCATTTTCACGGTGAACATTCTGTTTTCTCATATTTTCTTTTCAGAGGCTTCACCTTCACATTATTTTCCATGATAATAAAAATGTTATTGCTTCCTGCAAATGGTTTCTGCACATGCGCGAATCGCCTCTTACGTTTAAGAATGATGAATAAAAATAAACAAATAACAATAAGACGAAGAACTTTAATTAACGCATCATTCTAATAGAATACAGCACTATTCCACATTAAATGCAAATAACGGCTATATAAAATAGAAATACTTAATATAAAGTGCTTTTACAGTCCATATTTAATGACACATGTTGTACTTAATTTTCATGAGTGAGGATATAATTTCAGAAAATGGGACTATGTTGTTTCACGGTCCAAATTGAAGGTTTAAGCATATACTCTAGAGATTGAATTTCTCTAATGTTAAAGAAAATATTATCATTACCACACTGATGATAAATTACATTTTGCCAGGTATGCATTTAAGCAACCATGACCTCTACGTATTTGAACAGCTGCAACATTTACATTTTTAAAAAGGGCTTGTTAAAGCCTACTCAATTGCAGGGAAGAGCTTTTTAGTCTGCTAACCCCTTTGCCACTTTCAGACCATAAATTTCGCCAATCTTGAATTATACAATTACATATAATGGATTTAATTATTGACCAGAGAATAAGGCTGATAGTGGGCATCAAGGGACTCATCAGCAGCAACTTCTCAATTGTTTCATTGTTAGTTATACAGCATGATCAGGAGCGTAATAAAAAGATATCTCATTTTGAAAAGTGTTGGAGCAACTATTGTATTTAAAGAACTGTTGTAACTTAAGGTTAGCCAATGCCTGCACAGACGATTTGGAGTCACTGAAAGCACTTTTATAATCAGGGATTCTGTACCTTTTACAATATAATCCGGATTTTTATTGAAATAAATTGATGTATAAACATATACTTATAAATAAATCGATATCAGAAAGTCAGTATTTCGAACGTTTTTGCTCCTTTGCTTTTAATGATAAATTTTTATAACTGATTTTGCCTAAATATATCGTTGTAATGTACAATTTATAATCCATTAAAATTCGTGCATGCTTTGATTTGATTAAAATTAACTGGATTAAATTAGTATTCGACAATTTAAAAAAAAAAATCAGCAAATAAAAAAATTTGAAGATAAAAGGTTTACTTTTATCCACGTAAAAGTGAATAACTAAGTGAATATTCGAAACGTAATAAATTTTCAATCACTTTTCATTTGTATCGTTTCACAACTTTACCAAGATGAAAAACCAAAATATTCAGCAGAACTGAGATTAGCCACACTCGAACCTAAGGTAATTTGAAATGCATTTTTTTCGCGATAACTACAATTATTTAAAATTTAATTTGAAATTTATCTAAATTATTGATTTACCACCTTTTGCTTTTCCTGTTGCTTCCATTGAAGTATGGGATTTCATGGTTCTTGTTGTTAGTCAATCTCTTGACTTCATTCCAGGTCTTTTCCCATTTTCTTGGCTTCGTCTTCGACTGTTCTTTTCCGGGTCTTCCTTGGATGACCGCACCTATGAGCACCTTGGGGATTCCAATCAAGTGCTGGATTTCTCAATGGGTCCAATGGGTTTCCCGTTCCATTCCCTTTCATTTAGACCATAATAAGTTGCTGTTACTTTCTACCAATCTTAATATAAAATTATATCCGGCCATCCTACAATAATAGCATGTTTTTAGAGGGCGGTTTATAAATGTTTGTAATTATTTGTAATTGTAATTGTAAATAAAACCGAGAGCAACTATCACGTTTCCACAGCCTTACAGAAAAACTGCATTCGAAAAATACTGTAAGTTTAGTCCTTTTAGAGAGACGCCTACTTTTCCTTACCAGATACAAATGAACCAGATACCATTGCTATCTTTTGTGCCTCCAAACACACAACATTCTCAAAAAACGGAAAAGAATTAATCTGTTCCAACCTTTTAGATAAAAGCGCTAGTTTCCATAACATTTACTTCCATCTCTTTTCTTTTGCTGATGTTTAATTTTTAATCTCGCAGCTTCTGTCTATTCTATACTTGTAAACGTTTCAACTTCTGTTCCATCTAAATTATTAATTTGGAATGCAAGTATGTTTCCATTAGAAATGGTGTATTTCCAGTCATCCAAATATTGGTATTCTGCTCAATATTCTTTCACTCTTGTAAAACCCTTACAGCTATCCATGCCTAAAACACTGGCAGTGAACTAGATACTGCCACTCTTCAATCGGCAACCTAAAATTATTTGTCCTTCTCAAAATCCGTCAGATCACATTTTTTGTTTCAGGTCGATCGGCTATTCGAACGTTACATACATCCAAAATCATGCGTAGCAGTTACCACGCTGATGATTGTCACCTAGAGGAGTGGAATGGCCGATAGGAAATACAAAGGATAACAACAATGAGACGGAACAGGTGGACCATTTGGTCTCTTAAAGCTGGCGTTTTATGTTAAAGATATTTCATGTATATTTTAAAAGGGCAAAATTCAGTTCAAAGCCAATTTTTACGAATTTGCATTACAAAATAAAGCTAACTTATTACTTGCAACCATCAAAACCCTCTATAAAATATTAACACTTAAAAGAAAATCAAAATCTGAGATCTTCATATCAACAAACTTCTTTATTAAACTAACCATAAATACTTCTTCACAGAT
>JAFIDM010006943.1:36903468-36927498 GCA_023159025.1 Thereuonema tuberculata | reverse complement strand
ATCTGTGAAGAAGTATTTATGGTTAGTTTAATAAAGAAGTTTGTTGACTTAAAAGAAACATTTAAAACTTATATTTATAGTTTTTAACATTTTATAGTTTTATATATTTGATGGTTGCAAATAATAATTAAATCTGCACTTTAAAAATGAATACAATAAAGCTAGTTTAATTGAATTGTTTCGAATTTTTCCTTAGCAACCATTGATTTTCGTCCAAAAGATGAATTCTAGCAACATAAAAAGCTCTACTACGTTTCAAGAGGTTGGTTGGTTCTTTTAATTGCTATAAAAGCTCCATTTGCGCAGGCAGGAGATCTTACAAATAAAATTATGCAAAATACTGTAAAAACCAAACATACAACTAACAAAGAAACATAAAACGTACACAAAATAAAGATTCACTGAGCTGTTTTTGGAAATTTGGTACTGGGAATCCAAGACATACCGTTCTGGTTTCCAAAACATCATCAGTTCGATTCGCCCAGTATCCGCAGTTCAATGAAGTAAAAAAAAAAATACATAAATTAAAGACAAATAGACAAAACAATGACCCTTAACATGAAAAACACACGCAAACAAAAAAAGTGTGAATAAAATAGGGTTATCTAATAATCCCCGCTAGAGTAATGCCTAGCTTATAAAAGATTAATTTTAAAAAGGCATACTCATAATCGTAAAGTTTAACGTGGGTCATAATATGCAACAAAGTAACGCACACAAAGATAAAAGATTCATTGAGCTGGGTTCTTTTTGTTGTTGTTTGTTTTTTTAATTAAAAGAAAACAAAACAATTCACTGAATCTTTATTTTGTGCTGCATTTTATGTTTCTTTGTTATATATTTTTCCGCACGTTAAATAAATAAATAAATAAATAAATAAATAAATAAATAAATAAATAAAAATAAAAAAGCCGTGCTGGCGTGGCCGTGCGGTTTAGCCGGCGGGCTGCCGTTGTGGCTGATGCGCCAGTACCCGGGTTCGAATCCCGGTGGTGGCATGGCTGTTTCTTTCTTCTTCTGTGTTTCGTGCGTTTCCCACCTGGGACTTACTATCTCAGGGTTATCCTGGACGGGATATAATTCTCGTCCCCCCTTTCTTGAATTTCACTAGCCTCGCCCTGATGTTGTCAGGTTGAGCTAGTTACGTGGTCCCTAGTTGGCCAAATTCGATAAAAGGAAGGAAAAATAAAAAATCATCTTAAAAAAAATGAATTCCTTTTTAATTCGATAATATACAGCTCATCAAAGTAACACTCAAATAAGAAAATCCCGTAGACTGGGATGACTTTGTGATGGATATAGTGTGACGAAGGACTTTTATTTTTATTTTTTCATTTTTCAATTCTTCTTTTTTCCAAGTCCAAGATTCCTTTGTCAAGAAACCCATCATATTGACGAGTGATTCGAAAATGCAAAATGAATGATCTGTCACCTACTCATCAGTCTTTACCATAGATTAGTTAAATATAAATTGTATCGCAACAAAATTGGTATAGAGAAAAAAAAAAACATATTTTATATACGTAAATTAAAGTTCATTTTCCTAATTAGTGAAAAACAAATAAGCTAAGGTAAAAATAGACCTAGGAAAGTGAGGCTCACGAAATCGCAGTCTGTGTGTGTGTGTATTCGTATATTTGCTCAATAATTTCTGAACGGCTGAATAGATCTTCTTGAAACATGACATGCATACGTCAGGATTACAGACGATATCACTATTATTCCTGAAATTGTTCCGCGAAAATGACAAAAAATTCCCAAGATAAGCATAAGAACCGAAACAATATTATCTAATAATAATCATTTTAGCTAATTTGTTCATGGTTTGATGTGATTAAATTAAAAGGGTTTTAAACAAGTTACTTAGACTAATACCTTTTTAATTCACTTTTAAGTTCAAAAATAAATTATGCTTTTCGTTTGTGTCATTTTTCACCATTTTCTTCTTTAAAACAAAATAAAATGAAATTTTAAGGACAATATTTTTGCGGAAAGTAGGCTTTAAGTTCTTTGGAGATCTGCTTGTCACGTTTTCTACTTATATTATTCGTTTATCATTATGGATGCGGAGTTAAATGGATTCCCTTCTTTCTGAATCCCCTGATCCCATCTGGCCTCTTTGTCAAATCCTGGATATTATAAATTCACTGGAATGTAATATACAAATACAAAACAGTAATTTTTATCAATTAATTACTTAGATTATTATCAAGTTGTTAACAAAAATTTCAGTATGTAAAGTAAATATTAATTTATACAGCGCCATCTTTTGACAGAAATTTGTACTAACCATTACAGCTATTTTAATTATTATTGAACTATTGTAATGTTCAGTTTTTTGCGTATAAACCACAGTAACAAAAGAATCCTTTTCTTTTTCCTTATCTTGTTTATCTTCTGAATTCGTCATGTGATTTCCATTTCGGTTTCGGCGTTGCAGTGAAATCTCGTCTCCCTATCTCGAATCAACTTTGAAGCACTGCCATTTCACTGAATAGGTAAATGTGATTCTTTTTTTAGAGGAGTCAATGCTAGAGTATTAGCTAAATGTTTTGAAAAGAAAAATCCTCTTATAATAAGAGAAATGAAGCTCCGTATTAAGAAATTAGCAAAGCAAGAGAATTTCGTCAAATTATACAGTGAAAAGAATGTTGCGTCATTTGTATAATTACCAGGAAGTAAAGAGAGAAAAACAAAGCGATGCACGCACAGCCCCTTAAGCACAAGAACCTTCAAGGTAAGAAAATGACGGGAATGAGGAGCAACTGAAAAAAAGAAATAATTATTATTATTAACCAAGGCTGATAGTCAATTACTTACTTCCGATCCAAATTCACATGTTTCGTGAAGGTGGGTCAGTTTTGTGTGACGAAGGAAAGAATACTGTGAAAACCTACAAATAGAGTTTGGATTTTATTGGGAAAGAAACAAAAAACTTCTGAAGGAACGAACTTAAATCTTTTGCGTTTTTGCTTTTCTTATTTATTTATTTTTTTAAATCGTTAAAAATAATTAAAAACGAAAAAGCTTCATTTTTATTTAATTTATAATATCTGCTGAATGTAAACAATAGAAAATCAGATTTTTTTTTTTTTGATACTTTCTGAAAAAAATTAATTAAATTCGCAAATACATCTTTGTCCAATTAAATTTAATCACATTACAACTCTCGCATATATTAAGAGGATTAATAAGCGAACTACTAGTCATTAATACATCATAGAGATCCATTATTTGAATTCTGATGATTTTCTATGGGAATCTTTGTCACATTCTCTCTCTAATCTCTGGACATGGATCCATAACGAAGAAATTTTAAATATAAAATTCAGGTCGTATCTTCTCCTTAAAAATGCGTGCCAAGTTTGAAAAAGATTTTCATCCACCGATTCAAAAGTTATAAGACACACACACACACACAGAGTGACTGATCTGATAAGCCTCGCTTTTCTTGGAACATAAACTAAAAAAGATAACTTTTTAACTAAAAAAATCAATTCACAATAAAGAACTTGGTTACAGTAAATTAACCAAATTTTAGTGACAATTACAACAGCGTTTCCCATTAGGGGATTCGCCGGAAAACTAAGTGTGCATTTTCTTTGCAAAATGGCCTACGGTTGATCGTAAGGAATTTATAAATGCGTCTTCTCAAACTTCTAAAAATTCCTAATCAATGTGCGACTCCAATAGCAAAATCTATATCACTTGGTAGTTCTGGTAGGAATCTGGCATTTTTTAGTTCCTGAATAGTTTTGGAATGGGGGGAATTTCATTTCGGAAGCTCCAAAACAATGATAAATACATCATCAATACGAATAATTTACTTTCACTTTTTCTGTCAATTAAAAATTGATTAAATTCGCAAAAAAAAAAAAAGAAAAGTTAAATATATCTGAATCCATGAAATCTACTTAGATTCCGTTCATTAAATTTAATTCAACTCAAATCACGCACAAATTTAAAACAAATTGATCACGGTACAGTATTGGACTTATTGTTTCACATTTAATGCCTCTGTATGGCCTTCAAGCATAAATATAGGCAAAGAGTTCTTAAGAAAGAATGTTTCAAATAAAAATAATAGAAAAAATAGATAGATCATCTCTTGTCCATTAATATGTCATCGAAATTTCAAGAAGATCAATTCACAAATTCAAAAGTTATTAGTGGGGAGACGTAAGGACAAATGTACAAATGCTTTATGAACCTAAACTTTCTAAAGAAAGCTAGCGATAAATAAATAGAAAGAAACATTAATGCACCAATTGATTTATGCTCCCCGAGAAATTCCTGTATTTTATTTATATTCAGAGGATACAGAATTTTATTAAACAACGTAAAACCCCTTAAATCTGCCAATTCTTCTTTTTTCAACGATATTTCGTCTTCTTTTACAGAAGACTTCATCAGGTTAATAATTCGAGGATAAGAAAATTCCTTTTCCTTTTCAGTGCAACTCCAATAATGTATCTTAATAATATTCAATAATATTGCATATTCCAATAAAATAATTTAATCAATTTAACTTACAATAATATTCAAATAACCAACACCAGTAATGTTTAATAATCAACAACTGAAAATACTCAGTTTTCCAATAAAATTTATTTAAATTCAATACAAATAATGACTTATAAACATCTGTCTTTTTCTTTATTTTTGATATAACATTTAAATATTCATATCCTATTTCATTAATTTTAAAAATTAGTCCTTATTCTTGCACGGCAACCAATGCATGATTCTACCATTAATCTAGTTCTTTCATCTTCAAATAAATTAAAGTGAATAGATTGAATTATTAAGATACATTACTTTTTTAATAATGAAATCTATAAGTTTTTAAGGAATTATAAAGAATACCGAAGTTTAAACGATTTTTTACACTTCTTTTATCTATTCACTAATGCCTTTCAACCTTTTTTTTCTTTACGGTCAGAATGCAATTTAACCGCGAGACAGTTCATCAACTCGCATTTACAAGGCAAATTTCGGCCTGGCAGTTAACCTCCAGGCAATACGAAACAATAATAGACAAAAGAGACATTTCAGCAGAGATAAAAAAGCAGCAATTGATAACCCTAAATCAATCTTCGACAATTTTGGTTGACGTAAGACACATTACTTTTTTTTTTTTCGTTAAATTTAAACTATCAATAAATTATGGTCAAATTAAAGAACTAAACTTTAATGAAACTTAGGTTGCCCCCTAAAAGATCGGCAAACTCTAGTGGTTATAATATTATTCGAATCGTATATAGTTGAGATTTGTGATTCAACAACAACATTACGATGTTCTTCAGCTTTTTCACTTTCTGTGTGGGGCTCGCTAATGAGCAAGTCTCGCTTGTCAACAATAACATTACAATAGTAAATGTCTTCTTCGTAGACAAATTAACTTATATTAAATGCAAATAATCTAGTATTTTCTAATTAAAAGTGAAATTTCAGATTTGTTTATTTTATTTTTAAACTTAAATAATCAACTGTTTTAAAAACATGTTTTGAACACAAACAGACTCAAAATTAATCTGAAACTTTGAGTCACATTGGTTTGTAGGCCTTTATTTATTTCCGCTCTTGGCGTGGCTTGGGTTTGATTTATAATTAAATTCTTTCATAATCAAAACATACATTTGTCAAGGAGATAATGTAATAATTAAAGAAGATAATTAAGAACGAATTGTTCCTTTCATGTGATATCACTGAATATGCATCGAATACTCTTTGAATCACAAAGGTTGTAGTTACTATCTGCACAGTCTAACAGATAGAATCCTTTACCAATAACAATGCCTTACTATTAAATGCAACACGTAAATTAATATAATGAAAGTAACTAAAGAAGTAATCTTGGAGGAATGGTAGCTTGAAACTAAAAAAATTTTTACTCTACCCAAAATATTTCGATTTTAGTAAAACTAAATTAACACGACAAATTAGTGAAATATGTTTGATTACCGTCACTCTGAAAGAAAATAGCTATTAAAAGGAGCTATGCTAATGGAGCATTTTTATTTCCTACACTGACCTCTATTGGCCGTCTATATAACTATCCTGCTTTAGACAAAGACAACTGTGCGTTAATGTTAAATTGTTCTATGTGGTTACATACTACACTTACGTAATTTTGTGATTGTAAGGTCACCTTTTTATAATCAATCTTTATTAAGTTAGGCGGAATGCTAGCGGAGATTAATGATTAACCCTTTTTATTCTTAATTTATGTTTTGATGTTCATTATGTGAGGGTTCTTTGTTTGTTCTTTGCTCTGTATTTTTCGACTTCCCTAAACTACGGTTACTGGGCGAATCCAACTGATGTGGGTTTTGAAACCCGAAACAACTTGTCTTGGATTCCCGGTACTAATGTCCAAAAATAGCTTAGTGATTTGTGTGTGTGTGTGCGCGCGCGTTTATGTTTCATGTTATATATATTGTTACATCCTGTGCAGGTTAAACTTTGTGATTTTAAAGATAGTTGGCTATTTATGCATAACTATTAAACATTAGCGTATTCTAGTAATTAATATATAAAAACTTCGCTGTATAATGTCATACAGCAATTAAAAGCAAAACTGTCTTGCAAAGATTAAATGTATATAAGAAGGTTTTACGTGCATTAATTGTAAATGAAAAACGGAAAAACTATAGAATGCACAAATTCGCTTGCTTTCACGCCTTGAGCCACCATTGACGGCAATCTGGGACAGTTGTTTCGTCCTTATTAAGACTCATCAGCCAGATTTAGCCTCGATGATCAAGCTCAGACCGCATAAAAGCCTGTGGATCCTTCTCTCGCACTAGGAAGTGGGACCCCCTCAAAAGCAAACATGCCTTTTGTGCCCAGCGCTTAGCGGGCTACTGTCCTCCAAATGAAAGTTGGCCGGCGGAAGTTTGAACTGCGCAGCCCTTCCGGTAGCTGATCAATTATGTTTTCCTGTCACAATAGACGCCGTCGTCTGTTTTCACTGAGAAAGACATGTTGATAACGCCAAATTAAAACTTCTCTCGACTATTTAGCTTTATTTCAATACCAGTTGCTAACAATAAGTATTTATATAAATAAATAAATAAATAAATAAATAAATATTATTTATAAATACAATGCTCTTTAGCAAAGTAACAAGCGATTACCGTAATGGCGGCGTCCTGTCATAAAATCAGACGGAAGTCCCTGACCAGACTAATCGATCATACATGCGCAGATCTCACAAAATCAGGGCGGCCATCTCTCATTTGGAGGACAATAAGGATAATTATGCTGTACTGGTTATAGCGATTTTTCAATTGTCGTTTGCCTTTGCGGGGTCCCATTTCCCAGTGCGGGAGAAAGATCCACAGGCTTTCACGCGTTCTGAGCTTGATCATCGAGGCTAAATCTGGCTGATGATTCCTAATAAGGACGAAACGGTTGTCCCAGATTGCCGTCGATGATGGCTCAAGACGTGAAAGCAAACGAATTTGTGCATTCTATAGTTTTTCCGTTTTTCAAGATTAAATCGTATACATCGTTTTTGATGCCACTAGATTTAGAAAAATTGATGCTACATTAATTAAACAAGTAGAACCCGTAGAAATTCTACGGTTGGAAATACAGTTCTCCTAGTCACAATTAAGTGACAATTCAGATTAAATAAGATCTTTTAATCATATTTAAGTGAATAAAAAAATACTTAATTATAGTGATTACTTCGATTCGATCTCTAGTTGTAGGAGGACGTAATAACAGAAATCCAGGAGGCGTCAATTTTTTACGAAAATTTTTATTAAAATTATTTTAACAAAAATTAACTTGCTCATGCACGCTTCTACATCGGGACCTTTAATTTCGTACCACATTTACCGCTGTATCACATTTGGTTTCCGAGAAAAAAGGCCTGCAAACTCTTCGTTTTATTTATGTACAGGAGATATAGATAAATAAAACTGACGTCAAAGTTTATTTTTTTAGTTACATTTTAATTTGTCTTTAGTTTAATAATCAAAAACAAAAGTCCTTTAAAAAACAATAATGCAATTAATAATATTTCGCTTCTTTTTCTTGAAAGAATCTAGAAGTTTCCGCACCAAGACAGCATTAAAACTACCGTAACACAAGATTCCATCTCCAGTTCAAAGTAAACAGATCCTTTACTATTGAGTTCAATTATCATGTTTCGGTGCAAGTGGGTATCTGTTACAATCTCCTAATTTTAGAAACCTTAAAGTATCCATCCGATATGTAACAGCTTTAAATCAGATTTTGTTTGTTTCTATTTTCATTGTAAAATTTTTCATCAAGATCAAATTAAATTTTATCTATTAAAGAAAAATTATAACAGTTGAAGTTTTAAATTACAGCAGGTTGTTGCTCGAGTTAAATAAAAGAAGTTTGATAAAAAAGCTTAACAGACATTAAAAAATCAAAATATTTATTATACCTATTAATAAATAACCCTTTCCAAATTATTTGAGGCCTCCTCTTTTCTTATTAATGTAAAAATCCATTTATGACTTGTTCTTTTTTTTTTTTTTTTTTTTTCAATGTTTTAGTATTAATATAACATATTATTTGAGCCTCACGATAAGTTGCTCTTTTTGTTTTATTTCCATTTTTTTTCTTTTATTTGTTTTATCGCAATAAATTTTCTTGTATGAAATACAAACACTACCTGTTCAATCAATAGCGAGCAGCAATATCTCTTATGCACGAGTTACAACATTAGCCGCCAGTGGCAGCACCTGCGCCATGCTTCTGCCGCAAAAAAAAAAAACACAAAACAAAACAAAACAAAAACAAATGAAAACAAAACAAAAGGCATATATTCATATATAAAAAGGTGACTTTCTTTAACCGATACGCCTGAAAACGAGATACGCATTGACCCTGTACAATCCACCTACAGCATTATTTACTTATCTCTAACTGGGTCAGAATCTTTTTTAAACGATTTAAAAATCGGTTAAGTTACAATTATTTTCCTTAAAAAGACATATTATCAAGCGTGTTTCCTATTCAATATTTTCTCTTCGAACTGAGTCACGATCTCAAGCAAAAGCTTTTACAGTTTGCAATTTAAAGCAGCATGTAAGTGTTACAAAAAAATTGACCAGAAGATTAAAGTAAAGAATAAAAATAAGTACATTCACTTAAGTGGCCTAATCTTATCAACAGACAGAATTCAAGATAGGCTTCCAACCCTTCCTCCTATTAATATTAATTACAAAGGACGCAGAGGAAAAAAATTCGCAAACAAATTAGAATTTTAAATTTTCTGAGTATTAATTATACACTGCTCTCTCATTTTGAGATCGTGTTTGTTTCCCGAAATACGCTTCAGTTACAAATATTCGTCAAACCTTAAAATTTTCGATTTAAATTTTGTTTCAAACCCAAGTTCTGTTAAATTTCAATGGGAAAAAAAAGTTGTGGTAAGTTACTGAGAAGAAAATATAAAAAAAACAAAAACAAAAAGCAAGTGAATATAATTTTGTGCTAAAGCATAAATTTAAGGGCGACCCATACTAATAAAAAAATTTAAAAATAATAATAAAAAAAGGAAGTATTATAACGTGAGGAAAAATAAAAAAAAAAGTAGGAAAATAATAACAAAAGTTAGGAAAATAAGAAAAAACAAGAAAAATTTATGCTTTTAGACAGTGTCAAAAGCAAAGCGGCCCCGTAATATGCACAATTTTATAAACAAAATGTTTGTTCAGAAGGGTCGATATTGGGGGACGTTTATCCTCTTTATCGGAAGCGACCCCGTTTGATCCCCCCAACCATCCGGTCAAAGAGTGGCCCTAGAGGTCTGATTTTTTGGACTTGGTCATCTACTCTTTGATGCTGAACTCAATGGTGAAGGTTTCATTCTAATATCTCTAACCGTTTGGCCACTACAGTATGTGACATGGAGCAAGCATAAAAGCAAGAGCGGTCCTCTATGTTTTACAGGCAAGCTGTAATCTAGGGGCCGCTAAAAAAGAAGTAGATACACAGATTCGAACCGACAGCTTCAAAATAGCATCAAGCTATAGCTAATAACTGAAATGAGGTGGTTGCATTTCTAACATTTAAGCTAATAGCGGATATCCAATGGAAACTATGCCAAATATCTCGAACATTGCTTGGGGGGGGGGGGCGACCCAATGTTCGAGATATCTGCCTCAGAACATGGTGGTGAAATTCATTTGTCGATTCGACCTTCCGTTCGGGAGTTGTTAGGAGTAGACAGGCACGGACGGACGGATAGGACAAACGCAACAGTTACCGATTTTGGTCGTTATCACAATAGCTCCCGAATGGGTCGCTAAAAACAAATAAAAGGTCTAAGGCCTTAGATAAAGCAAACGAAACTTCCGCAGAACCAGTTTTAAAAGAGTACAAGTCAATATTGGATGTCTGATTTAACGTAAACAGAAAAGATTCGCTTACTAGTTTAGTCTGAAGTTAACCTACAAAATTACTTAACCTCAAACTAAAACCTCTCAATCCAAGTGAATCTGGAAATAAATACAAAGATTCGACATATATTTGAAGATAACGAAAGCCACGATTTTGAAACCTGTAGTCCGTTTTTTAGCCTACCTTCCTTGGCAAGTTAGCTTATGAAATTACTCAGTCTGTGTGGATGTGTACGTCTTATGAACCGCTGCCTGAATCTTCTCGAAACTTGGCATACACATTTAAGGACAAGAGACTATCTAATATTTATATTTGAATTTTATTTACGTGTAAGTCTTTGTCGAGAAATTGGCGCCAGAAGATAACAACAATTCCCAAAGAAAAAAAAAATTAAAACAAAACAATAATTTCTAATAATCCGTATTAATCCTTTTAGCTAACTCACTAATTTGCACAGGTTTGGATACAAATAAGATAAGTAAGTAAACTAATTTTAAATAGAGGATCTACTTCATTTTTTTTTTTTTTTTTTTTAGAAAAAAATGGGAAATTTCGACTGCTTGAATTCGATAGAAATCATAATTTAAAAGTATAAGAACTTTTTTCAATTTTAATTTCCACATCTTTAAAATAAATAAGAAATTATAAAAACTTTTAAAAACCACGCTTTCTGTATTATATAATGTTTAAAATATATAAGAATTATGTAATGAATGGCAAACTCGAATGATGCATAATTTCGAGTTTAGCGATGCAAAGATTTCAATTAATCATTTGCAATTTAGAAATTTAGAGCGTAAAGAATATAAGAATAAAATTAACTTATATTACTAAACATATAGTCAAGCCGGACAGCTATCTGAAATATAATTCAGAAGTAGTTATCAATGTTTACCTAGCGGCTGGTCTCGGGAACAACAGGACACGGAAGGACGTGTTACCTTGGCGAATATATTATTATAAAATATATTAATATATCAGTATATTATTGTATTGTCATCAGACATAAGCAAGTGTGCAAAATTTGTAGATGATTGATCGATTGGAAGTGACTTAAAATTGATTACAAGATTTGACCCTGAAACCAGGCTGTGTGAGCTATGTAATAAAAGCATGGTAAAAATAAAGAAAAACATCACACCAAATTTTAAATGTAAAAAACTACATTTAATACGAAAAAGCAAATTTTCGAAAAGATTACGTCTTTTCTTTTTCAAGCCTAAAGTAACAATAATTTGAAGAACAATACTTTAAATTACATTAAACTCCTCGAGAAAATGTTAGTCAAACGAATAGAGGTGTTTTACCTTACAAAAGGTCCGGTAGTTCTAATTTTTTGATATGTTGTCTAGGATGGTTAGTAAGTGTTTAAAATGCAAAATGCACAATTCCTCAACAACAACGCACAACAAAGTGCGTTTTTGTTTATTTCTTCAAAACAAACATATCTCCGTAACTATCAGTCCTAGAAACAAAATTTAAAAACTACACTGTAGGAAATTGTATTCTCTACAACATTGCGTAGAACTCTTTTGTAGCTACAATGCACCAAAACGAAGTTATAAGCCAAACTCTAAAGAAAGTATCAATTTTTTTTTGTTTTTTTTAAGATGGCGGCGGGCGCGGCGGCGCGGCGGGAGAGGAATTGTGCATTTTGCATTTTAAACACTTACTAACCATCCTAGACAACATATCAAAAAATTAGAACTACCGAATCTTTTATAAGGTACCCCCCTCTTTGGTCTGTATTTGATGGACTAGTGCGTCACAATAGCAAAAACCAGCAATATTCCGTTGTTCTTGATTTTTGATTTTACACAAAACTCATAGGGTTGGTTCATAAAAATATACATGCGTTTTGTAGGTAACTAAATTCCCTACAAATTTTATTCTGATACTTGTTTCCCTAGAATAGGCCATAACTGAATTACAGTGTCCTGAAGTTCGAAGTTTGACAAATTTCCGAAAAGTGCGTGTTTTTTTTGTTTTTCAAAAAGTGCATATCTCGGTAACTATCAGTCCTAGAATCAAAATTTAAAAACTAAATTGTAGGAAATTGTATTCTCTACAACATTGCGTAGAACTCTTTTGTAGCTAAAATGCACCAAACAGACGTTATAAGCGAAAATCTAAACAAATTGCCGATTTTTTTTGGTTTTTTTAAAATGGCGGCGGGCGCGGCGGGGGAGGAATTGTGTATTTTGCATTTTAAACATTTACTAACCATCCTAGACAACATATCAAAAAATCAGAACTACCGGACCTTTTGTAAGGTAACCCCCTTTTTTGGTCTCTATTCGTTGGACTATATTAACAATATATGAAAACAATACCATTTAGTTACAATCTTTGTTTTCTTTAACAAAGATTGTAAGTAAATGGTATGTTACAATCAAGGAACTAAATTGTTAAATCCGTATCATATATTATGTTAAAGAAAACAAAGATTATAAGTAAATGGTATTGTTTTCATATATTGTTAATATTTTCTCGAGGAGTTTAATGTAATTTAAAGTATTGTTCTTCAAATTATTGTTACTTTAGGCTAGAAAAAGAAAAGACGTAATCTTTTCGAAAATTTGCTTTTTCGTATTAAATGTAGTTTTTTACATTTAAAATTTGGTGTGATGTTTGAAATATTAAATAGTAGAGGCTTTAGAAGGAAAGATCTACTAAAAAAGTATGGGAACTTTACATATAAAAATAAAGAAAAACAGTAATATAAAAAAAAGAAATTTTAAGAGCAACATTTTAAAAAAAGTAGGCGTTAAGTTCTTTAAAAATTTCTTGTGAGTTTCTGTAGATCATTGTTAGGTGGCCAATAACGAGACTGACGTATGTTTTATTTTTATTAGGTTGTGGTAATGAGCAGCGTTATGCTAAAACTTCACTATCAGTTGTCACCTGTCCCGTATTTTAAAAATTTTATGTCCCGTTTCATGAATTATTTGTCCAGTTTAATAATGAGTTTAAGGAAGAAGAGAAAAACAAATGCCAAAATTATAAAAATCATAAATTTTTAAAATGTTATTTTTTTTTATTATTGATATACATTTCTAATTTAATATATTTATTTCAATATTTGATATTTTATTTTAACAACTTAAATCTATTAAAATAATTTAGTTACTTTTATTAGCATACACAAAAAAGATTACTAATTAAAAGAAAATTATCGCCACTAATTAAAAAAAAAAGCGATCTAAAACATAAATCGAAAATTTTAAGGAATCGTAAAACTACTTTTAAGGTAGTAAGTCTTTCTCCTACAACTTCTTAAAACAAGTTAAAAAAAGAATGGTTACAAAAAAAATGTCTCCTATTTTAAAGATGACGATAAAAATTTTCAAAGGCACTTGACCAAAAAGGAAGAATCTGATGTACGAGGGGTGAGCAGAGTTGTTAAGAGATTACAACAGGATTGTTGTTGTAATCTAATTAAGGGAGGATACTCTTAAAAAACGAGGGGTAGGGAATACAAGGGTGTGGCGTCATTGCTTGTAGCGCCATCTAGTATCAGTGATATCAATACGAAATTGCTTAATGTCCCTTATATCACTGCGTGTGGAGGCAGCAACCTTTCGAGTAGATGCTGTAATAGTTGAAGGAATAAATGTCAGTTGTTAGTTATTTAACAATAGTCTCATGACATTTACAACAGACTGGAGGCAGTTTTTGGATAATCAATAGCATTAAAACAATTCTTGTTTCAATTCAGCGACAGTAACGGCCTGTTTCAAATGACTTTTAGTTTGAATTTCTCGAATTATTTTAAAAAGAAAAAAAAAAATCTTGAACCAGTTTTGCTCGCAAATCTACAAGAATCGCAATCCTGTCATATCTCTTACAAGAACAAACAAATTAACATTAAGCACAAAGGCAAAAACGAAAAGTAAAACTTTATTTGGGGATTTAAATTAGTTGAATTCCAGTAACTACGTTATCCGTTTTCACGGTGACATGATTTCGAGAGCAATTAAAGCAGCCGGGGCACAATCAAAGCTCATTCATAGACGGCAAAACGTAAACAACAAGAAATTGCGCGATGACCAAATGACCTTGTTATTATCTATCGCCTTATCAGTGAAACAAACAGAAAAAAAAAAAGAAAAAACAATAGGAGCATTAAGGGAACTACAAATATACGCTGTTGATCCAAAGAGAATTCTTCTCTAAGTTAGAGGGAAAAAACAAATTTTAATGATTTGACGACATACCAAATAATGTTGAACAATCGAACATGATTTTCTTGCTGAGCAGTTCGGAAACTTGCCAACAGATGGCGTAAGACCAAAAGACTTGTTGAAAGGAAGCTGAATGACATCGCTTCGCTAATTGTATCAGGAATTTACTGTTGCTAGTAATTACTGTTAACTGATTTAAATGCTGTAATAACACTCAGGACAATGCACAAAATCAACAGCTTCCTGATTTCATAACCTAATCAAAAAGTGAGTATTCGCGCGAATCATGCATAATGAGGCAAATAAACCTTTAAGCTGTTTACTCGTAATATTCTTCTGGAAGATTCATACGGAAGACGCTTTAGTGCTTTGATGCTCTGTATATCAAAAAAATGTAAATGTTAATACTTCATTGTTTCGTTAGCCAATCATTTACTCGCGGACCCAGGTAGACAAGTGTAAGGCGGAGGTCGGGAATTTTTCTACGTTGAATTCTCTTTCAGACGGTTCCTAGGGTCCACCATCCTTCTACGAATGGGTACAGGGTTTCGTAGAAGATTAAAGGCTACGAAGATTAAAGGCGGCGGGCGTCGGGCTGACCATCCGACCTCAACGTAGTCCACTTGGTCTGGAAACGCCGGGAGCTTTACCTCCCGCGACCCAAAGGGCCAATAGGCCCTGAAGTGGGAATATCTTAACTTCCTTTTAAATAATTTTTACTCATTTCAGAATCCTCGACAGATGACAGTTAATAATCCACAAACGATGTTCTGAGGTCTCATGATGAGACAATGATCTGGAATATATGTCAATTACATTGAGAGACTTTGCGCACCGTTATGCGACTTATTTTTATTTTTTTGCTAAGGAACGCGTTAAAATCAATCAAAGCAGCAATCAAAGTTAAGAACCACTGGTGTAAACAGCCTTACATTAGCTTCCCGCAAATCTTTTTCTGGAGGGGAAACAAGTTGTCCGTCTGCTGACAACGAGTTATTTCGGTATAAAAACAGCTGATCAATGGCTTCAACGTCGACCCTGATGACTTCAAGGAACTGACCTTGTGGTCATAAGGATTCGAATCCCGGGCGGGACAGACATTTCTTCACCTCTCCTCCCCCTCGGATGTCAAGGCCTCCTGCGGCTTCTCTGTAGGGAGCAGCTCTCGCCCACTTTTGAACGCGGGCTGAAGAAGAGAAAAAAATAAATGGCAAAGCTCCAATTCCCGTTCCCGTCACTGAAAAATATAGATGATCAAAAATGTGACTAACAACAACCTTCGGTTTTTCCTTCAAATAGTATTTTCATCCTTTCTTTCTGTTTTCTTTTTTTTTTTCCTTTTAATTAAAAATTATCGGGTACATAAAATATTTAGAAAAAAAATATAAATAAATAAATAAAATAAATAAATAAAATTCAGTTAAAAAAAATTGAAAGAATTTTCAAGTCTAAAAATGGAACTAGAGCAGCTATTTCATACTTACTGTCACTCATCAGTTACTATGTACAGAGCTTAATTGTTCCGGCGAAAAAGTGATTAAATAAACAGATATTAAAACATTTTTTTATCACCAATTAATTTTTTTTTCTTCTAGCATAAATTTCTAAAAATCAATTATGTTGGTGTGTATACCTTTCCCATAAGTTCTAAATCGGTGAATAGATCATCTTGAAAATTGGCATGAATATTTATGGCAAGAGATGATGTCGTTTTCGCATTTCGAAATTTTTCTCTGTGGTTCCCTTGTCAAGAAACGTCAACGTGATGAGAATTCTCATAGAAAATTTTTCATTGAAGAAAAAAAAAAAATCTGCGTAAAGGCTATGCCCCTTCCTTACAATCCGTTTAGTTATTCACTTTGATATGATTAAAACTAATTGGATTAAGACAACTTAAGTTTACTTACAAGTAATTCGGATTTAATTAACTTTTTCAAAAATGAAAAAAAAAAAAATCATGTATTACTTGGCACGTATTCAAAATTTAAAAACAAACAAACATACAAAATCACTTTAATGAAAATATGCTTTAGGTTCTTTCAGAACCTTCTCCAGAAATTTTCATTAATTAAATCAAAACTCTTTCCCCATCAAAGTTGTTACTACATTGTTATTTAAATATTTGTAAGTGCAAGGAACTATTCAATTTATATAATAACTAACTTTGTTAACCGACTTTTACTTTTCTATCATTTTTCTAGAAACGATAAATAACAGTTAAATAATAATATGGAGATTGAATTAAAATTGTTTCTATAATTTTATTGTACTCATTTCTTTTAAATTAAAATAAAAAAACCTTATTTTATTCATTTATTTATTTATTTATTTATTTATTTATTTTTGCATTGTTTTATTTAATATCTGTTTTGTATTATTATAAAACAAAAAAGACAAGAGGGAACTGTTAATTCGAGATTACTTTGGATTACAGAACTTAAGCCATTGATCACTGCCATTGCATTGATCTGACTTTTCCAGCGAAACCTTTGACGATTTATTTATAAACTTTTCAAGGCTGTTTTGAAGTTGTGTGTCTATTCATTCCATTGCTATAAGCGCCGTCTATACGGCTCTCGCTGAATAGAAACGCTGTGATTTATGGAGCAATTTAAGCATTCATCCACGAGTGCTTCTTACCAAAGCACAATGTTTCGCCAGTATGAAACGCTGACCATTCCAATAAAACCTACCAAGAAGAGATCACGGGAACAGCGTTGCATCACCCTCCATTCGAAAGTAAATCCGCATCATCATCATCATGTTGACCTCTTTCCTGTTGAAGGTTGTTTCGTAACCTCAAATTCTCAATTGTTGTTTAATTACGTAGAAGCTATTTCTGAATATAATAAAAGTCTTGGTAATTGCTTTTCTTTTTCTTTACTTTTTTTTTATTATGTAATTTCAAAAGTTATATTTGCTGGCTATATATTTTTTTTGTTTGTACCTTTTCATTCTTTTGTCCTTGAACAATAGGTGAAAAGTTGTATTAAGATCCCGCGGGGAAATTTTTGGTCCATTTGACTTCACCACTTTTTTTTTGCACAAAACAAATTAAAAAAATTTTTTCAAGCTTTAATGAATGAATAAAGGAAATAAATTTGAAATTTCTTACTTTTAGGTTATTATTATTATCATTATATTATTATTAAGCCTTTGTCACTATTTTTGTATTTTTTGTTATCTGATACCTAAAGCAATGGACTTATTTCTGTAATTTTTGACATAAAGAGCAAGCAACAACTCAGATAAATTGAATTTATTGTATGTATTATTTTTAAATTCTTAAATTAAAATGTTCAGAAAGTTTTGTAACTGGAAACGAGATCCAAGTATAAAATTTCATAAAATATTTGAATAGAAATTTCTTATGAAGCTGTTCAGAGATTTTTTTACGACTTTAATTATTATATAATAATAAATATTTTAAAAATACAAAAATGAGAAAAAAAAAAAAAACAATCTTTCTCTGAGTTTTTTCTCAGTTTCGATTTTGGCTGCATTCGATGAGTTCAATATAAACATGCAGCTATACTGTTCGTTTTCGAAAGCCAGACCCGCTACACGCGGACAATTCTACTCCGCAGAGGGGTGATACGCTGAGATGGGCACTTTCCTAAGACCTGTTTGAAAAAAATAACAGAGGAGCATTTTTGCAATAGTATTTATTCTTTCCATAATTCTTTCCCGAAAAGCGCAAATAGAACGTAACTACTGGTAAACTAACACTGATAAAAAGTAAACATCCCCTCTTTGTTTCTTCTCACCCCTATTTTGCTGAAATCGAAGGGGACCTGACGCATGCCCAAAAAGCGTTGAAGGTTCTCGTAAACAAAAACGAACAGTAATAATCTTATTTATTTGTAAATAAAAAAACTTCTTTGTTTTCAGGAGCAAACAAAAAAAAATTATTTTGTTTTGCATGTTAGATTCAGCTGGCCTTCTAATAAAAACGTACGATTTTTACAAATCCAACGAGAAGATTTTGGATTAAACTAGTTGCCATTTTCCACCTCGCCACTAATGAAGAATAGTCTGTGGAAAGAGAGTGTCCCATCAAACAGTCTGGAGAAGCTTGAAGAACCATCCCAATGCAGGAGCTACGAAATTAGCTAAACAACAACAGCTTACTGAAACTAGCAAGACTACGGTGGGCTCGAAATGTAAGGAATGGGACAAAGAACAAAACTATGGGCTGTTTTTGGACGAAACAAAGTTCAACCTCGACGGCCCTGATAGGAATGCCTACTATTGACATGATCTAGAAGGTAGTTAAGCTCAGTAGGAATTTCGGTGGTGGATCTGTAATGATTTGGGCTGCATTCAGAGCAGGAGGAAAGACTGCCATTATATTCATTGATAGAAGACTTAACTCTCAAAAATACCAAGAATTATTCTACAATATTAGTACAGTCGGACCTCTATTTAACGAAGTCGCTAAATCCCGAAAAAAGGTTCGTTATATGGAAAATTCGTTAAATAGAGTTTCACTTTTTAAAATTACTTTAAACATCATAAAACAGATTTAAAGTATATAACAATAAATATTATTAAAAAAAGTAATAATTTTAATGATATAAAGCATACGTTACCACATGCGTATTAAATTTTACTAATCAAGTATGTTAATTTTGTCTGAGTTTTTTTTTTTTTTTTTGAAAAAGTGTTTTCTCTCATAGTACTTCTCACATCTTTGCAATGCACCAAAAACCCCTTCAGTATTTTCTTCAAATTGTAATCCGCGTCGGATTGTTTCAAATGATTTTAGCATTTTATCATACGAAGGGTTTTTGATTTCTGCATCATGATCATTTCCATCATCTTCATCGTCATCAGGGTGAAAGGGGGATATGGGGTGGACTGGGAATTGCACTTCCTGGTTGAAATACAAAGAATGACAACGATTGGCGCCTTGTAAAAACATTTCAAGGAGGGGAAAAAAAAATAGATACCACGAAAAAGTTCTTTAAATAGAAAATGCACTTCGCTATGTGGAGGTTATTTTACGAATAAATTAGCAAAATGTTCTTGGTTCCAAAGAAAAGTTCGTAAAATAAAGAAATTCGCAAAATAGAGGTTCGTTAAATAGAGGTCCGACTGTATTTCAATTGGCCATTGATTTGTGGCAGCTCTTGGATTTTTCAGCAAGACAATGCCTCGTGCCGTTTCAAAATCAACTAAGGAGTGGTTTGAAGATCAGAAAATTGATATGATGGATTGGTCAGCTATTGAGCCCTGATATGAATCCAATAGAGAACCTTCGGGCTCAATTAGCATGCCCGGTGTACAGCAGAAATCATCAATTGTACTGTTGGAGAATCTAAATTGGTTATTCTAAAGCCTTGGGATGAAATTACAATTCCTGAGATGAAGGCTTTAGGTAAATCAATGCCACAGCAAGGGTTCGATCTAGTTACAAAGCAAGGATATAAATCGATTTAAAATGGTCATTTCGCGATTACCTACATCATTCAGAGCGATGTGAGAGAATTTTATACAGTATTTATAAATATTTATAAATCATTACCTTTTCAACACTTTGATGGGTTATATTAGCCAAAATCTTTATATAGTATTTCTGTTTTCTTACGGTTTGGCGCCGCCATCTTGGTTCTTGTACAAATGACGATTGTACAAATCGCGAGCAGTTCTCTGAAATCAATCGATTTTCGTCCTTTTTGGGCGAAAATATGGTAAATTTTACAATTATATACCTTATCCAAAATAGAAGGGGTCCAAGACCAAATCGCGTTATATCCGAATTCGCGATATAAACAACCGCGTTATAGCCGAGCTTCACTGTATTTTCAAGTTATTCACTAAAGACGTCCGTTTCTTTTTTGTTTCTGACATGTGCGCTTATTAGACTCTCTTTTTTTTTTTTTTTTTTTTTTTTTTTGGGGGGGGGGGGGGGGGAGAAATTAAAACAATTTCCCAGCCTCAAACACACAGACACAAAGTCTTCTATACGAACAGCTAAAATACTCTTTAAAAGCGTCAACATAATGAAAGTGAACGGGAGATCACTTATAAAGTAGACTAATTTCATTAGCTTACGTAATTTTCTATAATATTAACTGCAAAGATACTGTTTCCACATTAGCAAACAGTCTACGTCTTAGACGAGGACGGATTCAATGAAAAACACTTAATAGAAAGTGTGAAAATTATTAATAATAACTGAAGACACTAAGTTAACAAAGATCAAGTGATTAAAGCAATTCTAAATACCTTTTATGATTATTATAGTTGCATTGTAAATGAAACATTACAAAAGTTATTCTAGTTTTTGCAATGCAATAGTAACTTGACTCACCCATTAAAAGAAAGTTAAAGTGTGTATACATTTTTTTGGCGGACTCTGTATGTACTAGGATGTATTAAGAGGCATCACCAGGATGCATGTTGGAAAGCTAACAAGTAAGAATTATTAATATTTCACTTAAGACACTATTTAAATATAGACAGTACTCTCTTTATAAGAAGTGTTGCACTTTTGAAGTTTTTAAACAATTTCCAAGAAGAATGAGTTTACAAATTTCACATGAATCAATTATTTATTTAGAATGTACGTAAAGCAAAAATCATCCTGCGTTTAACGTTGAAGCCCCTCTTCCACTTGATTAGATACACCCCCGCGATCCCCACCAAAGCGACAATGTAGATCTCGCGGTGTCTTTCTTCCGACACCGGAGGCAGCGCATACACATTTTCTCGATATCAATGAATCGCAAATACGGGAAACCTATTAGGTTTATATCAATAAAACAAACTTTGTTAGTATTCCTAAAAACCCTTCCTCATATCTGTGAAGATTTCATGAAAATTAATGAATCCAGTCAGAAGATACGTCGAGTTGGAAATAAAAGTATACTATAACAGTGAAATCCATATTCATAAAAAACTTGTCTTCTTATCTGAGGGGATGTAGAACCAATTTTCTACTTTTAAATAAGCCCAATTTAACCCTCTAGAAAACTCAGAAAATAGCATCAAAATTAAATGAATGGTGTAAGAAGTGAAAAGCGATCATTTTTGTTAATAATAGGGTGCAATAATTAAAAGATGTAGAGAAATTATGTTTCGTTTTCGGTTTTCAAAAGAGCTTTTTGTCTAATTCGTGCAATCCCCATGTAGTGAGGATTTGAAGTTTTTATGCATAGCTAGGCTACCTAAGATAGTGAAGTGATTCTGTATGGCCATTCCTGGTATAGTTCTTACCGAACGGTGAAAACTGCATTCAAATTGGTTTGGGAACAGACACTGTTTTGCGCTTTATATATACAGAGAGCGAGTTATATACATGTTTTCTCTATAAATAGCTCCAAACTACATAAGTGAACGTATGCTATAGTCTGCATAAAGTATATTAAGTTTACTTTTTTATTCCTATAAAGATTTATAGTTTCATTTAAGATTTTCAAATTATGGGAGTAATGAAATTTCAAGAGAGGAGCCGAAAAATTTTACAACTAATGTATAGAAACAAGGTGACGATTACCAAAAAGAAAAGTACTAAAAAGTACTGGAAATAAAACTTTAACAACATCATCTTTCTTCCGATTTTTTTTCTGTGGAATATTATTTTTGTAATAAATGTAGTTCATCTAAATACAGTGCGGTAAACAAAATTAATGAATACAAAAACTATATATTTATTTTAAGTCCCTATCTTAATATTGAATTTGATTGATATCACAGTGTATTACAACAAAACAACATAATATAAATTTCGTAAAGAAACTAAAAAGAGCGTCTTTAAATTTAGATCCTAAATTTGCCACCTTATGGCATAAGTTGTCATTTAATTAAAGTCCTATATTACAATGTTATCGTAAATTTAGTACTTTAATATTAATTAACTAGGATCCCCTATAAATAAAAAGACAGCTGACAACTTTGTATTATTTGAATCAAATAAGTAGCTAATACGCATGCCTAAATGTTACATCTTGCACTCAGAACGTTGTTGTTCTTTTTTCTTTTTTTTTCGTAACAGGTTTTCATCATTTCTAATTGTCTGACGTCACGCCCCAAGTTTTACAAGGATACATAAATACGACGTTTCTAAATGCTATATGTACATAATGTTCAGAATATATTTTTTTTCAGGTATTTAATTTGGAACAAGTTGTCAAAATACAAACCATTTAGAAGGATACACAAAGGATTTAATTCTGAAAGAAATGTTGCGATCCGAAAAGCAAATAAATAAATGTCAATCTATAGAGAGAAAAAAAATAAATGCATGTTTTATCGAGAAAAGGAAAATATATGCTACTTTTGAAGTGACATATTCCGTTGACATACGAGAAAAACAAGCCCATTTTGAAAACCGTTTATTACGTAATACACTTAATTACGCTTCGCAGCCAATAACGAAATATACAGGTAATTAAAAATAATGACAGTGAAGTCATCTTCTAAAATTAAAGTTTGTGGCCTGGAAAACAAAAATTAAAATACGATAAAATTTAATAGTTGAACAGTTATGAATGTCTGAAAAGCAACATCCGATGTATTTGTTAAAACAATGGATAACCTAAACTTAACAGTTTGTGTCACTGACTTCAAAAAAATACGTCGCTTTTTGGCCCAAATTTATGAATCAAAATAATAATATAAAAATAAAAAATAAAATAACAATATAAAATTAATAACATATAAATCCATCTACCAATAAAATTTCAGCTTTCAAAGATAAGTAGTTTCTGAGTTATCGTGATTACGGTGCATTAACAAAAATGTATGTAAGTCGGAGTTTTGGTTTTGGTTCCCATATATCCAAACTGCATCAGACAAGGATCATCGTTTTCAAAACCGAAACACATCAAATTTCAATTCATGAGATTTAGAGATCTTTAGAGAATAGTTATTTAGCGAGTAAACGAAAGATATTTCGACTAATCATTGGATTTTTTTTTCTTTTTCCTATTACAGATTAGACTAAACTTATAAAGCCGTTTGTGTATTTTTATCTTCATATCTACAAAGTATCTTCCAATCTATACAAATACCGCCGTGTATATACTTCAAGTGGAATTTAAGTCCTGTCTATATGTACTCATCTGGTATATAAAAAAAAATAGTAATAATTTATTTATAAATAGAAATGGGTGAGACCAAGCATTTATTAAGAGACAGCCTAGAACAGCTGACAATCATCAGCCAGGAGTAATCCCCGGTAAACAGCAAGCTTGATGTTTATGAACGTTTTATACGCTTTTCATTGTTTTAATGCGCTACGAAAATTCATTGATGCCGGAGGAATGTTGGTACGTGAATTTTTTAAACTTATTTTTAATTACGAATTCTTTATTGTTTCTTTTGTTCTTGGAGGCGCTGCTTAGCTTCCAGCAATTCATTTCTTTATTTGGATATTCATTACATAACAATGTCTCCAAAGACATTTGAAAATTTTTCAAAATTTTTACGAAATACATTATCGAAAAAAAAA
>JAFIDM010006943.1:36870186-36883468 GCA_023159025.1 Thereuonema tuberculata | reverse complement strand
TCAACTGTATTGCCTTTTAATAAGAATTATGTGACAAATCCTTTGTAAGATATTAAATTTTGAATTAATTCGTAAATTTACAGGGTGTTTCAAAATGAATCTTTCAAAACGAAAATTTGGGCAATCCCGTTTTACGGTCAGACACGTTTAAAGGTACATCCGATTGAATGACTGACAAATGTTTTAAATAGTTTCCATTATCCCAATAGAAATGCGCTGCAATTATTAAACTGTTAAACAGTTAAACAGTTAAGCAGAAGCTAGGCTTTTATATTAGTAATAACGAAATAAGTTTAAATTACTGAGAAAATTAGCATTCGTGTCTTAAAGCAAAAATTATTTTTAAGATTTAGTATGCATTTCCCACTTATATTTATGAAGCTGGAGCGTTGGCGCAGGATGGCGAATGATCAACAGATGAAGAATATTTTAATTGAAATTTAAAGCCTATTTCGGAAGCTGTTGTTTGCTTACTATTATCTGCTGCTTTTTTTTTTTTTCTGTAAGGAAAGATTAGAGTCCAAATATAGCCCCGCATTTGCACAGGGGGCAAATGTGATCACTCGCTCAGAGCACTAAAATACCCATCTTCGCCACTACTTTCCTACATCAGTAGTTATCAAACTATATCTCAGTCAGAGCCATCACGATACCTGGTGCAATGTATGTACAAGACGTGGGCGTTGATTTTCAAGGGCCAGCAAAGTTTTAATCATAATAAATGCTATAGAAATCCTTTGAATATAATTTGTAAGCAGCTATATTTCTTACACACAATAAAAACAAAATCGTAAAGATAAGTTAGGAAAAATTGTTATTAAACGATAAGAATATTAATGTATTCTTTTTTAGAATAAATATGATTGGGTTGGTCAAAAAGGTCGTTCGGCTTTTTTTTTACGTATGTTCGCTCTAGTAGTCCTTAGGTGTCTTTTAATGTCATTCGACACCATTTTGTTAGATTGTATTGTGACAGCTGTCATATCAGCGTGCATTTAAACAAAAAACTGATCAAAATTGGTGAATTTTGTGTCGCCAATTTAATATTGAAGATGGAAGGCAATAAGCACGCAAGACCGTATGTTTCTTTGATGAACATGCAAAAATTGTTACAGCTTGGCTGGGAAGTTCTAATTCATCCTCTGTATTCACCTGACATTGCACCTACGGATTTCCATTTATTTCGGTCTTTACAAAATTCTCTTAATGGAAAAAATGCAATTCCCTGGAAGAATCCATTAGAACCTCGAACATTTTTTTTTTGCTCTAAAAGATAAACAGTTGTGGGAAGATGGAGTTATGAAGTTGCCTGAAAGATGGCAGAAGGAATAAAATTATTGGTGGGAATAAAAAATCTGTCTTTTATTTGTACTTAAAAACCGAACGAACATTTTGGCCAACCCAATACATTGCCTAAGTAGAAGTTTGTTTGTTTTAATTTTGGGGCACCACATAATTATGTTTCACACACGAGCGCCAATACATCACGCAACAGCAATTGTCAACCAACATGTAAAATACTCAGATATTGACTATTTTAGGGTTAAATAAAAGATTGATAGAATATAATGAAATGGGGTTTGAATTCTATTCTTGTCTGTGAACATCATTTCTTTTCTTTTTTTTTTTTTTTTCCTAAATAAGAAAAGAGATTTAATTGATTTTTGAACAAATTAACATTTTTCGTTCACTTTTTAATTTAAATTTAATTTTTTCCTGCTTAAAATTAGAAAATATTAATATCTATCGAACATTAATTGTTTCTGAATATTGCGACCAGTTAATGTAGACCCACAAAAAATATGAAAGCCGAAACAAACAAAAAATTCAACGTCTTCCTTCTGTGTCAATGGTCAATGTAACGATTACGTCATTTAATGTCAGGTTTTTGTAACTAGATTGTGACTGAATTTGGCTAACGATTCCACAAAAAGAACGAAACGGCCGTCCCAAACTCTCGCCGATGAAAGCTCAGATATTTTTAATTTCTGTGTCATTTATTTATGCATTTATATTAATTTCTGGCAGGAAAGAAATAAGAAACAAGAAAAAACAAAGAAATGGTTATTGATATTTTTGTCAACGAAAACACGTTCACTATAAATGAAAGGACCTTTTTGTCTTTAAAAAAAATAAATTTCATATAGATTATTGTTTGCTACAATATTTTATTAGCAATAAATTTTTTTAGCATAGAGAAATTTTGTGGTATTAGTCACTGCGATACTTTGTGACGCTAGACACTTAATTTATTATTAATTTTTTTTTTTATTTTCAGCAAATACTTATACAAATACATTGGCAAACATAGCGACAAGAAATGCAATTCGAAGTCTATATACCTAGATAATCAAAAAATCTCGTAAATAAATAAATAATTCCTATATGAAAAATACATGTAATTATAAAATATAAATTATTATTATTTCAAAAAAAAATTATTAAATAATATCTTTTTTTATTAACATTTTTTTTAATTGACATTTTCATTTTGTATCTTTTATTTCTTACGTTTATCGCTATCTCGTATCCTTTTTTTTTTCTTCCTCAACAATTGAGCTGCCCGATTTTTAAAAAACGAAAAATCATAAGTAGATACTGCTAGCACTAGAACTGTATTGTTTCGTAAGATCCTGATGCTCAATTATTGATAATTGATAAGAATACAGTTGAAGGTTAATCGATGCTCTTTTATTTATCACATGACAAGTTGCTACCGCCTTCCTGTTCTCGGCTGTGTAAACCAATTCTCAGAAACCTGACTTGCGCTTATGTTGATTTCCTTGTTTGACGACAAATAAATACTTTTGAGAAAAATAACGATAAAGTTGCTGAATCACTAATCAAAATCCCCGCTAATGTTAGAGCTAATAAGACTAAACTTTAGCTTAAAATATTTGTTTTCAATATTATTTCCTGCTTTAAAGAAACGCCTCCGGCTTGAGGAAAATCCTCTTCATTTGACCTTTGACCAATGTTTATGAATCGATCAGTTCTTGTTCGCTCCTCTTTGTTTTCAGCTGTGTTCTATAGTGCGATGAGTCCTATCAAGAAATTCGATTATTTAGTAATTGGCGGTGGATCAGGAGGAATTGCAAGCGCCCGTCGAGCCGCCGAATTAGGAGTCAAAGCAGCCGTGATCGAAGGAGGCCGTCTAGGAGGAACTTGCGTACGCCCATAGCCTTTTCTGTTACTTTTTTTTTTCCCAACATACTTATATTATAACTTTGCGATTTTAAAAGATTAAGAAACATTTATTTTTTTCCAGGCTTAGAAGCTTTTTAGTGCTTGAGTTTTCGTGTGGTCTTTCGTATCATGTAGTTAACTTTTTTCCTAGCAGTTAAAATAATGTATATCCAGAAAGAGTACCTATGAGAAACAAAGGAGAGAGAGAGAGATGGGGGAAAAAAAAAATTAAAAAAAAAAAAAAGATCCATTGGGATCTTTCCGAAATTGAATTCCCAGGCTTACCCAGCCCTTTATTCAACAAGAACTAGAGGTCTTCCCTGGGACTGAAGACAACCTTATTGTAATGCTGGTCACACAGTTTTCTCCTTATCACTCGTAAAAGCCTTGCTTTCACTATCTCAAAGGCTACTTTTGATTTCATGCTATCTACAATGAATTAATGAAATCTTTGTTGCAAAATGCCTTAGGCATAGACAACCTACATGTTTGTCTAGGATTTTGTGCACAAGTATTTTTTGTTTCTTTTGGTTGCATGATAGATCGACTCGAAATTGTTAAATAAGTGAAGCCTTATTAATTGTCTATAAGCTAGTTTAAAAGAGTCCTTGCACAACCTCAAATCCGTTCTGTTAGATTGGGAGTATCCTTATGGAAACATAAAAGTTTCATCATTTTGTAGAATATTAAGTTTTTCCCTATCTCTTTCCCCAAAGAAAAGTTAAAAAAAAAATGTTATTATTATTATTAATATTTTATTCAAAATGAAAGTTAAAGTGAAACATGTTTTAAGGAGAAGGGGAAATCACGTCTCCCACCTAATTTTTTTCTTTGCCTAGCAAGGAAGATATAGACACTACAGCATTCTCCTTTTAAGTACTTTTTTCTGAAAGAAAGTAGTAATCAAAAATACACTTACTGATACGATGGGTCTTAATGATAAAAAGCCATGACAGTTTCAGAATCTTATATATATTCTATCATCAAGAACAGGGAAGATGACAAATACTTAAGACAACATAAAAACATGTGGGACAAGAGTGGGATAAAATGGAATAATGGCCATTACTCATTTTTCTTCCACTCCTTCCTCACATGTTTTAAGTTAGGACAACAACATAAGTGTTTATGCAATTATCCTTGTCTATAATGATTGAAATCAAACAGTATCCTAAAACTGTTAGAGGTTTTCATCACTGATCTGTTTTCATACAAGAAAGCCCATTTTTATGTTTCACCACTTTTAGTTGTTAAACCATATTAAGCCATTTCTTTAGATGTTTTCAATCTATAAAACTATTGTCAAAATATGCGTCTGCTCGAAAGCCATGCAAAATAGTTATAGAGAAAGATTATGATTAAATCGCATTCTTTTTCTGTTTCTGTAATTCTTTTACCTTGGAGATGTCTGGACTCTCAAAAGCAGATCTACATTATTTCTTCACAATAACACTCTTTGTTATAAAGAAGCATTTGTTTCTGCCTTTTTCTTAAGCTGAACTCTTCCCTTTCAATATTAAATATTAATTTTGGCATTGTTTTTCCTCTTATCAGGTAAATGTAGGATGTGTGCCCAAAAAGATAATGTTTTCCTGTGCATCCCATGCAGAGTTTATTCGAGACCAGAAAGATTATGGGTTTGATGTTGAATTGAAAAAGTTTGATTGGAGGTAATTAGCAATTATTTCTCAATTTTGATATTTATTTTATGTTGTATTATTACTGCAAATTAAAGCTATTTTTCTGAATAGGACCTATCAAAATTTATTTTCAGATCTATTAAGAAGTCTCGTGATGCCTATATTGAACGTCTCAATGGTATATATTTAAATAATTTGAATAAGGTATGTAAAATTTTTATTTATTTAAGTGATTGTTATTGTGATTTAAACAATTTAAGTTTTAAAATATTTTTTTTTAAATTTTGAAATTAGTGCATTACAATTTAATTTTAGCTGAAACCTTAAATAACACTATATAATGTGATAAAATAATTTAAACTCTCATTTTTTTTTTTTTTTTTTTAACTATCACAAATTGTAGTAAGATACTTTAATTAAAGTACCTGATTTTATTCATTGCTCCATATTTAATAAATGCTAATCACTCAGCATCTGTTTTGTAAGATTAACCTTATCATATACAGTAAAACCCCAGTTAACCGAACTCGGATCAACCGAAACCCGAGTTATCTGAAACACCTCCGAAATCGGCTGACGTCCTTCTAATGGAAAGATGGTGGGACATCGCTATTCGAAAACGTTGGGAGGGACGCAAGAAACAAACAAAAATTACTGAGTTTTTTTAAATGAGTAATTATTATGCTACAAACTATTAAGTACAGAATACTGTATATTGTTTCAGCCTACTGTAATCCTAAAAAATGTAATTTTAACTTTAATAAAGAACATAAGTGTAGCATACAAAGAGATTTTTGAATTCGTTTGACCTTCAGAACCTTTCAAAAATACGTACTATAATTACAATACATACTACAGCTACAATAGAAAATACTGTAGCTGTATTGATGTTCATGGCTTAACCTAAAAAAATTGTTATCCGAAATGGCTTACCCCCTCTTTAGTTCGGTTAACCGGGGTTTTACTGTAGTCATTGCCCATATGTAAATGTGGTTTTTAGTTAATATATTTAAGTTTCACATGTAATGGTAAACCATGATATAGATAAGTGACAGGAAAAACATATACCTCCAAAAAAGATAAGGAGATACTACAGCAGTTTCTGAATAATAATGTACAGAACATAGAGGGAATCAAAGAGAAATTAAACAGTCATACATTTTGTGCCATCCCTCCATATTTTCATAACACTCTGAAACTGTTATAGCTTCTCCTAATCATTCCATAATCATTTTTGCTTTCATTTATCTATTTTAGGTTTCACAATATAAATATCAGATTACTGACAATTGAAAATAAAAATAATAATAATAAAGCTTTCCTCACACAGTAACAATTTCAGTTAACTTCTCGAATATTGCTGTATTATAGAGTGGTGTTCTTGTAGTACGTGGATATGCCAAATTTAATGACGACAGATCAGTGACTGTTAATAATCAGACGTATACAGCTGATCATATTCTCATAGCAACAGGTGGTTATCCTATCGTCCCCAAAATCCCAGGAGCAGAGTTTGGAATTACCAGCGATGGTTTCTTTGAACTTGAGGATCTACCAAGGTAAAGTAGGAAATTTAACTGCTTTAGATAAAACATTAAAAGTACTTTCATATATTCTAAAATAACAAATTAACACATAATAATATGTAAACGCATAACTTCATATATGATAGTGAAACTTCAAGAAAACAATTGTATCTGCAATCAAAAAGGTAAATAGAGAAATAAGACAGAAGATGTGGAAAACAAATTAGTTCAGAACAGAGAAAAAAAGTGCTTCAGAGCAGCAATAAAATTATAAACTGTTATAACCAACAAAAATAATTTGTAAACAGGATTTTTTTTAATAATCTGATTCTATTTTAATCTAATTTTTTTCTGTGTCTGTTCCATATAAGCCTTTGTGTCAGAGATTCCAAAACTCAGGCTCCCAAAGACACTCACAAAGCTTGCTGTTTTTGTTGTGTTTTGTTTTTTAATTTCTTATGTTCCTCATTGAGAAAGGTCAGGTCTATTTAATTTGATATCTTAAGAATTACAAAAAAAAAATGAAGGAGAGGATTTGCCAAATTTTTAAATTTCTACCAGACATTAGACTCGACGGTGAAGTGAACGACATATCTAATTACCTTACTTAAATCTTATTATATTTTTATGTTTAATTAAATATTACATTTATCATTTTCATAAGGATTACTTGTTTTGAATTTTTCAGATAGTTATTTTTTATTAAAATTATAATATAATACTTATATATTATACTTTTATTAGTTACAATATTTGCTTAAGTATTGTGTTATTCTGTAAAAATACTGGTTCTTGAAAATAAAAAAAAAATAAAAAGTTATTTTGATTTTACAAGTATTTTATAAGGAAAAAGTATTTTAGGATGTGAATTGAATTTTTTCATTATTTTTTATATTAACTTTATTTGAACTGCTTTTTTGAAAATTATCTTTTTATTAAATTGATTTTCAGGAAAGTTCTTGTGGTAGGATCTGGCTATATAGGAGTAGAACTTTCAGGAATATTAAAAACTCTTGGATCTGATGTGTCCATGATTATAAGAAGAGAAAATGTAAATATTTTATTAAGTCAATATGGTCTAATTTTGCATTTTTTTTTGCATAGGGTTACTTTGAATGAATGATGTTCAATTTCGTAATTTGTTTTATTTTACATTGGAAAGTGTTTACATTTTCATCATCTTACTTGTGAACACTTTATTTATTTTAAATTTGGTTTAACTTGAGCATAACAGGGTGTGACAGCAATATTGTGAATGCATTATTAAAAGGAAAGAAAAAAAAACTCCATTTGGTTAAGGAACTGCGGAATCAAGAGGAAATTTTCCATCACATGCTATAACAAATTATTTTTATAACAACAAAATGTAACATCATTACAAATAATAACATCAAAATATAACACATAAACGCACAGAACTAAAGATTCCCTGTGCTGTTTTTGGACATTGTGATACTGGGAATCCAAGACAGACAGTTTCTAATTTCAACACCATCATCAGTTGGGTCTGCCCTGTATCCTGAACTCTGAAGACCTATAAACAAAACACAATTAAGCTCAACAATGGCCCTTCAAATTAAAAAAAAACAATATTAAAACATACATAAAGAATAAAAAGGCCAATCGATTAACTCCCGCTAGCAACCTCTTAGCTTATGAAGGATTAATTGATAACCAAAATACATATAACAACAAAATTAATACGCATTATGTATAATAATATCCAATTATAAAACATAAACGCATAGAACTAAAGATTCCCTGAGCTGTTTTTGTTGTTCTTTATTCTTTGTTTATGTTTTGACGTTTTTTTTTTTATGAAGGGCCATTATTGTGCTTAATTTTGTTTTGTTTATATGTCTTCTGAGTTCCTGAGTTTAGATACTGGGTGAATCCAAATGATGATGGTCTTGAAACCAGAAACAGTTTGCCTTGGATTCATGATATCACAATTTCCAAAAAGAACTCAGTGAATCATTAGTTCTGTGCATTTATGTTTTATATTTTGATGCTAACAAATTATTTTGCTATGGTGCTGTTTAGAAGTATATTCTAAACAGTTTGGAAGTTTTTATTTTATATTTTTTTTATAATTATGAAGTTCCTATTACATATTACACAGTATTATACATTAAAGGGGAGAGCAGTTATCTCAACTAAATACTGTAATTAGTCATCTTTTCTTCTTTTTAATTATTCATTCTTGATCTGCTTCATTTTTCTTTATGATAGTACTTGTCAATAATTCATATAATAATAATTATTTATTTATTTTTCTAATTGACTGGCTTACTGCCAAGTTTGTTTAACCAATAAAGTCAGAATATTGATGAACGTTCTTTAACATGCAGAGTAAACTTATAGAGAATAAACGAGAAACACGCAAATGGCTCCTTCTTGGATGGCGATCCACCCCAGTTGACTTTTGTATATATTGTGAGATTTTTATTGTTTCTATACATTTGATAAGCACTGCGTGCAGCAGTTGAAATTAATCATGTATGACAATTATATGTTTTAAATATACCAATAATTTTAATTTGTGCGTGCTTCTCATTTATTCTCTATCGTTTATTCTCTAAAAGCCAGAATATGATAGTTATTAATGCATAATTGTACTATAAATTCATAATAATTTAAAATTCAAAAATATTAATAAGAATTTTATCTAAGAATAAGATTACTGAGATATACTTTAAGAACACAGAGATTTCCAATGTTTTCTATGCTTTCAATTGACTTCAGTTAACAATATCCCAAACATGCTTGTTTATTTTCTTATATCAAATTTTCACATTAAACAAATCGATTAAGAGAAATTGGACTGTTATGCACGGAGTGATTACAAATTTTTCTTTGTTTCTCTTTAGGTTCTACGAAATTTTGATTCTATGATCAGCAAAGTAGCAACGGAAGAGTTGCAACACATTGGTGTTGAAATAATGAAGAAGCAAACGGTATTATTGTTTCTATGAACTTAAATAAATACATTTGGAATTTCTTAAGTATTTATTTATGACACATATTATTAATAGGTATCTAAGTATAGTACGATAGTTGCTTGTTTAATATCTAAATCGTAATATAGATTCTGGTAAGCCAGTAAAGGAATATAATAAATAATAATAAACTATTCAAATTAAATATATCTTACTAAGAGCATTAAAAAAAATGTAAATAATGTATTTGAATTGAGACTAATTCTTATGTAGTGCTAGTTTTGTGTGGCTGTGCAAAAGTTAATCATGGCTCTTTCTTTCATTTTAAGGTCACTGAAATTACAAAAGTTGAATCAGGATTAATGTCTGTTAAAACTTCATCGGGAGCCATTTTAACAGGATTGGATTGTGTTATCTGGGCAATTGGACGCTTGCCAAATACTAGAGGTTTAGAGTTGCAAAATTTGGTAAGAGTGAATAATATTTTAAGGGATTAAGCATGCAGCAAAATCCAATTTTTGGAACATAAAGACAATACCTGCATGAAGCTGTGAAAACTTAATTGCTTCTTTTAAATTTGTGCTTGCAGAAAATGACAACTGACGATAAGGGCCATATCATAGTGGATGAATACCAAAATACGTCAGTAAAAAATATTTATGCAATAGGGGATGTTTGTGGAAAAGCACTTTTAACACCAGGTAGGTTAGCATTCACCTAATTAGTTTCCTTCTAATTTTAAATTAAATAATAGCTTTTTAATTGAATTTTAAAGAAATTTGGATCAAACATAAATTTCAATACCTTTTTTTTTATTAAAAGAAATATTAAATCAATTAATATACAGTATTTTAAAAAAAAAAAAAGTATATTTTAGATGTATGTAAAGCAGTTTCTCATAATCATTAGTTGTATTCTACAACATATTTGCCTTCTGGTTTCTTTGAAAAATCAAGTGATCTCATCCTTCACATCATTTAATAAGTTCTCATTTGCTCCAGAAAAACGTATCTTGACGTCATAAACACTGCCACAATATTGAGATATCTTAAAACAGAATACATGGTTTTTGACACTGGCTGAAATGATGATTGTCTAGTTCTTAATACAAAATATGTCATTATAAAGCAATCACTAAGACTACAGTTCAGCCACAGAATAATAGATGATAATTCAAATGCTCAACTTTTAATGGTACTTGGAAACAATCAAATTAATTGAAGAAAACTTCTTCTCTAAAGAAACAGAAATATCTGTTAAAGCTGAAGCCAATGTAAGAGATATAGTTCTGGAAAAGCCCAGTTCTTGAAGATTTTCCTAAAACACTGACTGAATGATATCTTCAATTTGGGGAGAACATTGTGGTGATCACGTTGATTGGACGATTATCTTGCCAATGAAGTAAAATCTTTTATTGATACACAAGCAGCAGCCATCAAAATAAAAATTAACAAATATGCCATGAATAAAGAGCTGGTTCTAATGTACAGAAGTGAAGATGCAGAATACCTTAAATTCTGTTAAAATCTGATTAAAATCTGTAGATCTGTTAAAATTAGAGATACTATGGTCAGATTAGACGACAAAAGAACAGTTTTCACCAGATGAAAGAATGTGGTGAAATCTCTGCTATTCCCAACAAATACAACCAAAGATAGAAATCTAAATAAAATGCCTTAAATCTAAAGATGTACTTATCCAGGGTAACCAACAATGCTGGATGTAAGCATTAATAGTCTTTATCTGCACTTTTAATGACAGATCATTTGTAAGAACATTTCAGCAAGGTTACTGGAAGATTGGCAGATATATTAGAAATATGCTGTGTGTTCAAGACTATTATAGCTAATTTGATAAATAAAAAGCTAAGTCTGGAAGTAAATCTTAGTTCCTTAGCTAAAAACTAGTGAATAAGAGTAGAACAAAACCTAGGGAAGATCTCTACTTGTAATTTAAGGAAGAAGTTACTTGAAGATGTCTAATTGTAATTTCTGCACTGTTCTAAAGAGTGAAACCCATAAAGAGTGTTATTAAAGTATAATTAGCAAGAACATTTCCAAATGCTGTATGAGTTCTAAAATTTCTAAAAATACATTTTTTCAGCAATCTGGACAAATGAAGTGCCCCCAAAAATATTCTGCTTAAGAACACTATTTTCTTCTACAGCTTCAAATGAAGGAAGCAGATAAGGCTATGTTTTGGGCTTAACATTGAGATTGAAACTAACTATATTCAGATAGAAATTGCAACCATCTTGAGATCTGATAAATAAGTAATGGTAGAAGATTTAGTAAAAGTAAATGGAACCATTGATTAAAAAGATGAGAGATGAGATTGCCCAACCAGATGATTTCAAACACCAGAGGGTGAATAATACAAAATTTGACTTTGTTATTTAGAGATGAATAAAAATATTGGAAGAATGTAACCATGATATACCTTAATAAGATCTAACAATGTTTTTTTCCCTCTCATTTTTAGTGGCCATTGCTGCTGGCCGACGTCTTGCCCATCGGCTGTTTGATAGACAATCAAATCTGAAACTGGATTACTCAAATATTCCTTCTGTTGTTTTCAGTCATCCGCCAATTGGAACAATTGGCCTAACTGAAGGTAGAATTTAAGTTATTTGTTTAACAATGTCACTTAATAACTGTAATTCTCTTCATTGCCAGTAAGATATATTGCCTAAAAGCAATCTACTAAATATCTTTGCTTTGTAGGCAATTACCAGTTTGCATTTGATAATACATTGATTACAAACAATCATGTTTTTACATTATTATCATCTTTAATTTCATTAAAGGAAGCGAATACATGTAGCAATTCCTTATTTCATTACACAAAAATAAATTATTCCGAATCAACCAAAAAACATATTTTTTAATACTTACCATTGCAAACACATTTCTGAATTCATTCTATAATTAGGAACATGGTAGCTGTGGTTTACGAACTGTAACATACGACTTGGAAACTTTTATTTCTTTATTTGGATATATTAGATAATTTTTCATTGTAATTTCATATCAAAATATTACCTTACGAAGCAAATTTACATTGTTTACAAAAAAATCATCTATAAATTAAAAAAAAAAAGAGAGAGATAAATCAAAGTTAATGGAAATGCCATCAACCTTTTTCAGAATTATTTTTGAAGGCATTTATGAAAAATTTGATTTGATCTTATCTAATGGGTAATTCACAGGAAAGAAACTGAACATTTTGAGACATATAAATATTATATTTATATTTCTTTGAAGAAGGGGATTTATTTATTTATTTATTTTGAAGAAGGGGAAAGGAATTTATTTTTTTAAGGAATGTTTAAATTTCTGATCTTAAGATTTCGAATACTGTTTAAAATCAGAATTTTGATTATTTTCTTATGTGATTTTAGAAGTAGCTTTTTACAATGAAATACCATTGTAGAATATAAAAAAATCTTAATAAAATAAGGCCTTTTTTTTTTTTGAAAATATTGTTGGGTATAAATCATCCAATTTAGGAGCTTAATGTTATTATTATATAAATAAAATCTATTAATTGATTTTTACTACAAAATTTGTAGTAAAGTTAACCAAATTAAGTAAAGATATTCAGTCTTTAAAATTTGAATTATTTCTTTTGAAATAAACTATAAATATTCTGAATAAATATTTGAAAGTTTGAATTGCTATTATAAAAACTTTTTTTTTTTATAAAATTTACTATGGAAATCAAGAGTTATTTGGTGAACAACTGAAGCCATTTGTAAATGCTATGTAAAAGCTTCGTTACATTTTAACATTCTCAAGTGCAAAAACATTTGTACCTTTCATTGAATTTTCAAATCAAAGCAGAATCACAAACACGAAGGGATGAATTTATGTAATATCAGCTGCCTAAATTGCTTTTCTTAAAAAGAAATCTTTTCATGTGATTATTTTTTTTAATAACTTAATTAGGCCAGTCAATATCGACACAAAAAAAGGCAAACATCGCAAATGCG
>JAFIDM010006943.1:36835326-36865186 GCA_023159025.1 Thereuonema tuberculata | reverse complement strand
TAACAACATATAAAAAAATCATAGATACATGCGCGTTTGCGATGTTCAATGCTTTTATTGACTGGCCTAAATGGTCTGTGATTAATGAGATCCATTTTATAAGATTCAATTTCTAAAGTTTCAGTTTATTTCATATATTGCAAGAATTTCTATTTTAAATAGTATTTGGATGTTTTAAAAATTAAAGAAAGATTTGTATAAAGTAAATTTAGAGTATATTACGAATTTCTTATAAAGTAAATTTGGAGTATATTATGAACTGCTTACAAAGTAAATTTAGAATATATTACAAAATGTCATTAAATTGTTAGTAAAAGGTAACAGAATTTAATGTAAATTAATTATGAATTGTTAAAAGGTGCTGAATTGTAAAAACAGAAAGAAAGTCAACTTATAATTGTGTGAGAAGTATTATTATGAACGTGTTGAATTGCACAGTTAGAAAGCACACACATTATTGTATAAGATATATTCTCAAATGCATTATAATGAATTCCAGAGGATGAAGAAAGCTTTTCTTATCCTCTAATAACCTGTTGAAGTTTTCAATTATATGAAAATGAAATACTGTGGAATAAAGAAGGGATGTTAAAAAGATTTTTCAATGTATATCATGATTGATTAAGATTATTGTTTTGGTAACTATATATAAAGTTAAGGAAGGTTTACAATGCAGGTACTTGCTGATAAAATAGAAGCAGATATATATTATCCAGCAGTTTTCCTTTACATCTTACCATAATGAATATATTGTCTTGTTTCATCCTATATGCTTGTGTTTTTACCCTCAAGATGGAACATGTATTCCGAAATTGTTGCATGATAAACCTCTGCATTTACTTTATAAACTATTGTTTATGGTTCTTTCTTTAATTCTTCAATGCATGTTAAGCCTTCTCATTCTAATATAAATCTTTGAGAAAATTTTATACAAGCTACTAATAGCCAATTCATTTTTTTATTTCTCAGTAATACTTGCCCTTTTTCTTCATCTTTCAAATAAATTAAACTACAGTAGAACCTCATTATAACGGACTAATAGGGGCTGAAGGTTGTCCGTTTTAATGAAAGTCCGGTTTATAACAAATAATTCTTATAGCGGTGTAATGCAGCAGGGTGTACATCAATGAAAGTACAACAGTTAGCTATGTGTTTATTATATATCAAATAAAAAACAGCCTTCAACATAATAGGTTGAATTGAAAAAGATGTGTACGTATACACTGTATTAATCTTTTTAACAAGAAGGTCCTGGTTCATGTTGATTGCTTACATTCATTGGTTTGAAAAAAATAATTTATTTTCTGCTGGATTTGTTCGATCGATGTTTAATCGCTTGCTTGGAAATGTAAAAGTCGTCAGATAAAAATTAGCATTCTTTATTACAATTTTTTTTTTTTAAACTGTCCGTTATAAGCGACGTCCATTATAATGAGGTTCTACTGTATACATATTTAAAATTAAGAAAGATGAATAATAAAATCTGCAACTACAAATTAGATATATTTGGGTCATCTGCTTTTACAGTTTGAGACATGTTAAGTTTCTGACCTGTTTTATTTTCTAAAATAACTGTTAGTAAACACTTGATCTCAACCTTTAATGTGTGTATAGTATATTTTTAGGTGCTTCTGTTTAATTGTTCATAGGAAATTCATTGAGCCTGATGGAGGCCAGCACATGCATTTTCTTTATTTTATTTTTAATGTGTAAGTTTTTATTTGTTTATTGTTTTTATTTTAAATTTGGGAGGTCCCATATTTCAGCTTACTTATAATTCTTTTCACCTCCATTTTGAGATCTTGCTGTTTACTGGAGACTATTCCAGCTGATGATCGCCAATTAAACAAGAAACAGCTGCCCTTGGATGTCACTTAGTAAACACTTGGTTTCAAACTTTAATGTATTTAACTCTCTTTTTTTTCTCACTACACTCAGAGAAAAAGCAAACAAAAGGAAATGTTCACAATCAAAAATGGATCGAAAACAATTAAATGTTTTCATAATTCATTCATTTCAAAACTCAGTTTAAAATTGTATGTAGTAAAATCAGATCTTGATAATTCACCTTTTCTTTTATCATTTTGTAGATGAAGCTATTAAGATGTATGGACAACAAGAAATCAAAATATATTCAAGCACTTTCACTCCATTATATTATGCAGTAACTTCGAATAAAGTTCAGAGCCACATGAAACTTATTTGTGCAGGCAAAGAAGAAAAGGTAAACAATGGGAACTTAATTGAAGATTTCAGTTTGTTTGTTTTTAATTCAGGATTGCAATTTCAAATTCTTTCTGTCTATATCAACCAAATTTAGTCTAATGATTTCAGAAATCAAGAAATAAGTTTTTGTCCCTCATTTGATTTATCTGAAACCCCAAAAAAATGTTAACGGATCCCCAGAACAGAACTACAGTTTTTGCTTTAATTTCAGGAAGTTGTTTTTTTTTTATTCTTTAATATAAGAAACCAATTCAGCTTTTCTTTGTAATGTTTTGAAAGCACAGCAAAGCATTTCAGCTCCTATATAATTTCAGCTGTGCTTTCAAAACATTACAAAGAGAATGAACACATTTAACGTGCAGTTGTAATAAGATAGTGGACCATTACCACACTAAGCATTAATAAGAAAAACATATAAAAATGACATGTTTCGATGAGCCCCCAAAAAAAACGGCTCGCATCATCAAAAATAAAAAACGAACATATTTATATGTTCTTCTTATATTAAATACAAAAAAAAAAAAAAAAAAAAAAATCTGATGAAATTAAAGCAAAAAGTGTAGTTCTGTTATAACAGCTTGAATTCATATATAAAATAATAACAATAGTAATTTATTTTAAAAGATATTCTCATAAATTATAAATAAAAATAATCATAGTTTTGCTTTTTTTTTATATTAGTTTTAGTTACAAAATTTTCAGATGTTCTATATATATTGTAAAGACAAATGATCTGATCATCTCAAAGTCTGTATATATTTTTTAAATAAATTAGAACATCATTTCACTATAAGTATCTCCTTGACTGCTTGTATATAATATTTCATTTCTTTAGAATAAGAAACTTCTTCAGGTTGAGGATAAGAAATTTTCTTTTTCCTCTACATTTCATTCGTTACGAATACACGCATTTTTAAATTACAATAATTAATTCACTTAGCAATGTGTGTATTCGTAACGAATGAAATGTAGAAGAAAAAGAAAATTTCTTATCCTCGATCTGAGAAACGAAATATTGTATACAAGCAGTAAAAGATATTTATAGTGAAATGTTGTTCTAGTTTATTCAAATGATCTGTATACTTTTTAAGTAAATGCCTGACAGCTTCCAAAGGAAAAGTTGCAAACTTAATTCAGGATAATAACAAAAGTTTAACGTACTGCAAAATTGATTAACATAAACAAAGATAAGAAATAAAAGAATAGCACCTGAATCAAATTCAAATTGCCCTTCCGATTCAATTATTAGGAGAGGAGTTGGGTAAGGCCGTTTCGTCCTTCAATGGACTCTTCAGCCCAACCCTGCCTCACCCGATAAGACTTGGAAAGGCAAGATCCTATTGATGAGAGTCACCGCCAACCTGGAAGTGACCCCCAACAAAGAAAAAGCAAGAAAATAAAATGTTGTGGTCTCCCAACATCAACGAAAGCCTGGTCATAGGAAAGGACGAAACGGCCGTACCCAACTCCTCTCCTAATAATTGAATCGGAAAGGCAATTTGAATTTGATTCAGGTGCTGCTCTTTTGATTCTTATCTTTGTTTATGTTAATTTAGGATATATCTTAACAATGCTTTCTTTTATTCAATGCTGATTTTCTGTTTTCTGATGGTGTTTTTCAGATCGTTGGTCTTCACTGTGTTGGTCAAGCATCTGATGAAATGTTACAAGGCTTTGCAGTGGCAATAAAAATGGGAGCCTGCAAAAGTCATTTTGATGACTGTGTTGCAATCCACCCAACTGCGGCTGAAGAATTTGTAACAATGCGTTAAGTGTTTGATTTCCTTTTTTTTTATTATACGTAAAGAAAACCAAAAGTTTCTATTTTATTGATGGAGGTATTTTGTTCTTTGCTGTACTTAATTAGTGAATTTATAGACATCATAATCAACTCATATTGATTCATTTGTAAGGCTAAGGAAGAGAAGTTTAAGAAAACTTAGCATATACAGGATTTTTTTCATAATTGTGATTTAGTAATTCTTCATTTAACTATAAGACTTTATCTAAAAATGTAATCCAAACATTAACAGTAATGATTATCTTAATTCTTTTGTACATATGTGAATATTCTTGCTACTTTTTGCCTAACTAGTACTTAATCTAATTAAAGTTACTTTGTATTATGAATTAAAGAAACTTTGTATATCAATGAAAATGTATTATTTTTGATACTTGAATGTATTTCAATTATAAACTCAGATTATCATTAAAATCATCAACATTGCCTAAAAATGTTAATTTATGAATAGTTAGTAGTTAATATTTAGTAAAATTAATTACAGATCTTTATAGTGAATAATCATAATGGTTTTCTGTAGACCAGCTTTATGCACAACAGAATTGATGGGTGTTTCATAGCTATAGGAATATGACAACGAACACTGTCTTTCACTGCAGAAATTCTTAGTAATATGTGAAGAATGAATCAAAATTCTTGGTGGTCTTCAGATTTACTGTAATAGTGCCTTCAACTGTTAATATTGGTGAGATCATAAGAAATCCTTGACTTCAAGGAATAATTTATCAGACTTCTATAAGGTCAGAAAATTTCCTTCATGACATGTAACAGTTACTCAAACTTAGTCTTGGTTCCATCTATGGAAATCTTAAGCTTGGAATAATGGGCGTAATGAAGCAGAACTAGACCAAGGGTGCCCGCATATTCGAGCAAAAAGGGGCACTTGCCCCCCACTGCAATTTGAAAAATTAATATAATTCATATAAATTCCTTCTCGTTTTCTCTTACTAATAAGATATTTAGAAAATGGTAAATTTGATTTAAGTTATCTTTTTACTTCGCTTATTTTATGGAATTTTACAGATATAAAATACATTGCCCCCACCCCTCATCCGGAAAAATTTCTGCAGGCATTCTTGAACTAAACCTCTCTATTTCTGCCATTTCTTTTTCTTTCATCTCTTCTTCATTCAACATGCAAATAGAAATGTTCAGAAAAAGAAATGTAAAAAAACACTCATTGCACAACGTACAAATGCAATAAATGATTCAATAAACCAAAAAATTCCTGAAAAGAACCCGAAATCTATTTTCCTTAAATCTTGCATTATTTTATTTTTCTTGGTTTGTTTAGTATGCAAAAATAATAAAAATTGACTAAGTTTCCATTAATTATTTTGTAAGTTATACTATCTGCTGACTATAAACATCAGACCTTTTCCATTTCTGCAAAAACAATTAAATTGGCATTATTCACTTCATTTTTTTTAAATCTTAATTAATTTTAACTATATTAAAGCTGGGCAGATATTCAGAGATTGAAAAGATGGATTAAATCTAATTTATTTAAGAGTGGAAAGAAATCCAAGATTTTTGTTCAAATATGCTTTTCAATGGAAATTTTTGTCACTTTCATAGGCTTATTTCATACATGGATCCACTTGGGAAAAATTTTAAATATAAAAATTAAGATACCCTCTTGCATTTAAATTAGCAAGCCAAGTTTCAAGAAGATCCAGTTCAAAAGTTCTTAAATGACTCACAGACTGGCTGATTTAATGGGCCTCACTGTTGTATCAGGAAAACAGGCTAACAATCTGCATCAATCAAGGTTGAGAATAGCTAACAAGCTCCTACAAATATATTCTGAATAAGATGGATATAAGCTTCCTTGATAAGATCAGCAGACTAATATTCCCATTTTGTCTGTCCTGTGGACAAGTATCATTAAAATCTCATTAAATTATCATTAAGCACAACAATTACAACAATTGCATCTTTTGCATGTGCAACAATCACATTTATAATGCAGTTCTGCAACAATTGCTCCTTTTGCATTCACAACAATCACATTTATAATAATAATGAAATTAAAGCAATATCAATTATATTTTCTTATCAGAAGATGTTGCGAAGCATTGTGATTGGTTTACTAATCGTTTTCCCTATCTTGTTTATTCTTACAGCTTGGTTAAATCTCTTTAGAAGAAAGTTAAAAATTTATGCCAATTTTTCAGTGATGTATAAGATAATACTGCTTTTCATTCAGAATGTATTAATATATCCTGTCCAAAAGCTTATCATTATATTCATGGTTAACACACTGAATAAAGGCACACTCATTTACTCATTTTGCAGTTCAAAACTGGTTTTCACAATTTCATAACTGCAGATTACCATTTGTCATGTCAGTGTAGAAAATAAGCAGGGAAACAAGAGGACATTGGTGAAAAAGTTTCAAATCCTGTTGCTGGAAAATGTTTTAAAATTTCAAACACTATTTTCCAAAATGCAGGCAGTTGATCTCTTATCCTGCCTGAATTCAGTGATCGTGAATTAATATTAGATTGATGGAAATGAAAAGCTGCAAACACACAAACTTTCTAGTTATAAAATTAGTTTTAATGTTTTTTACTAAAACTTTTCTATGTGGCATTTAGTATGTTGTAATATGGCTTCCCATATCTGTATTTTGGATAACATAATGTAATATTGTACTATTATCAGTTTGGTTTAATACTGAACATCTTTAAAACAATTTAGAAACTCTGAAGAATAACAGAATATTAAGTAACAGAATGATAGGAAACAAGTATTTTTTTTTTTTTTTTTTTTCAAGAAAACACATTATTATTCTTGGTATTTTTTAATTTTATTAGATTGATTAATAGATCCATGATTATTTCAATTTATTCCCTGACATACAATTTATAGTGTTCACAGGTAACTTCACTGTTGCGAAAAGAGATAATTCTCCTTCAATTACAATAAACTGAAATTTAAATTATTTTAAGTAAATAGGAAAAATGCATTAATGAATAACTTTTTTTTTTCCTAATAAAAAGTTTCAAATTTTGATGTGCTTGAAAATCAATCAAATTTTCGAATAATATTTTTTTAAAAATATATACAAGCAATTCAATCAACAATACTGCTATGTTAACAGTAATTGTAAAAACTGAAGCTAAAAATGGGACACAAAAGGCTTTGATAACAAACAAATAATACATGAAATTAGTAAGTTTGCACAGAAAAGTAATACATCAAAAATAGTTACAAGATTCCAATGACAGTCAATTCATTTTATCCCAAGTTATGAAACTGCAAACTGTAGATACCTTGATCTCTTTGCTATATATATGGTAATACTGGTACATCAACTGAAATGTATGCTGTATTATCTTATCATTTAGAATTAAAATAAAAAGTCAAATCATTTTATATAACAGAATTGTAAAAATTACTGGAAACTAAATATTTTAAAAAGTATGATTTAAAGCATTTTTTTTTTTTTTATAAATTAAATATAACAAGAAACAAATGAACAAATACACAGAAACAAAAGGAGGGGAAAAAATCTTTTCCATGCTGTTGTAAAAAAATAATAATAATAAAAGGTTCACTTCTCAAACAAAAGACTACAAGTTCTCCAATATCAACATAAAATACAAAAAGCAAAGCATGAATAATTAAGCAATAATTGAACTTCTAGCAATCAATTAAAACAGAGAGAAAAGCAATAAGATAATATATTTAAACAGAAATTACAGCATCACTATATATTTATTATGCTATCATTTAGCTTTTTAGTTTTGGCAATTACATTTTTATAACAAGGACATATTGGAAATTATTAAATAAAGTAAAATTGGGAAAATTAAAAAAAAAAAAGTTAAATTTCTCTGGTGATTTGCCAAAAGGAGTTAAGTCCAGACACAACAGTTGGGAGAAAATGAATATATTACCTCAAAAATGGCCAACTGTAGACTTCATTTTCTCCCAACTGTTGTGTCTGGACTTAACTCCTTTTGCCAAATCACCAGAGATTTGTTCTATTAAAAACAGCAGAACTAGATGTGATGCTATTGCTTCTGTTTGAATGGATCTGTGGCATCAACAGATGCTTAAGTTCCACTAAATGCAGTTTCAGTGAAATTACGTTGTAATGACTTATGAGGATAGAACAGTATACACATTTAAACTAAGAGATAATTAAGAATTTTAGTAGCACATTTTAAACAGTGTGTCTGCTAACATAAAACAGTTTCACTTCGTTTTTCAATGTCCAGTTCATCATAGTAATAGCTTTCTTTTCCATCTACATCATTTGAACATTCATTAAGAATCTGATTAATGAAGTTCCAGATATTTGGGTTTATGTTTTTATTGGTGGGCATCTGACTGCAATGTTGTGGAATCAGGTGTTGTGCATGATCAAATCCTGCTCTTTGGCTTTGTGGCTGATTAGGCTTGATTAATTTCTTGAGAGCAGTTAAAATATCTAAAATTAAAAAAAAAAAAAAAAACAAACAACAGATATATAATAATTAAGCAACCAATTTAATGTGCAGAACTAATATTAACATCACAATAAAAAAAAACATACACGCACATAAATAAGGATTCACTGAGCTGTTTTTAGGATTTTGGATACCGGGAATAAAGGACAGCTGTTTATTGGTTTCCAAACAGTCATCAGCTGGATTAGTTCCACACATTAAATTGGTTGTTATATGTATTCTTTGTTATAATTTAATCCTTTACAAGCTCAGTGACTGCTAGCTGGGATTAAATGTCTGCTCTTTTTTATTCTTAATTTATATACTGTTGTCTTTTAATATGAAGGACCGTTATCTTGTTGAATTTTGTTTCCTTTATGTGTTTCTTGAGATAACTAAGCTGTAAGATACTGGGCAAATCCAGTTGATGATGGTTAGGAACTAAAATGCAGCTGTTCTGGATTCCAGGTATCCAAAATACTAAAAACAGCTCAGTGAATCCTTATTTATGTGCATGTATGTTTTTTTATTGTGATGTTAATAATAATTAAGCTTTCAAAAAAAAAAAGTCTTGGACAGATTAATACTATCTTCTTTATTATATAAAGCCCATTTTATTTTACTACAACAATAAGGGCAATGGTGCTTTGCTATTATTATTCCCCACACCTTATCAATCCAGTGAATGTGGCAAGTGCAATTAAAGGTCAAGCAATAACTGTGCTAGTGATTTTTATATATTCTGCACTAACCATTGACATATTCAATCCTCATATCTTTGTGCATGCTATTAAAGTAGCAAAGCTTTTTATATTCTTGACTCAATAACAATGCCTAAACTGTAAACATCAGTAATTAAAGAAAGTTTAATGCAAGTGAACTTGGCATTTCCAACTGTTGTTTTCTAATGAATGACACTTTTTGTAACCGTGTCTCTGTTCTTCTAAGAAACCAGTATCTCTTTCAATAAATCATATTTTTGAAATTCTTGACAATGCAGTGTAATAATAACAACTAGGAATCAGAAATGGATAAAAACTTTTAATGGATCAGAAGTGGAGAATAAACTTTTAATTCAACTGACAGAACTATTTTGGGAGCATCTCACCTGCTATGTGGAGTAAATGACCTACTTGAATCTTGTATCGTAAAGGCCTGCATCAGATGGAATATTCACTAAAAACTGCTGCAGGCAAAGACATTTTCAAGGCCATCAAATCCTGGCTCCTTTTCAATGTTGCAATGAACTGCTTGCATTCTTTCATGGCAAAAGTGAAAAGTCTACCAAAATATCTGTTTTGTCACACCAACATAACTCTGTGTGCCTGCTTAATACCCAGCTCTGACTGAGTGTTTTCTGAACTTGACTCCCCATCATTCCCAAGATATTTCTACGCCTTACTATCAGTAAAGGGACCCAATGAAATTCTGAAACTTATAAGACTTCTCTCTATGTAGTACATTACACTATAAATCTGAAGCAACTCCACATTTTTAAATAAAAAAAATATCATTCTTCTTCACCCTGTGCCCTTCTCTGCAGTCTCTTAATTCTCTTCCACTCTGACTATATCTCTCTTAGCCCATTCTTCTTTCCAATTTACACTTAACTCTTTCATTTACTATTGAAATACCCTTTATCAATGTTCTGCGTTCCATAGACAATTGCTTTCCAAGTTCCCAAATGAAATTCTTTTCTGAGAAAAGAAAACCAAAGTACTTTTAATTGATAAATTGCAAACTGGCCAAGTAACACAACATCGTATTTACTGACATCATATAAAGCATGCCTACCAGCGACTCTTTGATGATCAAGATCTCCTTTCCCGTGACAGCACTGAAATAACCAATTATAATTAGCATACCACAATCTCTCTTCAGATCATCATAATATCTGTCAGATATTTTATTCTGTTGTTGTTGAAATGTTACAGCAGTCATGTTTCTGAATTTCCCCTCTCAACTGAATTCTACACATTCTTTTGTTAATAGCCTCAAACTTCATCAAATGTTTTCCATGTAATTGATAAGCAAACTCCATGACAAAAAAAAAGAAGTACCATGAAAGAAATGTCAAATTTGAATGAAACTTCTTAAGTGACATTTGGATGAAAATAATTGGAATTTCATAGTAGAAAAAAAAAAAAAAAAAATTTTTGTTGAGCAATAGCGATATTGTTGTTACTTTATTAGTGCTGAGTTGAGCCACCTATAGATGCTGATAAATAGCGTGGCATTGAGTTTAACAAAGTCCTGACGTTGTCTTATGTTAGATCTCGCCAAATGCCAGAATCTGATGAGGGATGCAGTTGATGTCCTAACATGAACCAGACATGCTCCAATGGGGAACAAGTCTGGAGATCTGGCTGGCCAAGGTAGGGTTTAAATTACTTGGACACAGCTGGGAAATGTGTGCAGTGCATTATCCTGTTGGAAAATTGCTTCTGACAAGCATAACACAGAGCAAAACAACATTGCAGGATATGTTTACACATATTGCTGTGCATTTAAAATTCCTTGAATCACTATAGGAAGGGATCTGCTGTCTTAAAAGATGGCTCCCCACACCATTACGTCAGCTATAATGGCTGTGTGCCTCTCCATAATATTGCCAGGGTTTCAGCGCTGCCCACTGCTCCTCCAAATGCAGATGCAGTGATCATCTGCTGAAAAGCAGAAGTGGGCCCATCACTAAATACAATACGAGGCCATTTGAGAGCAGACCATGTCTGTAAGGAATGATATCAGTCTAGATAGAGCCTCTGGTACTGGATTAAAGGTAGGCCTTGCAATGGGCGATGGGAATGAAGCCTAACATCTTCAATTTGTCTAGCAATGGTGCAGGTAGATACCAGTTGCTGTTTACAGGATGCCACATCTCTTGGATGGTGGAGAGTGAAGCTGTAGGAGCAGTTAGGGTTTTCCTCACAACAAACTGATTCTCTAGCAGTGGTACTATTGAGCTGACCAGACCCTTCATGATGTGAATTAGAGCCATCACACAACCTTCGATTCCAGAAACATCACTACGATTCAGATAGCGAGCGATTCGTCTACATGATCAGCCAGCCTCTCTTGAAGTCTTGCAATTACTCATAGGGTCTTTAAGCATGTCATTGAGGTATTACTGATGGTAAACTACCGATGTGAATGCAATAGTTCCACGAAGCAAAAAATGAATCGAGTAAGATTCTGAAGACTCTTATATGGACCACAAGATAGACACTTCCATTGAGGTGAGAGATGATGGTGACGTTTTTTGACAACTAAACTTTAATCATTTGTATGTTTAATGGGAAGGAACTTGCTACTCAGTTCCAAATGGGATGCATCCTTCATGATGCTTCGATTTTTTATGTCACAGAATGTTTGTTTCAAACAGTCTTATTCTCTAGTAAAGTAATTTAACGTGGAACGAACAATAAATAAAATAATGATCAATAACACACAAAATCCATGATAAAAAACACTTTTAATGTATTGACATGTTTCAGGTACCCTCCAGATCGGTACCTATCTTCATAATGTAATCAGTGCATTAAAAGTGTTTTTTTATCATGTATTTTGTGCTTTATTGGTCATTGGTTCATTTATTAGTCTTATTTTCTTTTGAAGTCTACTATACAACTGAAAATTCAGATTTATCAATTCTTTGACACCTTGCCATCTAATATGTGAGGACAAGATCAATTTCATCTGTAAGATTTTCATTTCTATCACCGTTATTCCATGGGTTTTAACACAGTTTGAGCATTTCAGGTTTGCCTTAAGTAAACACACAATTAAGCTAAAAACATTTAGTTAAAATTACAAGTTGCGAAGAGCCAATCACCCTTCTTCGTCAGATAAAAGTTTGTCAAGCACTGTGAAGTATTATCAATCGGGTGGTTGAAGCCTTCGTCTTCCTCAACCAATCATGTAGCTGGATTCTTCTATTGTCTATGGTAGAGTGGGAGTTCGAGGAATCTATTGTCGGGGATAGGGGGGGGTTAACTTTTGAAATCACTCCTTTCTCTGCATTTTCTAAAAAGAGAAAAACTAAAAACAGAATTAGAACCTGAAAAATTTAAGATTTTTTTTTGGCGAATTATGTCCTTATATCCCAAACTGGAGGGCATTGGTGACCAATATCTCATGGTTATAACAAGTATGGGCTTTTTATCAATAAAGTTATAGTTTTCGTAAGTAGCAGTCTTTTGGTGGCCAAAAATGATGGGTTTATCAGTTCAGCTTATGACCTGTTTCGAGCAATGGCCCGCTATCGCATATTAGAGTATAATTCCTTTGTACAGCCCAGGCGTGTTCGGCCGAATGGACTTTTAACTTCCTCTTCATTTCTCCTATGTACGGGCACGCCTCATTAGTTGTATCTTTACAGTGTAACAGCGTAGCCAATAACAAGACAATCCCAAACTCCCTCCCTGCCATTGGGTGGAATCATTGACAATGGAAGAATCCAGCTACATGATTGGTTGAGGAAGACGAAGGTGTGAACCACCTGATTGATAATACTTCACAGTGCTCGATGAACTTCTATCTGACCCAGAAGGGGCTCAGCTCTTTGCAACATGTAATTTTTGGAGGTTCAATCCCCAGTACATTGAGAACCTCAATTTCTTGTCAAGGTAATCATAAGTTCCCCTCAACTGAAGGCTCAAGATAAACTACTGAAAACTTGCTTTTTCCTTTTTCTCACTTGCTTAATCTTCAGGATTTGCTGGTAGAGCCTAATTTTTCCAATTTGACATTTCCCAGTATCTATGAAGCCACTATATTAGAACCAACCAACAATGCTGAGAGTGCAGCCAAGATTATTACCTCTATAAGCCATGATTAAAATTAAATCAACAAATTTACAACAATAGTTGAATATCTTTGTAGTATAAGGAGGCTTAACGTGCATATATTAAAACAAAGAGAAAGTGAAAATAAATAAAACTTACTTGCTAACATGATGAAACGAGAAAAAAAAAAAGATGAAAATAAACTTAACAGTTTCAGAATACTCAGCTTATTCCATCATCAGGGACGGTACAAACATATGGGACATCACAAAAACATTTAAGACAACACGAGGTGGGAATGCATGGTGAGAGTGAGAGAAGTGAAAGGATTAGGGAAGCTTAGCAATAGTAACAGGGGTTTTGCCCACCGTGATAGGGTTATAAGCCTTACGCTGGATTATGTGGAAGGATTCGGTTAGGAGTGTGTCCAGTCTCGTCGTAGTGCATAACAGTATACAAATGTGTGGGGTCTGCATTTTTAAAGGCTTGTTTTTGCTCTTTAATGCATGTGGATAGGGTCTGAGATGTTTATCCTATGTAGCCAGAGGGGCATTGGTTATATGGAATTCAGTATACGGTGTTGGAAGAATTATTTGGTTGCTTGGTTTGTGTGATATTTATGTTGGGTAAATTGAAAGCAGGGGCATACTGATATGGTTTGAGGAATTTTTTAATGAAGCTTTCAAGGAGTGGATAGTAGGGAAAGGGCATGTAATTGACAGGGGGTTTGGGAGTTATATTTTTAGATTTTTTTGTTCAATTTGTGTTAGGATATTGTGAAAATAAATGAAATGCACTTACTTGCTAACATGATGAAAAGAGAATAAAAAAGATGGAAATAAACTTAGTTTCAGAATACTCAGTGTATTCCATCATCAGGGACCCCACAAACATATAGGACATCACAAAACATTTAAGATGACATGAGGTGGGAATGCATGGTGAAAGTGAGAGAAGTGAAACGATTACAGAAGTTTAGCAATATCCTTCATGCAACATCCTAACATAATCCAGTTTAAGGCTTATAACCCTATCACTGGCGAGCAAAATGCCCATCACTACTGCTAAACTTCCCTAATCCTTTCACTTCCCTCACTCTCACCATGCATTCCCATCTCTTGTCGTCTTAAATGTTTTTATGATGTCTATCATATCAATGACAAAAACGACAGCTAATAACTCTTTTGACAACATTTTAATTGTGATATTTTATCCTTTCTATGCGAGAAGACTTCTTCAGACGAATGATAAGAGACAAACTCATTACATTTATTACACAAGATTCAATCATGAATCTTTCCCTTTCATCTAAAATATGAAATAATATCTTAACAATTGGATCTGGGTTCTGTTTATTGCTTTTGCAGTGATCTGCCCAGTCAGATATGCCTGTTCTGTTACTATTAAAAGCTTTAACATGTTCCAATATTTATTTTGGAAGTATAAGAAGGACACTGAAAGAAAGAATATTGGAACATGTTAAAGCTTTTAATAGTAACAAAACAGGCATATCTGACTGGGCAGATCACTGCAAAAGCAATAAACATAATCCAGATCCAATTGTTAAGATATTATTATTTCATATTTTAGATGAAAGGGAAAGATTCATGATTGAATCTTGTGTAATAAACGCTTTCCCATGTATTAATAAAGAGAGATTTCTGAAAGTTAGTAGTTTACATTTAATAAATTTAAGAAATATATCAAAAATGAAAAATTTTTCTTGTAAATACTTTTACTTTATTGTATTCTAGTTATAATTATCTTATTATTTCATTTAAAATGTATTCACGTGATTATTATTGGTTCCACGGTCTTATTATATTCATATTAACATGTCACTGTTTATTATCAATGTTTATTTTCACGAACTTATTATTTAAACTAAAGACTGTTAAGGTTTATTTGTATTGAAATTCTTTATGTAAATGAATTCAGAGGAAGAGGGATGAGTTTGTTCCTATCCTCATTCGTCTGAAGAAGTCTTCTTGCATAGAGAGGACAAAATATCACGATTAAAATGTTTGTTAAAAGAGTTATTAGTTGTCGTTTTTGTCATTGAAATGAAGATTTTGAAGTTTCTCGTAATATGTCTATCATATGTTTGTGCCATCCCTGATGATGGAATAAGCCGAGTGTTCTGAAACTGTCGATTTATTTCCATTTTCTTATTCTCTTTTCATCATGTTAGCAAGTAAGTGCATTTTATTTATTTTCACTTTCTCTTTGTAGTAGTTTTCCCTATGAAAATTTAAAATTTACTATTCATTTCCTGCATGATTAGCTGCATTTTTCAACTAAATAAACTGAAAAACACCAAAGTTTGGTAATAGGTAAACTGCCTGTATCACAATAGAAGAACATGTTAGAACCTTAACAAAAACGTTTCATTAATGTACAAGAAATTATACAAATAGCCTATTTCTAGGGATTTTTTCTTGTTTTAACTTACAAAAAAAAAAAAAAAGGTTTGGCATATTTGTCACAGGGGATGTAAAGGCAGAAGATTATTTAATTATATCAGTTAAAAAAAGGATAATGTGTTTTTTCCAATTCCAATAGTGTTTGCATGTTTTAAAAGATTTGAGTTCTGATACTAATTATTTACTTAACAGAAATCAATTTAATTCCCTAGCATTTAAATGCTCTTACCTGGTTGTATGTCTTCACTTTTTCTGGTGCATTTTTCACCAGAACTGCCTTCACAAGAAATTTGATATTGACAACTTTCGGGAGCCAAAGAACAATACATCCTCGAAAGCATGTTGATGTATTCTGGATTGCAAGCTGCCTCGTCATCTGAAATTGAAACTTCTGAACTACTGTTTGCATCTTCACGCCAAAATTTTTGTTTTTGACACTGTTTGGTCTTTGGAGATTTTAAAGCTTCACATGAATTATCATCAGTCTGCACCTTTTTGCAAATGTAGACTTTCGTCTTATAAGAACTCTTTTGACGAACTATTTTAGGCTTCTGAGGACGAGGAGTAGGACATCTATCGCAACTTTCATCACTGTGAAATTCAATAAGAACACCTTTATCCTGCTTAATAGCACCAACAGCACTTTCTTTTCTCTTGGGTTTCTGAGTAGCTTTGTTAGTAATGCAAAGTATTTCTGATGAAGGAGTGATTTCTCTTTTTGTACTCGATTTGCAAGGCAAATATTTGATACATTTAAACTTAGTCTGACATTTTTTATGACAGTAGCATTTCGGTTTTACAGGTTCTCGGCTACACTGCTGTGTTTTCTTCCCACAGATTTCTTTATCATTTCTTTTTCTTGGACAGGCAGAATCAGGAACCGTATCATCTTCTCGTCTCATATCCAGAATCCATTGTTCTCCATCATTGCAGGACTCCATGCTTTTGAATTTTCTGTCTGGTTTGGAAGATTCTGCAACTCCAATTTCATAGACATTGAAACCAGAATCCTGTTCATATTCAGGACTCTTTCTATTTTTCTTATACCCCCAAGCTAAAGAATAAAAATCTTCCTCATCACTAGCTTTGGTATTAGTTTCTGAACAGGTTTTTAATCGACTTTCACTACTAGATACATTTTCAAAAGGTTGAAGACTGAATCGAAGAGGAAAACATGAAGTTTTCGGATAGCCTTGCTCCTTTTTTTTATGCTGCCTTTTCTTTTTTCCACTGCATTCATTAGAAGGTTTATTTTGAATTGCCCACATGCCTCCTATCTGAATACATGGATCCATTTTCAATGCAGAAGATGACTTTTTTATAGGAATTTCTTCAGCACTTGCAGCAGAATCTGTATCTGATGCATAAGACTCAGAACTTGTTATAAAAATACATGTTGGAACTGTGCTTTCAGATTTCTTATTTTCTAGACAATCCAAATAGCAAGTTACTGTCTCTTCTGTTCCTCTCAGAGTCTGTGAGCTTTGATCTACCAATTTGCAAGTTAGTGAACACTGGCATATTTCAGATTTCATGCAGGGACTAACTTTTTCTTCTTGTTTCGAAACATCCGTAATAGGATCTGTTTTAGGAGGCATTTCAGTTTTATCTGGGGAAATTACATTTTCTTGGGTTAACACTGGGTTGTTTAACAGTGTTGGCTGAGCTGCTTCTGCTTTAAGATTAATAGGAATAATTAAATTTTCCACTCCTCGTGGTGAACAAGTAATTTTTATAGTACATGCATCCGTTGGTGACAAACTATCAGTTTGCAAGACCTTTTCATCACCTTCCGCTTCAATAGCCGGTATTTCTTGTCTCTCTTTGCTGATTGAGGGTGAGGTCTGGCTTTCAACATTAGATTTAACAGGTGGTGCACGATAAGAATCCTCAATATCTTGAAAAGGCAGATCACTGTCTTCTGAAGCTGAAATTGCACTCCCAAATGGCAAATCTTGACTTCCTTCTCTTCTACTATAGATATTGATATCATATGGAAATCTGTTACTGTCTGTGTTATAAGCTGCCTCACTTTCAGTGCTCTGTCTTGATGAATAAAATTCTTCTTCATCAAAAAACCATTGTTTACATTTTTCACAACAGTGACGAAAAGGAGCATAAAACACATGAAACAAGTTGGTATCAGCTTGAGTACCAACTGTTTTTCTGTCAGGTTTCTTATTAACTGATGGCCTATTTGGCTCTAGAATAACAGGATGCCTGTAAGGTTCAGCAGCAACTGGAGATATATAGGATTCTGGAAAAATTTGATACCTGCAAGGTTCACTAATATCTTGAGATCTGTAAGATTCTGGAATAACTTGATGTCTACTAGGTCCAAAAAGAACACAGGATCCATAAGGATCTGAGACAGCTTGACACCTGCAAGACTCGGGAAGAACTGCAGATTTATATGGTTCTGGGAAAGCTTGATGTCTACAAGGTTCTGTAAGTACCTGTGCTTTGTAAGATTCTGAAACGCCTTGATGCATACCAAGATCCGAAGTTACAGGAGATTTGTAAGGCTCTGGAAAAGCTTGATTCTTATAAGCTTCAGCAGGAACTGAGGATTTGTAAGGCTCTGGAAAAGTTTGGTGGAGACAAGGTTCAGCAGGAACTGAGGATTTGTAACACTCTGGAAAAGCTTGGTGGAGACAAGGTTCAGCAAAAACAGGAGTTCTGTAAGATTGTGGAATACTTTGAGGTCTGCAACATTCCTTAAGAGGGGCTGTGTAAGTCTCTTGAGCACATCGCTGCATGTAAGGTTCATAATTATTAATATATCTTTCAGGCTCTTGTAAAGTTGAATATTTGAAAGTATCAGCAACACCTGGATATCTGTCAGCATCTGTAGGAGCCATATATCTCCTGGGTTCTTTAACTGGATATCTAACATGTTCAAATGGAATAAAATATCGGACAGGTTCAAGGGGTACACTATATTGAGAATCCGGATATCTTACAGATTCTTGCAAAGCTGGATTTCTGATAGGCTGGTTAACTGCATATTTGAAGGAATCTGAATAATTTGGATTCTTTATAGGTTCAGAAACTGGCATTTTCAAAGATTCACTAAATACTCGGGTTCTGTTATGCTCAATGTGAGCTGCATTGTTTAATGGCTCAGGAACAACTAGTTTTGCATAATACTCTCTGGAACGTGACTGTTGGCATTCTTGTTGTCGGTTTGGATTTTCAGATAAGTTTTCATTTCTATTGACAGGCTCACAACCACTTGATACAGTTCTCATTTTTACAGTGATTTCATTTGGGGCAATAGGATCACAAGAATCAATTGACAATGTGCATTTGGGGCTCTTACTATCTTCACATCTTTCATTATTTTTGGTTTCCGTTTGACATGTATAAACAAACATCGATGTATTACAACATAAACCATCTGTCATTTTGCTGTTGTTACTACTACAATAAAGAAGAAAATCAAATTTATTGTCGATTCCACTAAACTCCTCTGTTGCATTCCTTTTAGGTTGTAACATTCTTTTTAATTTTTTTATAAACAAACTACCAATGTCCTGATTTTTATAATCTTCATCTGAATTATTTTCTAGATCCATTTGTGAGTCGACATCAAATAGATGATCATACCCTTGGTTGATACCACATTCTTTGAATTCATATTCTTCTGTTGTAGATCTCCAGAAGTGTCTAGTATTGCAATTTGGCAATTCCTTTTGTTCAGAGAATTTTTCATCCACAACCGTCCACTGATTTAATGTATCTTGGCACCACCAACTTCCTATATCATCATCTTTCTGCATTGGATCCCAAGCCAATTCCTCGTCTGCTTGAAAAACAATAAAGATGATACTGGTTTAGAAAATAGTCTAATTACAACCTTGTAATTGTAGCACTTTCAATTATCACAGAATATATTTACAACTATTACCAAATTAATTATTCATATTCAACTTCTTAGAGGCCGATATTAATTTTCCATTTGTCATGACTAACATATATTTTAATAAACAACTTTATCAATTAGTATGTAATATTAGACTGATAAAAATCTTACATACAACTCTGTTATATATAAACTATGCATTCATCCTATTTTCATTTTGTGTAAATTAATGAGAAAGAAACTTTTATCCTATGTTCAGTTAATCACAATGGCAAATTATTTTCAGGATTCCCTTACAGTACATATTTAAGTTTTGTTAATTTCAGTCTAATCTGCGTTTAAACTATTAGGTGAACTTTTGTTTTAATTAAAAAAATTAAAATTTAAAAAAATAAAAACAGTTGATTGTTTAGGTACTGAAGGTTAGAGAACTTTCTTCACTAAACTGGCAGTGATAACTTTGTTATCAGCTTAAGTTGAGAAGACAGTGAAAATGACTAAGATATTTATCACATTAAATATATCTCTAAAATACTGTTTTGTTTTTAAAGACTTATTTATTAATTTACTACTATTATCTTTTTCATTGGATTGATATTAATAGAAATTTGATTCTTGAAGAAAACATATAGCCCTAGATGGTGAAAGAAATTAAATTGTAAGGAAGCTGATTGTGAATAAATTATTCACTCATCAATAACAAATTGCCAAAGGCAGATCAATAATAATTCTCTCACTTTGGAAAAATTCATTTTATAAAGCAAGCCCTTTTTTTAAGCCAAATTTTGCAAGAAGCAAAACCAAAAAACTTGCTCAATATGTTCTTTTAATAAATCAAAGATTAAATATAGTTTATTTTTTACACAATATGATTATATTCTTCAGACTAAATTATTTGATATGAAACTCATTTTAAGAAGCATTTCATTTGCAAAACAAAACATAGCTGGCATTTCATCACTTTTTAATACTTTCACAGCAATTTCAAAAGTCATACTAAAGCACAAGGAATATAAATTTGTGTAATGTATGCTTTATTTATCGTGATAACTGTACTTTATGTTTTAATAATTCTGCACAAAAGGTCCAATTTCTATCAAAATCAATGGGGAGATCAAATCTTGTAACTTTTACCTACCATTAAAAAAATCAAGTGTCTTAAGATGTGTAATTTTGAGTTATCCAAAATATTCTTTAAAGGAATTTTTTTTTTCTTCTCAGCTACTGATCAACTGTTTTCATTTGTACCTAAAGCAACAGGGATCTATCTTAATAATAATCTGTACTTATCTGTAAAATTTCAGCTTTGTGCAACAAAAATTCATTATCACAGACTGGCAGATATGGATACTTTCAACTTAAAATTAAACTCTTTGCATATGTAAGCAAGCAGTTTTCAGTTATAGCAAATATATAAAATGTTACGATAGCTAGCTATCCTGCACATACAAAATTTTTATATCACCAAATCATTCTCTTGGTCATATTGTACAAAATCTATACTTATCATATAAATAAATTAAAGGCCACCAAACTGGGATAAATTGCAAATAAATTATATTAAAATATAAAACGCAAATGCTTTCGACCTGACCACCACATCTTTTTCAAGTGTATGAAATACGAAATAAATTGGAGAATATAAAAAGACAAAGTGAAGTAGCTGCAGGGACATGTAATCAAGGAAGAGAGTCTATAATAGGCAACAGGAGGCATCTATCCTTTTCACACCCATTTTTAATATAAAGCAGCTATCGTGTTGTCCCATCAAAGATGATTCACATGGCATAAGTGTATGGTTTTATACTATCCTTATTATTGTAACCCATAAACTAAAGAGTTCTTAAAAATTATGCTCTGCAGTTAAGTGGAAAATTTCATATCAGTAGATTAGGTGTCGTTTTAAAGTCCCAAAACAATTAATACACTTAACATGAAATGTCCTTGATTACAATTCATGTAGACAGTGCGCTTCAAGAAAACTGACATTTCATTACTAATGAAAAGGTGCCATTCACATTTTAATTAACAAATAAAGCAAACTAAAAACCGGTAATGGGTTGAAAATCTTTTCTCATTAGAAGGCCACATGTTACGTAGCAGAGACTTCATCTGGCTGCAAATTGTGTTGCATGCTGCATACATTGACATGCATAGTGTAGAACATTGTATATTTGTATGCTATTAAAATATCCCCAACAGATCATGAAAGGCAGTAATAAACATCAATGTTATAAGAATGTATATGTTACGAATTAATAATTTAGTGATAAATGGAAAATATTCTTTGTTTAAAGAATCTTCAGTTTCAAGACATATTTTTGAGGAATCTTACGTTCACTTTCACAATTTTAAAATATTTGAGAGGATTTTTATTTCAATTGATGTTGTAAATAGTCTGCTCAAGAAGCTTTATAAGTTTCAGCTCTTACTATTACCGCATTGTGAATTTTCAATGTATTTATAATATAATCCTTTACTGTTTTTTTTTTGTAATTTTCCTACTAAAACCACATATGAATGTGAAATAGCTTGCAAAACACTGCACCGAGTAGTACAAAAAGGCCACATTCAGCCTGAAGGCAGTAAGTTACCGACTCCTGGTTTAGGTACTTCTGATGTTGAAATGTTAAGAGGGTTAATTTTATTTTAAAAGCAAAATATATTTCCAAAATAAAGAGTGTAAACCAGAACTGATCAAATTAAATTTTATTAAAACTGAAATAATTAACATGTGAAGAGATTTAATGTTAACATAAATAATACAATTTAGTAGCATTATTAGTGAATGCTAGTAAAGAGTAAGTTATATACAATATTTATACTAAGGATATATATATTTTTTTTCAATGAAAATAGTCTAAACTTTGTATTATTCAAATATATATATAAAAAAAATCATAATCTGAAAAAAATTGAAACAAATTAGCTACCAGACTTTTTCTTCTATTTTTATATTTACAGAAATGAAGAAATTTACAAACTCCAAACAATGTTCAATTCTAAATTTAGATCTTAATTATAAAATTTGGTGGGCTTGGTATTGTCGTTTGTTTATGCATAATATAGTATTCACAGAGGTGCAGGAAAATTATATTGAACAATTACAGGATATTTGGTTAAAAAAAAAAGAAGAAAGAATTGTTGCCTTCACAAATATGACAAACAGAAGAAAAATACCCGTGTGCAGAAAACAAGATCTACATTTATATAAACTGTATACTTTAAAAGTAGCTATCAACATTACACTCAGCAAAATGCATAAGTTATAATCGTTACTTTAACTTAATGATGACTATTCCCAGATCAGAAATAGCCTATTTGGAAATTTTGTTTTAGAATTTTCTTCTCTCTCAATCAAATTTAAATACACAAAAATAAAAAATAAAATTAAAAAAATGAATGCATTTTATTTTTTTAGCAAAACAGCATTATCTAAGAGTGAGTATCTATCTGATATTGTAATTCTTAAAACTATCACAGTTGTTTTAGCATAGTAGTATTTTACTTCCACACTGCTCCACAACACCACTGAGTAAATGGTAAAAATGACAAAATGGAATGAAAATGCATCAATTGAAAAAACAAATTTTAAAAAATGCATCAATTTACAACAGCAACGAAAGTGATATTTTGTACAAAAATCACTTGAATATTCTAATACTTACAAGCTGGTGGCAAAACTGCCAGTTAGATGCAAATAATTATATCCAAATTGGCATTTTATAAAAAGCTGATGCAATGCACTCACTCCAAGTTAGCCATTTAATAATGTACAAGGATTGTGATTACATTGAAAATATCTTTTAAATAACAGTGGGCAACAACAAGCACTATAGGTTACTATTTTTCCCTGTTAGTTTTTTTTTTTTTTTTGGCTTTTCTATTTTTAAAATCTAAAAATTGAAACGTTTGAAATATAGGAAGACATTTTTTTTCCCCTATTACAAGAGAAGGAAAATAAACAAATGACAATGAAAGCAAAGCAACGAGAGGGAAAAACTAATAAGCATAAACTAACTTTTTTTTTTTTTAAGGCTCTTCAAGTGAAATCTGCAAAACTTAGCAATTGGCAAATGGACTATGAAAAGACACTTAATATTTAAATTACATTTTTTTGCAAACTGAGATTACAATGAGAAATTTCAAAGCCCATATTGCAAATAATTAAATAAAAAAAATAAATATGTAAAATTATTTTTTAAGAGATCAATAGTTCATTTCCAGATGCTTTGCAATCCATTAACGGCCTTAAAAAAAAATGCATTTTAGACACACACGCACATAAAAATTGCATAAAGAAAAGAGAAAATACATAATCACATACATGACAAACTGTTATTGATCACAATATTATTGCTGAAGTTAAAAATCCTTTTTCACTTTCCCCTTCCTGATCAAAAATGTAGTTAAAGATGCTAGCAACATTAGATATTATATGATTTTCAATTTCAGATTCAATGATTAAAACTGAAAAAAAAATCATTTTGTATTTCCTCAATACTATCCAAATTTTACATTTTTTGGTTTTCTTTTAATTGTGAAAATAAAACAAATTACCTATAGGCAACTAAGCCTTCATTCAGCTTCTGCAATTATATATTATTCCAAAATTCTCACAGTATTAAAATTCTGTTTAAATGAAACAAAAACAATATAGTGTTTATATTAAGCATGAAAACATCAAATGAGATTTATGAAGAATCACTGGCGATTTACTTCATCAAGTTCTGAGACACGGTCACATTATTCATATTATATACATAAAATCTATATGCAGAAGTACATCACTTTTGCACATCCTGATATCTTACAAAAACTGAATAAAATGAATTAAAAAATAAAAGTGCTCTTTTTAATTATTTGAATAAATACAGTGAACAGATTCAATGTAATGATAATGAAATATTTGATTTTTGTGTGAATTTTAACTTCTGAGAAGTAATGATGGTTTAAAAACACAGGCGTTTTACAACAAATCTTCAATGTAAAAGGTGAAATGCCAATGCTTTTACAAAACAGGAATGCTGAAAAATTACTATAATAACTGTATCAATCTAAGTAATTCTTTTTTTTTTATTATTAAAAAACAAAAACATTACAGTAATCTCAACAGTTGGATATATCTTCACCACTTTATGGGGAAACTCGGAAACAGCATCCATTATGCAAACTTGCTGAGAGATCTCAATCCGAATCTCCTACAGGAGAGGTAGGGTTAAAGGATAATGGGAAGGTAAATTTTAAAAGGATATGGGAAAAAGAATGGAAATATTAGGTGGGTTGGGGATAAATGAAAAAAAAAATTAAAATATTAGTACATGAATGTAAAAAAAAAAATCAAATTAATGTGACATGTCATAGTACAGTATTAGAAATTATTGGGAATATCAGATATTTGGTTATATAAACCAGATCAACTCTAAATGCTCTGAGAATTGTGTTTATCTATGTTGTATCGCCATATTTTTTGCTAAGCATTTATTTTATGCTTTCATACTTTTTTTTTTTAGTCTTCCGAAATGATTTTGAAAACATTTACAATAATTAAGACATTTCGCTGTCATTTCTAAAGAAGTTGAGGGCAAAAAAAAAAAAAAATTACTTTTGTCAATTTTTTTTTTAAACAGAAACTGAAAAAAAAAAAGATCTCAAAATTTAGGAAAAAAACTGATCCAGCTAAAAAAATAACAGTTTAAAAAAAAGTTCATTAAGCCTAAAGCTTGTGCATAAACAAGAAAATTCTATCTCTTTACAGGATTTCAAGTGTCTTTTTTAGACACTGCTTGGCTTGGCCTTCAGGAATATAAAGCTTACAGCACAGCTTCTACAGGCAATTACCACTTGATTTTTTCAAAATGCAAAACAATGGTGTGTTCAATGAGAATATTGTGAGAAATGGGTTTCTGCTTAAGGGTTTCCATATTATTCTCCTCAGTCTCATCCTGTTCACAGAAATTAACATGGACACTGCTTTTTCTAATTAAACAGGAGAAATTGGCAATCAAGAATGTTAGTCAGAGCCGGATTCGAGAAAAAAATAAGCGTTTGTTTGGAGAAGGACGAAAAAGCATTCAAACAATTACTGCCATCTTTTTGACACTTCTAATGTAAGAAAACTATAGAAAGATTATGTCATCTGTTAACTATCCCGAAAAATTTACAGGCAGACAAGAAACAAGCATATGTCTGAAATTCTCTGGGTACGGAAATGAAAGGGTTAATATCAAATGCCAACTGAAATTTCATAAATCATGCATTTTTATCTTTAATGTCAGACCTTTCCTAATCTATAGATAATGTGATTTTTAAATATAAACCTGAAGTAGACTGTGGGATCCCTCTGCTAGAGTAGTAGTAATTTAACTACGTTTTGGGGGTTGTGAGAGAGGGCAAACTTTTAAAAACATTATCAATGTTAATCCACAAAAGATTTTTTCAGGATTCTCCAAAGGAAAGTTTAGAATTTAAATACAGAAGTATAGTTGATTCCTCGGAATTCCTTTCTTTCTTTTTTAAGTTAAATGGAATTAGCATAACTAAAATTCAGAGCTCCTGAAGCCTGCAAATCACAGAAAACTAAAATGTACATTATATGGATGCAGAAAGATTAAGTTCCTTCTTAAGCAAATCAGAAATTGGAATCAACTCATTAATTGCATACAAAACTAAAATTCCAAACTCATAAAACAACAAGATCCCATTTTCGTTTATTATCCAAGAAGCCAGTCAAATTTTAGACATTAAAAAAATTCCATTGCGTGCTTAAAAAAAAAAAAAACAACCCACCTACTTTAACTGGTAAGTGTTGTGAAAAGGAACCATGTTTGGAAGACAGGGGAACCAAATTTTTGACAAGCTGATAACCATAAAATATTTTGTTCAATTGATGTTCTAGCTTAATATGAATAAATTTGGGGGGGGGGGGGAATAGATAAACAATTTCCATCAATTAAGAAACAGAAAATGCTTTATGGAGATCATCTACAAGTTCCTCTAAATTGGTATTTAAGTTTCCACAGCTACTACTGAAAAAGTAGTGGGAGCCAAATTGTCTATAGAACGACTATTATTGATCAAAACACATTAACAAGAAATGAAGGGCAAGTTTAATTTTTTTTTAAATTTTTTATGAAATGAAGGCTACACTTGATTGACTGCAAAGACATTCACACCTATTAAACAAATTTAAATGAAGTTGATCTGTAAGTTTTGCAGTAAATCTATGCCAAGTTCAAACATTAACCTATACCTATTGCAACTTTACAAACAGAGCTTACAAACTAAAAACAATCATTTCAAGCATTGTTTCTGTAAATGAGGAAAGTATACAACATTATTTTGTAAGAGTGGACATGTTTACTGGCTTTAACAAAAGTAGCCTTGATAAGACTTACATTAAAAATCCAATATGACCTTTCATTAGTAGCCTTAACAGTTTATTTCCTTGGCTAAAGTTAATGCCTAGATGTGCTAATTCCCTGCAGTCAGCTGACTTCGAGAAAAGTAATCTTTCCGTAACAAGAAACCTTTCCCCCCCTCCCCAAATATATCTGAAGTCTTATATTTTTTAAAAAGGATATTCCACTTTTTTTATCAATGTTCTACCAGGTAAAGTGAATTTTCAGTAACAATTTAATGCTTATAATAACCTTTTTAAATAATTCTTTGTCTAGTAACATAAGAAATAAATTCATTTATGAAAGCATTAATTCATGGAGATGGGCTAGGGCTACGGCTATCTGGCTTGGTAGGAGAACAAAATACACAAGGCTTATCAAAAGTTTCCGTTCCATCAACGCTTGAGAATGAAGTGGAAGTACTACTTCTTGCAGAATTAATTGTCTTAGGACTTAGTTGTAAGGCTGTAGCTATGCGATCACATGTATCGGCTGTATCAGAGCTTGACAAAGAACTTGAAGAAACGCTCAAAGAGGATAAAGTTGACATTAAATTAAGATTCGGATCTGGGTCTATTTCTTGATGACAACCTAAATTAACATAAATAAAATAAAATAATAAAAAAAAATGATGGAATATGGATTTGTTAAAGCTACCATTCTCATTATAGCTGAATACTTGATTTAAGCTACTCTAATCTAATAATTAAAGGTTAAAATATGGGAATTACGTTAATAAAGATAAATCTCAAATAGGTTTTTAGAAATATAAAAAAAGAGGAACACATGGGGCTTTAAAAAAAAAAAAATCATTTTAAAGTACTTATTCTACTGTAGAGTTACCATTTACAATGAAAATGTCTGAAATATGAAAAATTTCAAATACTTTACAACAACTTTTATCTCATATGCCTTAATTTACTAAAGCACTAATATTGTTTAGAGCCAAGACATATATTTAAGAGTCAACAAAATCAAGGTAGCAAAGGAATTTGACAGGAAAAAAAAAACCTGTTTGCAACATAGAATACCTAACTTTAACTATTTTAATAATTGGGTGACTTATTTTCAGAACTTATTAGATCATTGATGTTTTTGTATTTATTTTGTATATATTAAATTGACTATCTTCTGTATCGCATCATTATTATCATAATTCTTAATTCAGATTTAAAGTTTAAAAATGGAAAATACACTTGTAGAAGAACAAGTAGAGTTATGAAGTTTGAACATTATCTAAAAATGCTGGAACTATTCAAACAAGTTATTCACTACTTAAGGATTGGAGGGGGAAAATCGAAGTGTGCTAACTCTAGTGAACATGATTTCCCCCTGCACCCCATATTTCAAATTTCTTCTATAAATTACAGCCATTATCTCATTTTGGTAGACTCGCTTAAATATTGAGGCCATATATTTAACTGCATTCTTGAATACTAAGTCTTGCACTGTAATTGAAAGCAAAGTTTACAATTTAGAAAATGGTTCTTAATAAAAACAAGGTATAGTTGGTATGCTATCTTTGGAATACCTGCATGGTAATTTGCAAACAAAAAATTTTTTTTTGGAAAAAACTCAAAAGAGTTACTCATCATTCACTTACATTTAAGGGATTTGGTAATTTTTAGAACTGGACCAATTTTTACCAAAATCAAAATAAATAATCTTGTAATAATCGACGCCTATTTTTAGCTTTCTAGAATATACAGTTTTTGAGTTATGGTGATCACAGATAGGCATAAATGCTTATTTTGATAAGATTGCAGTTTAAAACTTTTTTTGTTCTAAACCTTTTTCTCTTGGTGTCACAAATATCAGACAAAACTACAAAAGCCTGCAACACTAATTACCATGTGGTAATACTTATGAATACTAATTACCATACATATTCATAAAAATATGCATGAATAAGTTTATCGTAATCTTAAACCATGTTTAAAACGTGATCCCATGAACAAAAACATTGAGGCTATTTTGAAAATAGAAGAAAATCCCATTTTCTCAAATTTCATATTTAATTTCATTGAATCCACAAAAAATTTAAAAAAGATTAAAAATATATTTTAGGAATACAAGGGCTGATCAAAAAGCAAAAAGATTGAATTTTTTTTTAAATAATTAGCAACTTGGAAGTAAAAGACATATCACGTGCAGGAAATGCAGCCATTATTAAACATTACTGGGAGCATGTGACGAGCTAACTTACATTGTTGTAGAATTGCAGGCTTTCAAAGTTTATAGTGTAGAATGAACTGCAAAAATGGAGCAATGTTTTGCTATTAAATTGTATTAGTTACAAAAATCTGCAACAGAAACATCCATATTGCTACAGCAAGCATTCGGTGAAGCAATACTATAATGACCAAATGTATTCCGATGGCATAAGGAATTTTCCAAAGGGAAGGAAGGCGAGGAAGACATTCAGAAAGAAGGTCATCTGAGCACGTCAGTAACTGAGGTGACATCAACTCAGCAAAAGCTATCATAGTCTAAGATAGTCAGATAATGCTTCGACAACTAGTACAGGTCATGCAAATATCATTTGGAAGTGCTCAAGCCATCGATATGAACTGTTTGAATATGTGTCGTGTTTGCACTCATTGGATCCTACGGTTGTTAACATCTGACCATAAATTGCTATGAGTGGAAATTTGTAAAGAATGGAAGGAACAGTAACGAATTCTGTAGACAATATTTTGAAGAAAATCATCACAGCTGATGAAACATGGATTTACCACTACAATCCCACCACGAAAGTTCAGAATGGAAGAGCCTGTCCTCACCACCACACAAGAAAGCTAAGTGTGTAGAGTTTGCAGGAAAAGTTATGGTCATAGTCGTCTTTGATCATGAAGGAATAGTGTACCAAAACACAGTGGAGTCTGGAAAAACTGTTAATGGTTCTTATTACACCAGTGTTTT
>JAFIDM010006943.1:36821120-36835316 GCA_023159025.1 Thereuonema tuberculata | reverse complement strand
CCAGACTCCACATTTCTCACCATGTTGCTGACTTCATTCAAAAACACAATATTCAAGTACTTTCCCAGCCACCTACAGTCCAGATCTCACTCCCTGTGATTTCTGGCTCTTTCCTAAACTAAAGAAATCCCTACAGGATCCCAGATTTTCCAGCAATATGGAGTGCATCAGAGCTTCAGAGGCGATTCTGAAGAGTCTTTCGAAAGGAGGGTTGTTGAAGGTGTACCAAAAATGGACTGAACGATAGAACAAATGCATACAATGCAATGGAGAGTAATTTGTAAAACAACATATAGAAATTAATGAATAAACGTTTGAGTTTTGAGAGACCAGTCTTATTAAATTTCTAATCAGCCCTCATACATTATAAACTGCATCATGAGGAGGTTTTGGGTGCGGTAACCACTGTTAACCTCCCTGTAGCACCTGAAAACTCCCAATGATGCAGTTTGTAATGTGTTTCTTAAATATATTTGTAATCTTTTAAAATTTTTTTGGTGTGTTTGTGCATTCAATGAAATTAATTTAATGCAAGTAAATTTCATATTTAAACAATTTAAATAACTCTGAATAAACAATTAAAGATGTACAACACCAATTACGTTAATTTTATTAAGTAAAATTAAAAAAACATTTTTTAGTATAATGCATCCCAGCCTTAAATACAGGGAAAGAAATCCCTTTTTAAAAATAGATTGGACAAATCCTAAGACTCATCAGAAGAAATAATCTGAGAAATTCTTTTGACCTCTGCTGGAAATTTATTCCAGCTCCCCTAGGCCAGCAGACCAACAGCTACACAACTCAGCCAACAAAAAACAACTATCCTTAATTTAGGTTTTAAAGACTTCCAAACATTACGGAGAAGATCCCAATAATAAAATAAAAGCCACATTGTTTCCTTGTAATAGAAAAAAAAATAAACAAAAAGTAAACTAAGATCTCAAATTTCATTAAGAGTCAATTGGAAAAAAATAAAACAAATTAAAAGAAGAAAGTTATATCCCATCAAATGAAATGATTTTTAAATTCAATAAAAAGTTTATATTGAGCAACAAAAGATTTATGATTGCGAGTTTAATCAAAATCTGGCTTTATAGTTTTATTTTTCTTCCTCTGATTGCATTCAATGAATAAGAAACATTTTAATGTTTCCAGAGTAGAAGTAGTTTTTATTTTAATTATGATAAGCAGAAGAAGAGATTTAAAGAAGAAATATGGATAAGAAACATTTTTATCATGGCAATAGAAATGACAAATCTTTATCATAAACAATATGCAATGTGAACATTTGTTTAAAGATGAGTCTTAATAACAATGAATGGTTCTACAGACTAGAATTTTCCCAATAACACAGCTGCAAGCAACTAAATTCAGCATTAAAACCCTTTAATTATGCAGTTTTTGTGGTTCAAAAGATAAAATAAAAAGTTTAGTTTAGTTTCAAGAAAAAGATTTTATAAATAAACATTTTTTTCATCAATGTAGTAAGATTTTCCTTTTAGAAACACACACACACACACTCCTATTAATGCCCTAATATTACTCAACTGTTAGTTTTCGTGACCTACTACTGTGTAACATAAATGTTTTGTTTTTGATTTACAAAAAGATTTGGATTTTTTTTTTTTTAAATAAGAGAATTGTTGTTTTATTTATAAGATATTTACAGTAAATACTTTTAAGATCCACTAGAACATAGTCCCATGATAAAACAGACAGTACGGAAACCTAATTTCTTGCATTATGGTTTTTGCAAAAAAAACAAAAAAACAAACAAAACATAATATATTTTAATTAATGATTTAACAAAAGACACTATGTATGTGGGAGCACCAGTAGTAGGCTTTAAAAGATGCAGAATAAGATTATTCACAGCTTGGCACTTACAAATCTAAGTTCATATTAATCTATTGACAAAACATATTCTAATCTCTTGTAAGCCTCTGCAAGTTTCCCAAATCAGCAGTTATTTGATACTCAGTAAATATAATAATCACACATTTCCTTTAATTGACAGCATAAAATTGAAGTTTTATCAACATCATGAATACGAGATCTTTTTACCCATAACTGAAATAAACAATTTTGAGGGCCTTATCTTACCTTCTCAAAATTACGTTAGTAATTTTTTTCTCTCAATCTTTCCCCTTTTTTCTAGATTAAATTCATTAAGTCATAAAATACTTTTAATTCTTCATTCAATTCTCTTCAATATTAAAATAAAATAGCAATTTGTCAGTTTCTTTTTCCCATCTCTCACACCAGTCTTAGGTAATGGGATCAAATCAATATTGGATTTTTTTTTTCCAAAGATGAAATTACTATATAGATGCTAGAAAACAAAGAAAGCCACTTTAAAAAAATATTTATACCTTCAATAACATCTTTAAGTGCTGCAACAAGCTCTGGAGAGCAAGCTTTAATTTCTTCTCCAGTAGCAGTTAGTTTAATAGGTAATGGCAGGCAATTTGATTTACCACCTTCTTGGTCAGGAGCTTTCGAATAAAGAGCTAAATGATTTGCAGATATTTAATTAATTTTAAATGAAAAATATACACAAAATTTTAATTGGTGTATTAAAGAATTTTTAATTCTTTCATTGTTTTTGACAAATGTTTCCCTCCCCCTTTCTAATTTAAATTTTTTGAGACATGCTTGTATTTAATTACTGAATCAGTTATCACTTACTGTCTTAAGACAATAACTGAAAACTATATAATCACTGATAAATATTTTAACCATTACTCTTAATGTGGAAAGTTAAAATTAAGAAAATAATTTATGGTGGTTTCCTTTTTCCCCTTTATTAAAAAATTAATATAAAACATTTGCCAAAGAAGCAATGAATTCTTTATGGCTTAAGTTGCATAGTGTTTAACTACAAAGGATAATGGAGAATTCTGTATACTATGCCAAATCTAAAACCAAAGCAAATAAAAATTATATACACATTTGAAAGAATCGGTTAATACTAATACAAACTGTAGTATTTGCTTTTATTAAAAATGAAAAATTGAGAAGAATACTTTATTTATGTGAACTTAATCATAAAGAAAAAGGTAAAATATGGATAGGAAAGAGTTAAAACAAAGAAAAAATAATATTCTCAAAAGAACCATCACCACAAAAAGAGAAAGATAGAAAGTGGAAAAAAAGTTCAGCAAAATAAAAAAAATCCCTTAAAGCATGTGAATTACTATAGGAAAAATGAAACTAATACTAGCAGCAACAAATAGCCTACGTTAGTAAGTAAATTAACAAATGAAGTTGCAGTAAATTTAATATAAACCAGTATTCATATTAAGAAAGGCAGTCAGAAAAGTATTTCAGACTGTAAGGGCCAGAGTTATAAAGAAAGTACGGATTATAGCCTTCAACTATGTTTCTAAAAGCTTAAACTTGTCTTGTGCTGAAATCCACTAAACTATGAGAAATTTCATATTACTCTTTTTTTTTTTTTTTCCCTTTTCTTTTTCTTGTTACTAATGGCAGCAAGCTCAAAGGAGGATGGGGATGTTATGAGTTGCTGAGCATACAAATAAAATGGCAGACTTCGAAAATCAAATAAAATTTTTGTAAAGGCAATGGACTAGAAGTTTGTGATTTGAAAGAGGCAGTAGATTTTTAAAATTTTAAGCATGAATGTATTATCTGCAATTGAAAACTGAGCAACTGTATTTTTGAGATTATCGGGAAGTATTCTGAAAGTATCAACCAAAGAAGTAGATTTCGAATTATGCAGGTAGTAAGTAGGCTGCAAGAAAAATATGCCATTATTGCAGATTTTCATGTATGCATTAGCATCACAAAAAACAATACATTCTGATCTGAATAAAGTTGTTCAATTCCATTCTTTTTCTAAAGCTAAATCATTCTAGAGGAAATTGTAAGACCATTCAGGGGAGTTCCCTGAAAATACAGCACGAGATCCAAGACTCCAAGAGTATGAAAAATACTTAACAAGCTAAAGGGATACGTTGAAGAAAGTTTGAAGCTGTAGATAGAAACAAACAAATCATATCAGTTCTAATGTTGTCGAATACAGCAAGGATTGTAATAACAAGAAAATGGGAAAACTTCAAAATACTTGTGTAAAACTGAATATTACACTATTAATTTAACAGTCAAGGATAAAAAAAACTGAAATGACATGTTAAGCAGAGAACAGTATTACAAAGAAATTTACAGCGTTATTGAAACGAATCTGCTCTTAAATTAACATCTTCCACCATATTTAATTTTATAAAAATAAGTATCATCTACAAATGTCTTTTCCTTCAATCAATGTATGAAGCAGACTAACAATAGGAATATTGAAGTCTCACGAAAAAGTACGACTGCATTTAAGAATAGATAATATTTTAAGACTACAACAATTTTTAGCCAATTGGGGGAAAAAGTAAAATTAAATAAATTAATCTCATTTTATTTTAATCACGATTCAACTATTAATATATCAATTACAAAGTAAATAATAAAATTTTAAAACAAAATCCCATTTTTGATCTCGCAAAAGTTAAGATACCACCACTTATAATAACTTTTACTAAAACATTTTCATTACATCCCTTAACAAGTAGAAATGAACTTTATAACACTGTATATAATGTTAAGTTGGATTTTGATACCAAACTCTCTAGCTTTTGTGAATTTATTTCTAAAATTTTCTACTTTAAAAGGTGTCAATTTAAATCTACTTAGCCATCTTATAATTCAGAGCAGAAGGAAAGCCCCCCCCCCCTTCCAATAAAAAATGATTTATTAAGTCCAAGTCACATGATCCTGATTTTTGCCATAGTTTTGATCATTGACACTACCATTCATGCTCTTTGACCGTGTGATTTTCTTCTCTCTCAATTTCCATCACCAGTTTAATCATTGAAATGACTTTTAGCACTTAGTCTAAAATTCAGCAAGTTTCAGTAAAAGGTCATTAGTGAGCTTCAATCAGGGATGGTGGTACAATGATATACCCGTAAAGAAAAGAAGAACCCTTTTAGTAGCAATGAACCAGTCAACTCTATTTTTTACTACCATTTCGATTGAATCCAAAGAGATTACGATGTGTCCTAGTCAGATTATCTTTCGAAAATAGTCAATATTTTTACTGAAATAAATCATTCTATGCATCAGTAAATGCTGATTTTACATTTCTTGTTGAAGAGATAGCATGTTTGCAAAGCACTGTGGGAGTATTTGATGCTCTTTTGATCTTGTATTCTTGGGCATTCCACTTACTCTTAAATAATAATTAAAAACTTCAATATAGCTGCAGTCTGGAACAGCTTGACTACTTGCTAAGACACTTAATATTCTATGGAAATTTTGTTGCACAAAGGCTGCATTAACCCGCAACGAAAACTGAAAGGGGAAAGTTTTAGATCTCTTTCTCAGATTGCTTCTTGGCTTTAAAAAGCAGTACCAATCACATGAAGCATTGCTTCACATTTCTATGAAACATGCAATTTGGGAGCAACAAAATCAAATGACTGAAGAACATAGTCAAAAACAATGACTATTTCAGTGATCAAAACAATGACAAAAACTAGGATTGTGTGATTTGGACATTAGCATTAGAATCACTTATTAACACAGAAAGTGTATAAAATATACAAGCAATATTATATAAGGAAGCCAAGCTCTATTTTTTTAATCAAAAGTATATGTATATTATTTCATTCATTACTTTCAATAATTTTAATTTTTACCTACTATAAAAATTCCAAGTTCCAATAAACAATGTTCTTATAATAGTCAAATTGCATGGTTATAAGTTTCTGCCATTTGCTTCACTGAAACAATCATTGTTTTCGGTGATAAGTTTCCATCATTTGTTCATATTCTTCCAAATGAATCTGTCAATGGAATGTGAAGCAATGCTTCATGTGATTGGGCTGCTACACAACCCCAAAGCACAAGCTGACCGATTCATGTCCTTCAATTCTACTGTATAATCTAAACTCATTTCTTAAAAATTCTTTTAAGAAATAAATGAACTTATCTGAATATTTCTTCAATGTACCTTAATCTCAGTCATTTAAGGTTGGGGAGAGAAAGAGTGAGAAGGGAAGAATAATCAGACATTTTCCTTTTATTGCAAAAATCTGAGTTAGAGATTTTGTCTAATTTTTATTCGAGGGATTAGAAATTTCTGATTAAAAGTCTTTCACTACTTGATCTCTGCATGAATTATTTGTGCAGCGGCGGCCAATTAATAAATAAATAAATAAATAAATAAATAAATAAAATAAAAATAAAACACCAAGAGCTTAATAACGGGGAAGATTTTTACATTAAACTCTACTGCAGCCAAAAGGTACTACTTTAGCCATGAATTTAATTTATTGAATTAAATAACTAAATGCTGAGTCAGTATTCAGTGAATTCTGAGTGTAAGTTACCTTGACATGGAAAAATTCTTAAAAGTATATATTCCATAGGAAAATTAATTGGAATCAGTCCATATATCACTTGGAGTAATTCCAGTTAACGATTAATAAAATTCTAAAGCAGCTATCTTAATAGTCAATGCAAAATGCATCATTATTAAAAGAACTCATAGCCGTCTGGTAGTTCGTAACAAAGCTCAGAATGAGTTTTGATAATATTGTGCTGTTAAGAGTTGTAATCAATTGTAATATTTCAATATTAAAGCAAGCATATCGCTGTTCATTTACACCTTAAAATTTATCTGAGAATTATTATACAATTATTAAAAAAACTGAGTGTGTAAAAGTTAAACTTTCTTTGTTTTGTGAAATAAAACGATGTAAAAAAAATATTTCATAAATATTAAAATTTGAGACTTTTTCAATTTTAAGTGCAATGGAAATTTTATCAAAAAATTAACCCTCCCAAAAATAACTAAATAAAAACAAACAATCTTTTTCATTCTATCTTATATTATAAAAGCGTTATCCTGTCTGTCATAAGACTTTCCGTTTTTCCAATTTTGTGACCAAACTATAAGAGATAGATTGGTCATGCAAATGAATAAAATGTAGAGCTACAAAAATCTTTCGAAAAAAGTTTTTGGTTTGCAAGATGGCGCCTTTTAAAGGGCCAAATTTTGACTTTTTCTCAATTTAAAAACGAAAAGTATAAAAGTTGGAAGAGAACATTATATTGAGAAAATGCTGGTATTTGAAAGTTCTATTGAACGAGATATCAGTCATTCACAAACATTTCTGCGTTTGCAAGATACATGCAAAAATGTGTGTGGCGCAACCCCAGGTGTGAGGCGCCAACCTGCAATACACCTGAGTTAAGCGGAGAAGGTCACAACGGGCTGGGAAGTCGTGCATTCTCCGATCTCTATATTAATTTGCTAAATAAATAAAGGTTTTTTTTTTAATGCTATACATGCAAGGGTTTCAGAGCGAAGCGACGGTACTCATCTAGTATTTCTATAACAGCATTGCTTTGTTTGTACTATTAGTGGCCTCAAAATAATACTTATGTATATGGTTCCAAAACTAAAACTTTTCTTCAAAAGGACAAATTTTAGCTCCAGGGCAGCCCTTAGTAATAGAGATTTATTTTAGATTCAAACAATGTTTTATTACAATGTACTAATTCACTTCATACTAAAACTCGGCCATGTGAGCCAGATTATAGAGTTTGGACCTTTGATTTCTAATAAACACAGAAATGCAGATGGCATTCAAAATTACCATACATTACTGATCTACATATTGTTTATTACATGCCTACTCTAGCAAATGGCACAGCACTTCAAAATAATAAGATAGTTCATACAGTCGTAGCAAATAAATTTGAGCTTTTTTCATACCAATACTCTAACTCAATAACTTTTCTTATGCTATATAACCCACAATCTTCCCTGCAGAACTTGCAGTATAAGCTACCAAGAGGAAGCATGACAGATGTGAGACTGGAAAGGAGTGGTCACAGGCAAACAATACTGTAAATTTTGCATCACAGTATTTGAAAGGAATTTTCTGTCCGAGGATTTTTTTCTATATTAACAGGAGTATTTAGCCATGAAAAATTATGGAGAAATTAATAGAAATGTATTAGCCATTTAGGCTTAGCTAAGTTCGCTTTCATAAAAACATGAAAAAAAAATATTTGCATTACCGAAGAGAAACCTTCGAATGGCAATCAAGTAGATGAAAACTATGTTTCTGATGGACTTTTTAATTTAGCAACTCTTCACAGACTGAACAGCTAAATGATCTATTTTTCTAAATTCTATCCGAACTATCTATAAACATCAAAACAAAGATGGAAAACCAAAATATAAAAACACAAACGGAGAGGATCAAAACCTAGCTATCGAAAGGGTGTAATTGCCAATTTTTTTATTTAATTTGTGTATATTATGCTAGACTAAAATGTAAGGTGTACTCAGAATTCACTAAAATACATAATACATGAAGAGCCATTACATTATGACCATCAACCTAATATGATATAGTATCTCCTTTAGTCTGCAAAACAACGGCCACTCTGCAAGGCATCGATTCGATGTGGCAAAAAGCATAATGAGGTATATGGCACTATAATCTCAACAGCAGATCCTCCAATCCCATACATTTCGGGGCAGTGGTGATAGTGCAAACCCCCTTTTTCAATTCAAACTTCAACTGTTTGATTGGGTTCATGTCCCGTGAATTTCGAGGCCATGGGATACAATGAAATTCACCATCACGTTCCTCGAACGACTCTTTGCACGATCCCTGGCAGTGTGGCATGCCACATTGTCCTGCTGGGAATTTTCATCATCAGCAGGGAACACAAGTTGACATGAATAGGTGAACTTGGTTCGCAACAATACATTCAGATACATGACAGCTGTCAGGGATTGTTGTACTGGCATAATGGGCCCTAAAGTTTCCCATGAAAACATTGCCCACAGCATCACACCTCCTTCATTGGCCTGTTTCCACCCAACAGTGCATCCAGATGCTGTTAGTCTCCGCTGTTTATCTGGGTGTGAGTGCTCGGTCATCTAGGTGATGCACAAGGAATTTGGATTCATCAAACCAGGAGACACTTTTTCTAATCCTCCAAGGTCCAATGAATATCATCTTTTGCCTATTTCATGCACAGTCGTCGATGGAGTGTAGTTAGCATTGGGACCCAACAGGGTCTAAAACTACACAGCCCCATACTTAAGATGGGTTTAATGAATTTGTGCTGGGAAGCATTGCACTGTTCACAACTGTTGTAGCTGCAGGTGATTTATCAGATTGTGGCACAGTGGTCACTATGAACAATGAGCTGCAGTTGGCACACAGATGGACGACAGCTCGTCGCTTGCCCATCCTTGCACCACTTTTGATACGTACTCACGACAAGCTGTGCCATTTCAGAGATACTGGTTCTTAAGTGCAGTGACATCACAATGTGTCCTTTATCAAACTATGATAAATCGGTAGCCTTTCCCATTCTGACACTAAACACATTACTAACACAAAGCCAGTTCTGTGGTTGTGTATATATATATATATATATATATATATATTGCTCTTTGCCCATTGACATGTGTGACTGTTCGTTCTACAGGAGTCATTTATCCAGACTGGGGGGTGATCATAATGTAATGGCTCTTCATTGTATATAGCAGATAGTAATTCAGGAAATCAAACAATATATAGAAAATTTTAAAAATTGAGGAAAGGATATCAAACGCACAGTCGTTTGCTTTCATGGAAGGAAATGATAATGATTGGTTAACTGATTACGTGTATTCACAGATATAATGAATGGAATATAATAAAGTGAGATTTACTGATAATAAATTAATACTCCAACCTGTGAAATATGGACAACGCAGATAGCAATAGCAGCAATAGAAAGCTTACACTGAAAATTACTCATATGTATATACATTATATTGACTGATAATATCTAATGAGTCTTAAATTCAACGACGATAATTAAATTGACGAAACTGGAAATATTCTGGGGGGAAAAAAATTAGGATGCATAAAGCTATTTGGAGAAAAATAAATCCCACAATCTCCGAGTTCTTTAGACACAATTCTTCACAATACCCGAAGAGATACAGAAATAAGGTAACAAATTGTCAACCAGTAAATGGGATTGATCTATAATACTGAAAATTATAAACAAGAGAGAACACAATCCAGATAAGTATGGATCAAGATAGCAGCCGTGAGGGATTTTACTAGATGAACTTTGTACTATGTAAAGAAATACGAGATGTTTAAAAATTTTAGAATTGGAATACCAAACTATCAACTGACTTATCCTTTAAAATGTAATCCAAAAATGGCTATATTTGCCTCTATAAACCAAACCATACAGCTTGAATATCATGATAACAGAGCCATCCTCCTCTATAAGAATCATCTTCAGTTGGGATGTGGTTGACCGAGACTGAAGTCAGAATTTTTTTTTTCCTGACTCTTAATTAAGCCGTTGTAATGTTAAGATAATGGTAAAACAAAATAAATTCTGACCAATCCAATAATTTAATCAACTCAAAAAAACTCCTCAGCCAAAGATAACAACTGAAAACTATACTACATTGTTAATCAGCTTCAATCTGAGCATCTATTCCCAGTAAAAAAAAAAAAATATTCTCTTTGAAAAAATTGTGCAACTGGCTTTTTAATGACACATTCTTATTATGTTTCCCGTAATCAGTACAACTTCTACTTAAGTATCAATGAAGATTACAAATTTATTATGTAAAACATCACTAAAGTTACTCAGTTTTATTAGGATGGCTAGTTTATAACAAGAACTTATGGAGCAAGAAAAGAAGAAAACTAATTAATAAAAACTTAAAGAGTCTTAATGAAAAATCTGTTCTGAAATAATTATTTTTCAACAGGAAAATAAAAATTAAATTTAATAATAAAAAAAAAAATATTTTCAGGGAAATTAAAATATTGAAATAGCCACATGGGGAATATTTGATTCTGCTAGTTGCAATTACTGACAACTAATAATAATAATAATAAATAAATAACCAATTTATTGTGGATCCATCAGAAGGCACAAGTGTGAGATTCCTTCATTTTAAAGCATGAATTGCTACTGAACGTTTATCACTATACACATTGCAGAAATAGTCCCTTCCTCCTAATTATAATAGCTAAAATATACCAACTACAGTAAAATTAGTAAAAATAAGTCTTTAAAGATTATTGAAAGTAATAAGAAGTCGCACACAGATTGAGAAACCGAAAAGCAATAGGGAGTGATGTTAAAATTTGATTTAAGCATGAACAGAATAAGAGAAAAATGTTATGTAGGAAAATAATGTGTGCGAGTGCTTCAAAAAGAATGAAGAAAGAATCTTAATTGATATCATTTTCTGAGTTCATGACAAACTGCTCTTGACATTAAATTAGAAATATTTTATAAATTTCTATTAAATTGTGAAAATTCCATTAAATCTTAATACAGGATGACACCATCAACGTTATGCAACAATAATTAAGTTTTACAACACTGCTATGATATGATATGATTATGCTAATCACACATTTCTTATTATCATAGTCTGTTCATCATATACTGTAGCTTTTGTATTACTATTTACTTAAGATTGTATCTATTGTACCAAGATGAGATGTGATTGTAACCCCACTATAGCATCCAAAAATCTATGATTTTGGGCTTTTTTTTCTTTTGGTTGAACATGGTCTTCGTTATCCCTTCCCTTTCCAAAAGTATGGATATGCCTATGGTTGCCTCATACTACCTTGCAGTTAAATACAATGCATTTACAGAGCTCTACTCTCATCTGATATAGCTAAGTAAAATGTTTGCAATTCCAAGTCTGAATTCTAATCAAAGCTAAGAAACTAGCATTTTTATTTTTTCCTATTCTAAAGGAATAACTAAAAGATTTCTCCTGTACTCAACCCAAGCATCTTATCTGTATGGCTGTAAATCATTCAGCTTAATTAAACCATTATGAACTTCATACCAAATTGAAGTTTAAAATAGCCAAAAACACTTGAAGAATTAGCAAATTTCATTGTCAAAACATCTGCCCTTTAAGAAGCATACATGAAAACAAATTAGCTATATCTAAATATGTATATTGCCAATTTACAATCAATGAATACTATGTACTATCATTACTTTAACACTTGTTCTAGTGTAATAATAGCTAATTTAACTCACAAAACAAATACAAAAATAAAATTCCAAAGCTGTAAGATCAATTGATTTACAAATGCTTAAAAGTTTTCTAAATTTTTCATCTTTGATTTTTAGATCAAGGGCAAACATTTCTGTCCAAAAGTTTTGTTTTTTTAAAATCAGTTGTGGCATTTTTTGTCTTTTGTGTATGTATTATTTATCAAGTTTGACCTAATATAATTTACTGCAGTATATATACAGTGCTTTTACTGTTTCTACATTACATATTTATAATAGTAGTAAAACGAAGTTCATAAGTCATTAAAATTTCATACAGCATTGCAGTATCAATCACTTTATTAACAGACTATCCAGTTGTAATTTGTGAAATCATAAAACATATGTATAATAAATCGTTAATTTTTTAAAAAATTGTGACGGCTGAGTAGCAATCAAAAAGAAAGTACTTTTTATTCTTTTGATCCACTGTCTCAAGCTACAGTTCACAGAGAAAATTATTCATCAAATAATGAAGTCAGGATTTCCTTAAGTCATGATGGAATATAATGAATGGCATTTCACTTATCAACCTAACTGGTGTCATCCTTTAAGATCGTTTTCCTCATATTTTTCCACCCTTACTTTGAATCAGATGTAATTTTCACTTAGTCAGATTTCTTTTATACTTACTCATTAGATCAAAATATACTTGATCTATCATTGAATGGTTTTCAAGTTAATTTTTAATTCTAAGTTAGAAAATAGATCTTTCAAATCATCTCTAATTAATAATTTTTTTTTTTTTTTTTTTTTTTTTTTAGGAAAATGCAATTTGCTTTCATAAAAATGTTATGGAAGAATTTTTCCAAAGGCTACTGAGAATCCAAAAAAGAATCAAACAATGTTACGTTATTTTTAGAATTGTCAAACCTTGAGTACAGGAAACGAAGAACTTTCCTTTCATGAAATTTCACATTAAAGAAATGATTTGAAGATACTAATGGTTTTTACCTTCATCAAAATTAATTTTAATTATTTTTTTGGCAATCACAATAAGCATGCTAACATTTACCTTCAACTGTGGAATTTATCAAATCTTCCATTGTCATAGTGGGATCGTAAGGCCTTTCTAGAATTTCTACTGCTTTTGCACATTCTTTACCCTGAAATGACATGCCAACATTAAGAAATATTAATCACTGAATATTACCGAAGTGAAGAAATAGTTATAAATTTGATGTTAAAAAAAATAATAATAAAAATATCAACCTCTTTAAACATTTCGCTAAACTGTTCTGCGGCAGCAGGAGAACTGAATGTAGCACGAAACCTCCGACGGACTGGAGGCACTTTAGAGAAGTCAAGAGCTGCCCAATGGCAATCTTTCTTATTAACTTCCAACGTAGTTTGTATAGCAATTAAGTGATTGCAAATTAACTGGCCATCATCTGTGGTGACTTGAATTCTTGCACCATATACATCGTCGTCATACAGTATTCTTAAGTTGCCCATGCCAACCAACTGGAAATACAAAATCAGAATACACAATTTATTTTATATTATTAAAATCTTTTTACTGTTTCAGGATTCAGTTTAACATATGTTGAATTTTTAAAGGATTGATAAAAGCCACCACACAATTTTAACTATATTTACAACTATAACTATACTATATTTACTATAAGAAAAATATAGCTGTTTCCCATGTAGCAGTTACAAGCTTATTCAGAAACTTGTTTGCATTACTGTTTTTTAATTGTAAATAGAGTTACTCTTTTTAAATTTTGTATGTTGGCTTTTTCAACCCTTCATTAATAGTTACGCTTAAATCGATAATTACAGTTAAAACAAATTAAATCAAGTATATGTGCATCATACAGGGTGTCAATCAGGTATATGTATACAGGGTGTCCCAAGAGAAAAGGTCAATATTCTGCGAGTGATAAAGTATTAGTCATTCTAAGGAAAAAAGTTGCAGTTAGCATGAATCTTATTCTGAGATAAGGTTCTAAGATAATGCTATTTGAATACATAATTGCAAAAGTATTCATAAGAAAGAAATAATGTGTAAGACAAATATGTGTTCTATTAATATTTATTGTA
>JAFIDM010006943.1:36795297-36816120 GCA_023159025.1 Thereuonema tuberculata | reverse complement strand
AATACATACCTGAAATTATGCCGTGTATTTTTGAAACACCCTGTATAAAAAACACAGATCGTAATTTATATTTTTATAAAAGTTAAATATTCCAAGTTTTGGAGTCTACATCTTTTAAATACATACAGATCCTTTTAACAAATGCCCCTGCATTCATTTTATCTTTTAATCTTATGATGAACATTTGATTTATAATGTTAAATAATACCAACCACATAATTTTGATCAGTGTAGCTATAACAATTTTGCAGTCAGCAGATTTTGAAAAAAAATAGAATAATTTTCAGGAAAAATCAGAACCCTACCTGGTAGTTGTTACTTTGTTTGTCAAAATAAGACAAACTAACCCGTTTCTCAAACATTACAGATTCATCTTCATCATTATCATCATTGTCATCGTCTTCAGTGTTTTCATTCGACTTGGGAGTAAAAGTTGAACTGGGATTCACAGAACTGGAACCGGTTTCTTCATTGGAAGTAACACTTTCTGATGCACTTTCGCTACTTTTAGACTCTTTTGCATCTTTGGTTAATGAAGGACTTTCAGAAGTAGCCTCTTCGCTTCCAGCAGAAGCTTTTCCATTTTCTTTCTCTTCAGTTTCAAGCACCGTCATGGAGTCTGGAAGAGAAGATATTAGCAATGGAAATTTAGTAGTCTATGTACAACTAATTAAAAATAATTTAAAGAAAAAAATTACAGTCGGACCTCTATTTAACGAAGTCGATAAATCCCGAAAAAAAATTCATTATATGGAAAATTCGTTCATCTTTCACCTTTTAAAATTACTTTAAACTACATAAAACAGACAAAATACATAAACAATAAATATTATTAAAAAAGTAATAATTTAATGATATAAAGCATACATTATCACTGCGTACTTAAATTTTACTAAGAAAGCCCTCGTCTGTTAATTTTGTCTGAGGTTTTTTTTTTTTGAAAAACTTTTTCGCTCATAATACGTCTCGCATCTTTGCAATGCACTAAAAACCTCTTCAGTATTTTCTTCAAATTGTAATCCGCGTCGCGTTGTTTCAAATGATTTTAGCATTTCATCATACGAAGGTTTTTTGTTTTTTTTTTATTTCTGCATCATGATCATTTCCATTTTGATCATCTTCTTCTTTATCGTAATTCATAGCTGTATTGTTTTTATTTTTTTACACTGTTCAAAATACCCGATTCAGTCAGTGTTTCCGAGGTCTCAACTTCAAAATCAAGTGAAAGATAATCATCAATCAGCACATCATCGTTAATTTCTTCTTTTTCCCTCGGCTGTATCCAAATTTCTTTCATTTCCTCTAAGGGAATGTTGATAGTAAAAATATTTCAAGAAGAAAAAAAAAAAATAGATACCACGAAAAAGTTCGTTAAATAGAAAATGCACTTCGCTATTTGGAGATTATTTTACGAAGAAATTAGCAAAATGTTCTTGGTTCCAAAGAAAAGTTCGCAAAATAGAGGTTCGTTAAATAGAGGTCCGACTGTATAAAAAAAAAAAAAAAAATTTCTTATAATAAAACTGCGTGACCATTTCTGCTTCCAAGCAAATCACTTTCAAAAATAAAGGACCAATGTTGAGCTGATATTTTAATATTTATGAATGTAATTTTTATATCACCGATTCAACAATTTAATTTGTTCATCTGGAATTGTATCTGCCTTTCCACTCACATTTATTTCCTCATGTCCATAATTTTACGATACTGAGCTTAAAAGAGTGGATAACTAATAAATATTAGTATCACATTCATTATAGTCAAATCAAACTTTCCTATTTTTCATCCCAGTTCTTATCACTAACCTCATCGTTAAAGCTCTACGACTGTCCTCATTGTGGACTCATCAGCCAGACCAACTCCCCGATGACTAGCTAAGAAAGTGAACACTGACAACAAAGACTGTCGTTCCAGACTTTCACCGATGATGGCTCACATATTTTTAATGTTGTTTCTCATTAATTTATTGTTTTATATCAGAGCTCGGTAAAAGTATAGATAACGGCACCCCGCTCTTGGTGTTATTTTTTCGCGTCATCAAACATGGCGTTCTCTGAACTATTTTCCGAAACCGGAAGCGGAAGTTAACGTAGGATGTTTCAACTTTCGAATAAGGACCTGATAGCAATTACAGAAAACGATCCCCTTGCTGAAAAAGGGTATCAGTGGGAAGGATTGCTTGCTAGAATGGGCCAACTCTGAACCATCAAATCTCAAAAGTTGAAACGGAAAAAATTAAAAAATATATGGAAATAGGCCAACCTCATGCTGTTTCTACACTTTCGACACTTATCTTCTGTGGCAATTCATCGAATACCCACAAAACATCAAGTACATCATTCTTACATCCATCTCGCATTCCCACACAAAAACTGAAATCACAGAAACCAGCCTGTAATGTTCCATGACCAAATAAATCCGGCGAAGTGCAAGCAACTGCAATACTGTAAAAGCACTTATTTTCGTGAGCCGTAATTTTCGCGAAAATGAAGATATCGGTGATTTCGGGAGCTGAAAATTTCGCGAATTTTATATGAACAGAACCGAATTCAACCGAAAAAAGTAATTCGCGAGGCTTAAATTTTCGCGATTACGACTTGCAAAATTCGCGAAAATTAAAGCCTCGCGAAAATAAGTGCTTTTACAGTAATCGACGCCATTTTCTAAATGGAAGTCACGTGCACCATGAGAAGTATGACGTCATGTATCTCTGTGCACTTCAAAAACTGTAAACAAACTCCTAAGTTATGTATCACTCCGATGGTGGGCTAGGTACTAGACTTTAGCCCAGAACTCTTCTCCCCCCAAATCCTCATTTTTTAAATTTAAGGCTTCAAAAGAAAGGGTTCTTTGGAGGCAGAATTTCAGAAAATAAATTTATCTAATAATTTCTCAGTATAATCATTAATATCATAAAAAAATTTTGAAAGCAGAATTAAGAGAGACACAAACAATAACTCAAGACTTGAAAATGCTCCAACTTCACCGAAGCAAAACCCGGTCGTAATACAATAATTTTTTAAGAAATGTTCTTAAAATTTTTTAAAATTTAATTGTACATATTATTTAAGATAAAATTAAAACTAAGAAGTTTTTATATTAAACAGGTGTGTCGGCTTTGATTTTGAAATATAATGTAAAACTCAGTGCACGTTAAAATATAATCTTATTAACAATAACTCTACAGTATAAAAATTCCATTTCTATTTTAAGTAAGTTAATAATTTAGGAAATAGTAAGGGCAGGAAAAAAAAGGCTGAAGTCATTCATAGTCATTCAATTTTTCACAGATCAAAAACTTAATTAAATTTGCAAGCTGGTGGTACTCCTATAACTGGTTTTTATTTCACATATTCATTTTACATACACACACACATATATATATTAAATTGCAATAGGTTCATATAGAACATGAAAATCATCTCTCTAACAGACTTTCTGGATTATGTTTTAATAAAAACTTACTTCAGTTTTCAATTTTAAAATTCAAATATCTCAAAAGGAGTTTCAGATTTAGACAAAATTATAATATTATGTGATTATGAAAAATAAAATAGTAACTTAAATTTATGTTATTTAAAAAAAAATTATAATGTTAAGGTACTTATAATAAGTAAATCATTAAAAACAATAAAAAAGGCTTATCTTAAAAACAGTAATAATTTCAAAAACACTTACCAGATTTTGAAGTTTCCAACACTGAACTGTTATTTAATTCCTGTTGGCATTCTTCAAATTTCTTTTTGAATTCCTGAGCCAATTCAATAGTCTGTAAAATACATTTCAAAATTATACAACTTCAAAGTCAGTCCAAGACATGCAAGACAACCAAATTCAAAGCAGTCTAAAAGAGGAAGTAAGCCAGAACAATTTTGACAGCTTTTGTTTTCTAAATTGGCAACAATGAGGTGAGAGTCACCATTGTTATGTGGCCATTGTTCAAAGCAGACGCTGGAAAAAAATCATTTATTTTTGACATCACTTTAAGAGAATGAATTTCTTTTAATCAATAAATACAAATAAATATTAAAACTTTTATAAATGTTTTCCTGCAGTGTGTGTGGAACTGCTCCCATTCAAATAAATTTCTGCAAATAGGCTGTCAGCTGCAGAACTGAAAAAGACTGCTACAGTTCACTGTTGAGGTTAGTCTTAACATTTCAAAATCTCTTAACTAGGGTTTTTCAAGATGCATCTTGCTTTGAAAAACATTGTCTTTCCTTTACTAACATTTAAATTCAATAATGTTAATAAAAAACAAAAAAAATGTAGGTTTCTGAAAAACAAAATACCAAAATAATTCCTGTATTTGTAATCCTAAAAGAAAGCAGTAAATTTTTACTATTTGTGGCAAAAACACTTCAGCAGTAATCAACAAACTGTTTGTAATTAACTTTAACAAATAAAAATGAGCAAATGATAACTTAAAATAGATTAGCAAAAAAAATTTCACTAAAACTTCAACAAACATTTGATATTCAAAATTTTTCAAAAATTCACTATATTCTTAAAAATAATTTTCCAAATTTGATTTTTAGAACTCCAAATTCTTAATGAAGATCTCATTAAAAAGTTTACTTAACATTAAAATTAACATTTCAATACACACTTTCAGATATTCATAAAGAATTAACCAGGAAAAAAAAAAAAAGGAGCTAAAATCTATTTTATTTGAACTTTTAATTACATTTTAAGAAAGTTTATAAATTTCATTGAAATAAAAGGCATTAATGAAGTATTACAACTCTTCCAGGTGCAAGAAGTAATAACTTCCTCCTACAGTCTTGTGGCAGCACTGCTGAAAAGCCACAGCAGACTGAAATGAAGGAGAAACATGGAAGATGTTTGTCAAGTTAGTTTATTTTTTTGTTTTTTTAGAAGATGGAATGATTCATTTCGACACTGAATCTACAAAACTTCTTCATAAACAATGACCAACTGTCACAGAACAAACAGCAATACAGCTTTGTGTCGGATCTGTTTTATGGGAGAAGAATCAGGCAAACTTGCTAAATACTGTCGGTGCTCCGGTTCTATTAAATTTTGTCACCAGAACTGTCTCATGCAGTGGGCTGAACAAAGAGGAATCTATGCATGTGAGCTTTGCGATTATCGCTTTCAGCTGTACTTCCATACTTCAAGGATTAACCAGGTAAATAACAAAGAATTAAAGGAGCTCAAATCTATTTTATTTAAATTTTCTACAACACTAAATAGTAGTTAAATTTGAATAAGTAACTTTAAAAATTAATTATCTATGATAATCTTTTAAAATTATAGTCTTGCTTTTAAAATTAATTGCCAATTAGTTTCCTAAATATATTCTTGGCTTCATCTAGTTACACCCCATCTCAAATGCTATTTTCATTCTGCATGTTATTTTCCTCAAGCCATATTTCATTATATTTATTCATTAAGAAATTATTAAAATTGATATAATTGATTTAAAAATAGTTTAGGGGGCATAGCAGTACACTTTTCCCTGTATCCTCCCCACACTTTTTTTTTAATAACAGAACCTGTGTACAATTAAACATAAATAATTCAAATCCCAACTCCAGCATTATTATTTTTTAACCAGATGCAAATCATCGCAACTATGTCAGCAAATGAAATTCAAATTGATTGCTGGCTTATGTGTTTCTGCTTGAATTCACAATTTCTAACACTTTACCAATAAGCCTAATAAAAGTGTCAAATTAGCATATTTCATTCTTGTTTGCAACCTGCTTCAGCTGGTTTCTTTACATTATTCTGCTGATTAAAAGAAGTTTTTAAGTGTAAGTAATAACCCTTAAGCTGCAAGAAAGACAGACTATGATAAAGTAAACTAAATATCTTCTGCATCCTAATAATTACCCTTCCTATTTGTGAGTGGATTGCTATTTAAAATCCTCATATGTTTATAGCATCCTCAAAAAATCATTAATAATAGCTGACACAATAAGGCTTATTTAATTCTGAAAGAAAATAATTCCAGTACCATTAAAATCTTGTGACTGGACACTTAAAATTTCATAATGCTTTTATGACAATGACTATATTATTGATGAAAACACAAGAAAATTTACTAATTAGTCTAGTTCACCAAAAGACCCTTTACAATACTTAATTTCTTCAAATATATTTTCAAACAAGCTTTTTACATTAATTTAAAAGGAGAAAAAAAATCCATGGAAAATCTGCCTGTATTCAATAATGAATCAAAAAACACCAAAGTTTACTGTAATTGCTGGAATTGCAATCTAATCTCTGATGCATTAAAGCAAATCTAAATTATCAAATTTACTCCCAATAATCTCAGAATCCAAAACTATCACCTCTCAATTAAGCACAACTGCTTCATAATAACAGTTTCATAATTACAAGCGTCTTATGAACAATAAAAGTCTCTCCCACTAATTAATTTCCACCAGTAACAGAATTGCTCAATCTGCCCAACTTTGGGAGTCGATTTATTTGTTAACTTATATTGCGTAGTAAAGATCAATTTTTGGCATGCTTGTTTCTAATTAAGGAAGCCTGACCTTGTTTTAAATGCTTTGAACAAAATTTTGTTTTTGTTCCAGTGGCACTGTCCTCCCATCCAACCTATGCAATATCTTTTTTTGGTAACCTACATTATTGCATGGCTCGTGGCTGGTGGTTCGATCTTTTGGTTATTCTATATTGTATATAACAGAGTTACTACAACATCATCATCTCTAGGTAATGTGAAGTTGACTTCATACAATATTTTTTTTGTTAAAATTTAAATACAGTGAAGCTCAGTTATATCGTGATCTTTCAGATCCAAGATCTCGATCTGCCATAGCTTTTTTTTTTACTTCACGATGTTAAATGTCGTATACTCGAACCCTATTATTGCCCACACGATTCCAAATCAATTTAAAATGGTCATTTCGCGATTACCTTCATCATTCAGAGCGATGTGAGAATTTTATACAGTATTTATAAATAATTATAAATCATTACCTTTTCAACACTTTGATGGGTTATATTAGCCAAAATCTTCATATTTCTGTTTTCTTACGGTTTGGTGCTGCCATCTTGTACAAACGACAAAGTATTAATTGTAAATAGCAAATTGCGAGCAGTTCTCTAAAAATCAATTGATTTTCGTACTTTTTGGGTAAAAATATAGTAAATTTTACACCTTTTCCAAAATAGAAGGGGTCCAAGATCAAATCGCATTATATCCGAATTTGCGATATAACTGTGTTATAGCCGAGCTTCACTGTATTACATTCAAAAGTATTTTTTTTTTTTTAGTCCATATAAATATTTTTTGCTTCTTCCACACTGAACAAGTAAAACTATTTAAAACTTTCATGTTATTTTTAAAATTAAGAAGCAAATTAAATTTAGCACTTGCTCAATAGCAATTTAGCACTTGCCAATGAATAAATTACTTGAACTAAAATATGTTATTAAATTTTGAAGTTTTCATATTTTAAGACTAAATTCCTTATAGCCATGCTACTTCAATAGCAGTATTATTCTAAATTATATAAGAAACCTCTGCCATTTTTATCTGTACCCTAAGAAACATGCCTAGCAAAAGGTGTAGACTAAATGTTCAAGAAGCACTAATTTTACTCCTTAATTAAAGTTTTGGTATTGCATTAAATCTAAACATTCTTTTAAGAACATTAAATGAGGCAAAAAACATTTGAGAGATTATATATTCCAAAGTATAGTTACTATCTCTTGAGAATTAGATTTCTTACTAGTTCTGGAGGTTCGTAAGTCGATTTCTTTAGCAATCCAGAATACATAAATAAACATCACTGGTCAAAATAGAGCTGCCAGAGACTGAAGATAATGACAAGATAAAAATGTGAGAATTGATTGCAGAAGTGTCTCTATACTCCTATAAAATTCCTGAAGACAACAACACCCCCCCTCCCCAATTTCATTTTTCTATAGTTATGTAATGTAACAAGTTATTTTTGTGCAATATCATGTAGAATCTTTCAAAACATATTCAACATGGCTATTGCTCTTATGTATTTCTCAAAGGAATATCATGAGTTTCATTTTATTGTTAGCGTGTGGAAGTTTCATCTCTTCTGACAACTTGAGTTAGATCTACATCTTCTAAGTTGCCTCTTGAAGCAAAGCAGAATTTTGCACAAGACAAAATATGGGTCAATTTCTTTGCCGAAAAAAGCTTACGCAAGAAGAACTCCTAGCAATCTACACAATGTGCCTCACAAGCGAATGGTTAGGTTTGTCAAATTGAAACATCCCTTGAAATTTTTACCATTTATTCAGGACCTTAAGTAGTTGACGCATATCAAATTTTAGCTGCTTATATGCACTGAAAGGGGGTTAAAAAAAATGCTAAAGTTACAAGAAATAGTAATGTGACGTCATCACTCTTTGCAAACCACGCATGACATCATTCTATCTCTTGCTGCCAGTGACACAGCAAAATACTTAATTTATAAAATAATACTAATATAATTACTGTTTATAAAATACAAACAATAACTGAAAAGTATGGCTACATTTGCATTTTAAAAGAAAGTAATTTTATTTAAAAAAAAAAAATAAAGAAAAAAAATATTACAATTAAAAAGTTGAAGAAAAATTTATATAATGCTAACTGCAAACAATTGTTAATATTATAAATCTATATAAATAAAAATGTAAATGTTCGTTTGTTCAAAATCTTAAATCTCCGAAATTTCTTAAACAGATTTCTTTAAAATTTTGACACAATGTTGCATTCGAATTCGGGTGCGTTTTTATATACCTATTATATAGATATCACACCTGTGACAGGTAAAAACATGCTTTTTTTTTTAACAACCCCGGGTGTGTGGCGCTAATCCGCAATACACCAGAGTTAAGCTGAGAAGGCTACAACGGGCTGGGAAGTCGTATATTCTCCGATCTCGATATTAATTTGCTAAATAAAGTTTTTGTTTTTAATGCAACATATGCAAGGATTCCGGAGCGAAATGACAGTACCGGGCTAGTTACAAATAAAAATGACAAATCAAATAATAAAGAAATTAGCGAAAAATAAAGGAATAGAAAATGTTTTAAATACAAATAGACTTTCGTAAAATTTAGGAAACATTACTACATGTAAATGTAATAAGAATGTCTTGGATATTAGTCTTATGAACATGTATAACTATGGTTTTATAACCCAAACTATATTTGAAATTACAGCAGTAATCAAAAATAGTAGAAATAAAAATTCCATGGGTGATGATAATGTATCAACAACAGATACAAAAATATCCAATAATTACTTTGCACAAATCTTAAAATAGATCTATTCTTGAATTTACTTTCTTCTAAAATTTGTCCGTACATTTATTTTAAGAATTTGTCTTTTTATATTTATTTTTCTGGCGCGATATATGGTGGCATAAAATTTGGTGAACATCTGGGAAGGAATAACACTGGGAGATTAGAAGGAAAATTGAATTTGTGTAGAGTTGACAAGGAAGATTAGTCAACTATGTAAACGAGACCGTTACAGAGTGTTTTATTCTTTTTTTAACTTTTCATATTCTATCCACGATTAACTGTTAACGGGACATCGATTACAAATGGACATAAATGTTCAAAAAACGTACTTTACTTAAACTTGGTTTTTTTTTTGTTTTTTTTTTCAAATATAAAATTAATTTCATGGAAGCACATTTAAAGAAATTAATTTCTTCTAAAATACAAATGATGCCACACTTTTCATTTGTTGCTTTTATTTTTCTAATAATAATGTAATTAGTAGTAAATTAGACATTTGCTGTGACTTCAGTGTTTAGAATTATGTTAGTTCCACAGTCTTATGATTTTGAAATATTTTCTTAATTTTCGAAATTATTTTCTATTCCTTTATGTTTTGCTAATTTCTTTAAGATATTTTTTATTTATTTTCATTATTTTTAGTTGTAATTATATTTATAATAGGCTAATAGCTTACAGTGAGCATTATATAAATTTGTATTCAATTTCTTTAGTTTTTTTATATAAAATTACTTTCTTTTAAAATGCAAATGTAGCCAAACTTTTTAGTTATTGTTTGTATTTTATACTGTTTGTATTATAAACAATAATTATATTAGTAATATTATAAATTAATATTTTGCTGTGCATTGCCTGTCTGTTTTGTCTGACATTTTGAGTGCTTGCGGGCAGTAGGAGATAGAATGACATCATGTGTGGCTGGCAAAGAGTGACGACGTCACATCACTATTTCTTGTAACTTTAGCATTTTTTTTTAACCCCCTTTCTGTGCAAAAAAGCAGCTGAAATTTGGTATACGTCATCTACTTAAGGTCTTGAATAAATGATAAAAATTTCGATCTGACAAACCTCACCTTTCCCTTGTCAGTAATCATGTGGAAAAACAAGATTTTTGTTTATATATTCTGAGCAATTTTTTGATGTTTTCACCATGTAAGCTCAGCAGAGACAGTCTTGGTATTCTTACTTTCTGAATAATACTTATGCTTGGAAAACTGAAAGAAGTTCAAGATCAGTACTGCTAGTAATTTAACAGTAGTCTCAAGGAATTTTTGAACGGACTACAATTGAAATTTTGAAAGCATTTTAATCTGAAGGAATAAGCAGATCACTCAGAACAATCAGTAGAGCACTGTTGCAATAGATTTGTGAATGAGTGTATAATTTTAATCCTAGGGCACAACCTTCATTAAAAAAAATAAAAAAAATCAATGAATTGCAACGTTAATTTCTACAGGTTTCCTTCCAAAAGCAGATACATTCTTATATTCATCAATTTATGAAGTATTTTATGAGACCAATGGTGTATTCACAAATAGTTCACTCAATTTATGAAGAAAAAAGTATGTGATATAAAATAGTTTTATGAATTATAAGAACATTTTTCCCAATATTGCAAAGAAAAATCTGGAAGAAATAGATAGGCTCTGCTTCATCACAAGAACATTCAATCAATTCAGGAATCAGCTACAGTTATTATAAAAGGTACAACTGTTTACCATCAAAGCTTTTTAAAGTTCAAGTAATTAAATCTAATTATAAATTCATGTGTTTTTAGCAATCCATTTGTGAGCTATTGTGATAGCAACCAAAATTGGCAACTACTGAGTTTGTCCTGTCTGTCCCTACCTAACAACTCCCAAATGGAAGGTTTGATCGACAAACAGACTTCACACCATCTTGTTCAGAGGCCCCAAAAACATAGGAATAGGGTATTTTCAGGGGCCAATGCCCCACCCCATGTTCAAGATATTTGGCATTGATGTCATTTAATTTCCAATATTAGCTTAAATGCTAGAAACGCAACGATCTCATTTCAGTTGTCAGCTATCGGCAAGTTCTCCGACTCATGTGCTGAAGATTGTCGGTTCAAATCCGTATAAATTATTACTGATTGTTTTTTTTCTCAATGTCCAGATGGATATTTTTTTCTTCTTCTTATTTTCCTATTTTTTTTTTTTTTTTTTATGTTTCCGTATGTTAATGTTGTTGTTGGTGTTTTATGGTGCAAAAGCAGCTTCTGCTAAGCTGCACCAATATATATGTTAATGTACTTCCTTTTTTATTATTATTAAAGGTCACCCTTTAATTTATAATTTAGCACAAAATTACATTCATTTGTATTAACTAAAATTAACTGAAAAGTTGAAGCTCAAATTTGATCCAAATTTGACTTCAAAGTGAATATAAGAAGTATTGACCCGTCATTCTGTCTATCAAGAAAAAGCAGGAAATTTGTTGTGATGAATTGTTATTCTTTAAATCTTCATAGCACATCAAGGCTGAAGATTCCAGAAAGTGCAATCTTAAAGATAATCAATTCTGACATAAAATTAAAAAACTTCAGCCATTAAGTCTACAAAATTTAGTAAGTAAACTTGATTTTAGCAAATATTCCAATTTTACATGACAGTAAAATAATTAAAAGAAAATTAAATCCCTGTTAGAAGAAAAAAAAAAAAACTTAAATTATTTTAATATATATTAATAAAGCAAATATTTTACATTTTTATGAACAAATATATTAAAAATATTTTTTTTTTTTATTGCAGGCATGATAACCAGTATGATGTATGGGATTATAGCTTTATCTTCAATTACTATTATACTATGTGAAACAATATTTGTAATTAGACCCATTATAGCACAGTTCATAGTTTATAATCGTCATATTGAAATAGTCGCTTATGATCCTATTCACGATTCACAGAACTTTTTAAATATTCACAATATTCGTAATCATAATACAAGAAACTCAGAAGGAATTAATGCTTCTCCTCCTGGAATAGTAAATACAGTCCCTGCAATTGTAACAGGAGAATTTGCATCACCATGCTACAGTGAAATATCCCTTCATGAACCAACACCTCAGAGAATGTATATTATTGAGGACTACAATGCTTCAACTACTAGACACTTAGAAGATGAACATTCTATAAATATTATTGATAATACAGACACACAGTTTGACGGAAAAGTCAAACACACTGTATTTACAACTAACACAAACCATCAAGGAATTGAACTTAGCTTTGAACCATCACTGTATTCACTAGTGAATAATAACTCATCAGATAGTTCCATTGGCCAAATTAGCAACTTAGATTTCATTCCTTACCTGAACAGGAGCAATGTGAATCTCAGTTCAACTTACCAAATCCCTAATGAAATATCAGCAAGTCACATCAATTTAATGCCATTAATTACTTCCGATCCTAATTATGTGTTCATTTATGGAGATCAAACCATTCACATAAATTCAAGTTCTGTGATGCATTGCCCAAACCTGCAAGAACCTCCTCTACAAAATGAGGTTCTGAATCCTGCAATTTCACCAGACAACATACAAAGTGAAAATGAACAAATGCCAACAGTCGAGGATGACCCAGAAGCAAGTGCAAAGTTCTCAATTACGAGAAGATGTTACAGTGATTCTGAACTTTTGTGGATTTAACATCTTTATTTCAAAATAAATAGATTAACTAAAATGAAAAAATGTGATTTCAATTTTTTTCTTAATAAGAAAGAATACTCATAATACTAATCCGTAATTCTTTCAGTATAGTTGTTGACTAAGAACAAAATTACCGAAAAGGTAATAAACAACTGTAAAATAATCTTCTATCACTATTTAATTTTTATAAAAATGCATACCTCTTCTAAACTTCTTTGTGTTTATTCACAATATTTTGTTCCCTAAACAGGGAACTTCATCATGTTAAAACTCAAGGAAAAGAAAAAAAACTATTTCCTCCCTAGAATTCATTAAAAAACATAACAATAACAATCAAAATATAACAATCTATCCAACCATTATCACATACCTAATGTATTTCCCAGTAACATAACTTAAACACATACTAAACAAACAAGTAATAACAATAACCATAACAAGTTTAAGCATTTTACAATCCATACATTTTTCTTTCTTTTTTTGTGAAATTTTTTATCCAATTAATAGCCAATCACTTAATTTAAAGAATATATCATTATTCATACATGGGAACCAATTTATAATGCAAGATTCCATCATTAGTTTTTCTTTCTCATCTTCTATGTGAAATCCACTTGAGGGTCCGGAGGATTGTTTAAATTCTTGGCAGTGATCCGCCCAATCTGATATTCAGTCTTTATTTAAGAATATATTTAAGCAAATCAGTCAAGGAAGTTTGTTTGGAAAATAATATTAAGAGTAATATATGGAGTGTTTAGAGTTAAAGTGGACCAAGTCTATATTTTGAAAACTTTTGAGATAAGCATTGCAATGTATATAGGAAAAAATTCTTTTCAGTGCAACAGGACGAAATGGATACTTTCAATATTTCTTGCCAGATAACAATAGTTGTTAACAGTACTGATTTGCATGCTAGGTTCCTTTCAGTATTACAGTGAATCAAGTCAAGTATGTCTTTGTCTATACAACCACGTACATTGAAAGTTACATTCTTCTAGCCACAATACGAATTGGTTCAAATGCACAGAAACGAGTTCCTTAAATACCAAGGCATTAGAAAACGCTGTAAGTAATAATAATAATAATAATAATAATAAAAAAAAAGCTACAGTTGAAGATGCTATCAACTGGTTACAGATTCGCTGGCTTTGCTTTGAAAAAGGCTTGTTGCCCTTTATAAATCGATTTAGGGAAACTTTCAGTTAATAAGTTGATTTAGAGAAATCAGTCTACAGAAAAAACGAATAGCAAGAACCTTAATTTCTCTCACCAACATAGAACAAGAACCCTCTCTAGGAAATCTGTAGATCTGTAAGTAAAGAAGAACGACTTAAAAACCCTGCTGCCGTATCTGCCCCAATCCACCACATGTACTTCAAAAATCTCCTCCTGTTCCAGTCAACAACAATTCCATGGGGCTTCAATTCATAATGATGAAGAAAATGACGAAATTGTATATGATTAAACTATTATAGCCTTTCGACCTTTTTACAATATTATGTGGTTTGATTTTTGGACAATAAAACATATTACATTTTTTTTTTAACTATATTTTGTAATTTAAGATGAAAAATAAATGTTATGGTAATAACAGCAACTTCTTGCATTCTTTGTGTTTTTAATTCTTACAACCCTAAGGCACTTGGTTGGTCATGAGATTGAAAAAGATTCAGAGGGAAAGTGAACCAAGTCCAGCTTATCCTGAAAGATTGAATGACAAGGCAATAGCAACTGTATATTTTCATAATATCTCAATGTAAATATTTTTAACATTCAATTACTATGTCATAAAAAAAAAATTAAAAAAAAATCAAACTACTAATAGGGAATTAATTATAGTAGTTTAACTTTAAATGCAGTTTTCTCAGTTGTAGTTTCGTGGACTTGGTCCACTTCGACTCTGATCGCTCCACATTACAGAGGTAATAGATTGATAAAACAGGATAAAGAAATAAAAATGCAGATAATATCATAAATAAAATGGGAGTTGTTTACAAAATTAAACGTAGGGATTGATTGTGGGATTAATTATTATGGAAGTACTGGAAGAACACTTCGTGAAAGAATCAGAACACGTGAGAGCATTTAGAAAAAATAAAGACAGAATATCAGATTGGGTGCCTCATGCTAAGAATTTAAACATAGTTCGAATCCTCAAGTGGAAGTTATTTGAAATAGATGATCAAGAAAGACTAATGATGGAATCTTGCATTATAAATAGGTTCCCATGATGAATAAAGATTCAGTTCTTAAAAATGAGCGATATGGTTTTTAATTGGATTAAAAATTGTATAAAAAAGAAAGAAAATTTATGGATTGTAAATGTTTAAATTGTTGTGGTTATTACTTGCTTGTTTAGTATGTGTTTAAGTTATGTTATTAGGAAATACGCCAGGTATGAGATTAATATGCTTGGATAGATTATGTTTTTGATTGTTATTTTGTATTTAAGGGATTCTAGAGGGGAAAGATCATTTTTTTTGCTTTTCCTCAAGTTTTAACCTGATAAAGTTCCCTGTTTAGGGAAACAAAATGTTCTGAATAAATGAGAAGTTTAGAAGATGTATGTTTTAAAGAACAATCATACTGTCGAATGTAAAACTAACTTCTTTAACAATAACTTTTGTTTGTAATGGGCTCTTTCTTCAACACATCTTATAAATTTCTTAAAAATGGGGGGGGGGGTAGTGGAAAGGAGTGTACCTCAAAGTTATTTTAAAGTAAAAAAAAAAAAACATTAACAGTATTTTTAAGTTTGATATTTATATATATAATTGTTTTGGAACAATCTTAAATGGCCTTGCGTGTGAAATAATATTTTTAGATATTAAAAGTAATCAATTATGTTTAATTAAATAGAGTTGACCATCCCTAATTGGAATGCTTGGGACCATGGATATTTCAGGTTTTGAAATATGGCATGGTGGTACTACAGAGAAGTGGAAGCAAACAGTTCTTGAACAATAAGTTCTGAATTGCCTCAAATCTCCCCTGGCTTCGTTCTTGATGGGGACAACTGTAGTCATCTTTAGCTAACCAGAGCAACATATTGTGTAATTTATGAATTGTTTAATACCTATCTTACTCTAGCGATATTCTAAAAAAAAAACAAAAAAAAAAACAAAACAAACAATTCAAGAGAAATGTAATTTGTTTGATTTAATGGTCTGTGTAAGAACACAAAACATTAAGGTTTGGCTAATGATGAAAAGGAAAACCCTGGGTTTTCTGTTTATAGAAAACCCAGATAAATTCTTCTGCTTTCTGATCCCTGACAATTAGTATCAGTTTATATTTCTAATGTTTATTAGATGACCAATGTATTTCTCTGGGCAAGAAGAATGAATGCACACGTGGGTTCACCATACAGACAGGAAACTCTTGAACAAAAGTTTTAGATTTCAGAATTCCAGATTAGGAATGCTCAATTGTATGGCAAGTTACGCATATGCAATCCAAATGTTAATTAATAATAACAATAAGTTCATAAATTAATATACTTGTTATTGATCATAGAAATTAGCAATTAGTTTTTTTAATAAATAATTCATCATATTAATTAAAATAAGGAAATGCTGTCAGTCTAAAAAGATGAGTAGCCCTTATTAGATTATCAAAGCTTCATAATATTTCGTGCACAAAATCATTCTACATCTCATACAAAATAGTGTCCGTGTAGAAACTCTGAAAAACTTATCAATGTATTAATTAACTCAACTACTAAAAGCACCAATCATAAGAATTAAAAATAGTGAATATTTTTAGGTAATTTTTTAATATGTTTCGGGCCTTCCTTCTTTGTTAAGGTCCTTTATCAAGTGTTCCCTTGTAAAAAATTTTTAAAATTCTAATTTTTTTTAAAAAACTATCCTCCGTGCACAGATTCGTTTTGAAGAATGATTTTTGTGAGGAAAGGAAACTGAAGTTTCCTGAGAAGGAAACGGTTATCCTGGTGCCAACAGATAAAAGCTGGTGAAACCGGAAGTAAAGTAAAAACGGAATTTTAAAGACAGCATTTTTTATAAGTATAGATTAAAGTCCGTATTCTAATATGTTTTTAGTAGTAAATTAGTATTTAATAGTACTTATCAATGCAGCTTAAAAGTAATCTATGTTAAGGCCATTTATTAATGATCCTGCTGTAATTGCTCTTTTGACCACCAGCTACCGATATTCTTAAAATAAATATCATTAGTTTTCTGATTGTTCCTAGAAATATTTGTTTCACCCAACAAGTTATAATTTGGCTCTATAAAAAAATCCAATTTCAATTTTCTATATTTTTGTTGATATCATTCTTATAGTCTATGACTAGAAGACGCTTGGTCACGCCTACGTCACGTGGTAAGCGACGATTCCATGAATCAGTTTTCAGTGCAAATGCATAGATTTCGGTTCTTGTTTATAACATAAGAAGAATTGATGATATAAAATACGACATTGTACATCTATTTTTCTTATATATACATTAATAACTATGTTATATTTTAACCGTAACGATATATAAAACTGATTTGCTGTTTAAGAACTTTTATATTTATACTGTTTCTTATTTATTTAAATTATGAAAAATCGTAATTCTATATAAATTACATTAATTAATATAAGTAACAAATATATACACTTCATGGTAATTATGTTTTATTTAACAATTAATTGTTGACAGTTAAAAAAAAAAAAAAAAAATCTTGTTTAAAAACAATCCCGTAAAATTCCTCCAAATATACAAATTGGCATTTGCACTTTTACTAAAAATAGAAGTAGATTGACAATAAACATAATAATATTGCCAATCTACTTTTATTTTTAATCTTTAATAAAAGTGCGAATGCCAATGGTCTTAATTTGTAAAGGTTCTGAGGAATTTTATGGGACTGTTTTTTAAGCAATTTTTTTTTTATTTTATCTGTCAACAATTAATTGTTAAATAAAACATTACCATGAAGTGTATATATTTATTACTTACATTAATTAATATAATTTATATACAATTATGATTTTTCATAATTTAAATAAGAAACAGTATAAATATAACAGTTCTTAACCCTCACTTACACGGCTTATGTGGCGGAACAATTTTGCACGGGTGGTGCACTCAGTGCACCACCTCATTTTTTAGCAATTAATGTTAAATAAACTGTTATTCGTCAACCTTTTTCCTTCTAAATGTTACTGTTTGGATTCAGTAATAATTAAATAAGCATGCATCCATAAAAAATTTATCACAAAACCACTTGAATTTCTTTTAAAACTGAAAAATGCGTCTTTTTGTTTTCTAAACAGATATCTTGCATGAAACTATATTAATAATGTTCAAAACTTTTTCTATGGGTGTAATAAAGACCTAAAAGATACATAAAGTAGTCAAACATTTAAAAAAATGTTTTTAACAGTTTTTGTTTTATAGATATTTTTTTATGAAAAATTCACTCTCACCTTGCTCTGTAGCATTTTGTTCTTCCAAAGTAACTTCTTCCCCCATATCAGACCTATAATCACATTCTGAATCAGACTCATGGTCACTATGCCAGGATAGGAGGGTAGATGGCAGGCCAGCCCCCTCCTCTGTTGCTAAGTGATTTTTTTTTTTACTTTGTTACATGGCGCATTCAGTGCACCATGCTGTGCGTTTGAGGGTTAAACAGCTAATCAGTTTTATATATCTTTATGGTGTGTGTGTATATAAAATGGATAAACGGCTCTGATCCCTGAAATGGATTCATGGAATCGTCGCTTTCCATGAGATGTAGGCATGGCCAAGCGTCTTCTCATCGTAGACAGACTATAGTTTTCTGATTGTTCCTAGAAATATCTTAAATGATATTGACTATTTCGAATCTTTCTCCACCATCTTCTTGAATCTTTGCCTTCTGACTGTACTTTACTACAGACTTTTTTGGAGTATGGATTCCACATTACACTGCATTTCGGAATCAATGGAGGATAAAGGTCCAACAATCAGTTTACTGACCATCTCTTATCTGTTTTTTATTCAACAATACTGAATGGCAATACTAAAAAACAAAAAGGTTAACTAAAAGTAAAATAGATAGTAAGTGAACTTACTTTAAATCTTACAGCTAACTTCTGAAATCGGGGAGTCTCATCAGCAAAGTCCATTGCAACCCAAAACCAGGCAGTTTCAGAGGAGGACAAAGGTTTTAGCTCTAAATCAGGACTAATATTGTGGTTGCAAGCAATCTTAAGAACTTGCTCCCTTCGCAACAGCAATCGGTACTTTCCTTCAAAAATAGAATAATAATATAAATATCAGTAGGGAAAATGAAAGAAATAATTAAAAAATTCAATTCAGAACGTTAAAGAGATTAACTTCAAAATAATCCTATGAAACTCAGATACCAAATGTAATGAGATGAACAGTTTTTAATTTATTTCAATTATTCAGTGCAGTCTTTCATACTCAGTTTTCAACACTTAGCCCCTTAAAATCAAATCTGTACCAAAAGAAGCAGAGATGTTCCTTTTAATATTCAAACCTGCTACTAAGGTTTTAATTTTGATAAGCGTTTAGTTCTTTTAAAATCACAAATGGACAAAATTTAGTATTCTATTTTAAGTTATATTTTATAACCTTCTTCCCTTCTCTTTTCTATCTAATGCAAATCAAAGTGTGTTACAAATGTTACACGTAACCTATAATATCTTTTGAAAGCTACTGCATATAGATGTGAAACTGTAGAAAGTAATTTAGATAAATATCTGTGGAGAAATTTAACTTGCTGAACTTTCCTAATGGTTAAAAAAAGTGTTTCTTACATAACATTAATATCAATATAAAAGACAAATGATTCACCATAAGCAAATTAAAATTCACTATTGTCTGTGTTTAAATTTATGGAGAAACGAAAATCATGGTAGTGTCCCAAGTGCAAACCATTAGTTAATATGCAATAGCATTTTTTTTGAAGATCTACTCCCAACAATCCGGTGGAATAATTGTTTGGACCATAATATTGCTTCCTGATAAAATGTCGATTTTTGATCTCTCTCGTTTGGTATGGGCCAGTAAAAGGCAATTTTTATCATTGTTATATCTTAATTCCTAAATTTATTACAAACGCACAGCACTATTATCTTATTTGAATCAACCTATGACATTAAGAGATTGAGGCAACTTACCAGTCTGCTTATGCTTAAGGATCTTCATCTCACCAATGCCTCGTTCTTTCCATTGTTTTACATCATTATCATACCTATACAACTTGGCTCTCTGACAGAAAACTAAAATTAAAGAAATAAATTCTAATTCAGATAAAAGTAAAACAGAAGAGATAAAATAATTCTAAATGTGAAGGGGCTAAATTTTAAGTTCCTTCAAAATTAAATTAAAACAGCAAATAAAACATATACTAAGATTGTAGTATTATATAATGGATGTGGTGCTAACTATGCTTTCCCCCTGGAGTTGAGTTGTCAACAGCTTCTTATATTGTGAATGCTAATGTAGAGAAAAATCGTAAAAGATTGTACAATAGAAGTGAAAGCATTGTAATTTCAATTTTTAAAATGCAATTTGATTTAGAATTGAAAGTTTTATTAATGTTTTTTTCCTATTTTCTCCTAAATTTTAATAAAAGTTGTAAAAATTCATAAATCAATAAGTCTTCTTTAATATTTCTCAATTTCCAATTGCCAAAATTCATTATAATTTTTTTCCCTCTGAATATGGAAAAGAAAATAAAAAAATAAAAAAAATAAATCGCATTTTTTTGTCCTAATTTTTTTCTCTTTCTGTTGTTGTTGAAAGATTTCAGTTGATCATCTCTTTGGTCAAATAAGCTAGCGTTTACATCAAATTTTTAATCTTTCTTATAAACTGAAGAGGGAAACTGATTCGTTATTACTAATTATGAGCCTGG
>JAFIDM010006943.1:36781333-36795197 GCA_023159025.1 Thereuonema tuberculata | reverse complement strand
AGTTTAGAAGTTCTTAAATACAGACATTAATATTTCTGATGAAGTTTATAAGGACCAATATAATTTGAAATATGGAAGAATTGTATGAACATTCAAATGAAACTGTCCAATGATTTCAGTATAGAGCTTCATAATGGCTTACATGACCAAGGAAAGAGAATGGTCTTCTCATCATATTCTAATGAAAATATGCTGCAGCAGTAAGACTATTCTAATGAAAATATGCTGCAGCAGTAAGACTATAATAACAAAACTAATTTGCAGGGCTTAAAGTTAAGGTATTCCATTCCAAAAGCATAAAAAAATAAATAATGTATCCCTTACTCTTCTCTTCATCCTCTTCTCCAGTGACCGTACTGACTCGGGGTGGTAAAGAGACAATAGGTTCAAAATGAGGATCGTGGCTCGACACATTACTGTCATTGCCATCCTCACTTTCGTCCTGACTTGTATTATGAAATACTTTTGTTCCAAAACCTGTAAACGTGAAGTTGCTAGCAGGACCTTAAAATAAAAAGAAATAAAGAGCTTAATTTTTTAAAAGAATTATATATAAGTATATATATAAAATACAACCTTCTGTCATCAACGAAGTGAAGATTAAAAGTAGGAGAAATTAATAAAAAATTGTTATAGTTTGCTAAAATTATTTCCTTAGGATCAAAAATCTTAGTCAAAAATTCAATTTTTACATTTAATTTCAATTTTTTTACGTTATAATAATTGGGGAGAGCGAGTTCAAATTTCTGAAGAATAAGGGTCATGTTTAAAATTTCATGCTAATGAACTATCTAAGGCTTTCAAAATATTGTGTGATTAACTAAAAGAAAAATCATTATTTTGCCTGATATTTTAAATTACACGTGCAAATTACATAAACAGCAAATATTACAGAAAATAAGATATCAATTGGGAAAATTATAGAGTTTATTTCTTATTGAAACCTACTTGAATTTAGAAAAGTTGCAGTTTCTTGTTTTGCAGCAATACTAGCGAAGTCTACAGCTGCAGCAATATTACCAAAGCATGGTAGGACATCAGGAGTTGTAGAATCTGCAAAATAAGAATGTGGGTCACAAAAACATTTTTAATTTTTTTTTTTAAAGAGAAAGTCCCAAATTGTCAAAAAATACTGCTTTATAAATTCCAAGCTCAATTGCCTTTTGAACATGTGATGCATGTCAGAAAAGGTTTTGGTTAGCAGCAGGAGATTATCAATTGGAAAGCTTTTCCCATGCTTTTTTTTTGCAATAATAATTTGTAGTTTTAAGCCATAGCTATTCAACATTCCTTACATAGGTTACAAGTGATAAAATAATTGATTGAAAAGTTGAAAAACCTTGTTTATTGCCTTAACTTTTCATCTAAAGATCATCCAATTCTGTCATTTAAAAGTCCTTAAGGAATAATTCTTCTTTTTGGTCACTGACAACATTCATTGTTGTGCTTTGGACACTGAATATTGCATTGAATATTGTACGAAAAACACCATAAATGTTTTCAGTGAGATAAATAATCGAAAGTCAATATGGATTCAAAATGATAGTTGCTTGGGATTTGGACTCTCCTATACAGAAAAGTACTAAATGTCAATTTGATTTAAAATCTGCACAGAATCAATGAAAATTTTCCTTGGAACCTGAAACTTTGAGTAACCATGCATGCATTGTGTTTCCTACTACATAAGTACAGTGGTTCCTCACTATTTTGCGCTTCAAGTCTCGCGGCTTCAGTGCATCGCAGGTTTTTCAAAAATATTCATCGAAAAATAAAAATTCAAAAATAACGCCATATCGGCAGCCGTATTGCGGAAAGCAGCGCTGTTTCATCGTGATGTGCAAGAGAAACGGCTTCCTAGGTTGCCAGGCAGAGAAAGCAGCTCTCTTCGAGGCTTGTTCATACCCACAGGAAGTTAGACAAGGCATGAGATTGGTTCCTGGCGCGAGATCAACGAATCAGTACACAGTATATATTTATACTTTATAACAGTATATATGTACTGTATACTGTATTTAAAGTATAAATATACATATTTTAAACATTCTGGTACCTACATACATATATGAAAATTCCTAGGGGGGGGGGGGGGGGAAATCCTACTTCGCAGATTTTCACCTATCGCACGGGGCTCTGGTCCCCATTAACCGCGATAAACGAGGGATTACTGTATATAGGAGTAACTGATTGAATTATATGTTTTTATATCTTAAAGCATCTGGTCTATTTGCAATAGGAAATTACCCTTTTTTTTTTAAACTTAGAAACATCAATAATAATTTTAAACACTGCAGAACGAAATGTGCCAGCAGTAGCCATTGTAATAAAATCAAAGAATAATAGAGGGAGGGAAAGGAATTATAGAATTTCCTTTCCATTATTTTTAATAGAGGGAGATACTGAACAAAAACACTGCCCCCCCCCCTTCTTTTTCCTCTTTATAATTACCACTTAAGAAAATTATATGCATTTTTTGTTTGTTTAAAAAAAAAAAAAAATCTTTACCTGGTTCTGCTTGAGGTTGAATTTCAAGAACAGGTGGCTTATCGTCTTTTTCATCTAATAAAGGAGTAATGTAAAGGATTATAAAAAAGAAAGCACAATTTTGTGAAAATGAAATAGATTTCAACATGAAATATCTTTGTAAATTAAGTTTAAATTTGAGAATCTTTAAATGTTTCTATTAAAATTTTTACAATTCCACTGCAATAAATAAATTCAAAGGTTGATCTGAAACTTTGAAGAGAAAAGAAGAAATCAATAAATTTTATATGACAAATTATGAATATAGAAAAACTGATAAAACAATGAAACTTGAGTATAATAAAATAGAAATGCTGTTCAAAAATATATACTCTGAAAAATGCATTGTTTGAATTGAGTAAATATTAAAGAACATTAGCCATTAATTACTATCACGGTTTAGAAATCATCATCATACAGCCTTTATCAGTCCACTGTTGGACGAAGGCCTCCCCCATACATCTCCATCTTTTACGGTCACCAGGCTTCACTTCTCCATCTCATCCTTCCATCTGCCCCTTGGTCTTCCTCTTTTCCTTTGACCTGTGGAGGGTTTCCAAAACATGGTCAGGCTCGTCCAGTTTTCCCTAGTCTTTCTGGCCAGGTGTCCTGCCAACCTCCACTTTGACTTCTTTAGACATATAAGTGCATTTGGTTTGTTGTCTGATCCACATGTTTTTCTTCCTGTCTCTCAATGTTATATTTAACATGTTTCTTTCCATTCGTCTCTGAGAAACCTTAATCTTATTTTCTTGGTTTTTAGTCATTGTCCATGTCATGGTTTAGAAATAGTAAAATAAATTGGTCTTAATTTGAAAATCAGATACTGCAGCTGAAAAAGGTTAAACAAAGTTTCTAAAATTGAAAAAACAGTTTTAAAAGTCTAACTAATTACCGAGAGATACATGTGATTTATTTAATACAACAGTCAAAGTGACATGGTAAGAGTATTTTCAAGAGTTTCTCATAAAGCCACCAGGAAAATAAAATAAAATAAAAGGATCAACTCATTGATTCTCCTCTATTGTCCACAAAGAAATTTGGTTTTGCAATTTTTCAACTGATAGGGACATTTACTGAATAGTGCATCTCTTGTGATATTGTTTTTAATTATCATACCTCATGAAATTGGTTAAGAGATACATAATCTTTATTAATTTTAAAATTTTCACTTTATATATTAGGTTTTATCTTTGTCAAAAGTAGCTGCTTCGTATGATTCACCTTTGTATGGTAGTTGCCTCTTGTCCACACAATAAATAGGATGCCAAACTCATAAGCTTATGAAAGTACACCTATTTATTTCTGAAGTTAAGGAAGTTTGATGTACAGCAGGTATGACATTAAGCATAACACAGGCTTAAAAATCACATTTGTGAATAAGAAAACACCAATTCATGCACCTTCAAAATAAGCCTTTTTATAATAATATAGTAATAATGATAATCACTTCTCACTCCACTCAGTCATTGTCAAAGCTGATACACACCTCACACTCCTCGACCTCGAAAACTCTTCTCCAACATTCACCACCTGGAACACCCACACTCAGCAGCTGCATGAATCATGGGCTAATAGCGTCGATCATGAACAGCTAGCACACAAACACTCACTTATTAAGAACACTGTCCCGTACCAGAAGTACACACCACAAAGAGTATTAGTCACCATCACATAAGCTGTACTGGGACCGCCCCACTCACACAGACAAAACCATACATCATAACAGACCTGATATCAAACTTGTTGATAAGGTCAACAAGTACACCTATATTATTGATATTGCAGTGCCTGTCAGCAAGAACATGCAGAAAACTCATGCAGATAAGGTCAGTAAGTACACCGATCTAGCACACAAGCTCCAGAAGCAGTGGAGGCAGGACCGTGTTGTGTTGTACCCATCGTCCTGTCCACCACTGGTCTGATACCTCACATTGCACCACAGCCTCAGCACACTTTTGCACAACTCCAGAAGGCTGTGGTACTCATCACAACACGCATAGTTAGGAAACTTATGGACACAACCACACATCCCTAACAATTCTTGCACACTTTTTTACACTTGTCAATATGTGCTTTGGTGCTTTACCCACCATGTTGTCTTTACTGAGGAAACCCAAGGTTTGAATGTTTTACATAGAAATCATAATAAAATAATAATACTAAATACAAAAGTTAAGTCTCATTAGGAATGACAATTCCTATCAACAGGGCGTATACGATGCAACTTAATGCCGAGTTGTATGTGCAACTTTTGGCCTAGAGCGTTTTTTTGAGCTGCTTGAGCAAAGTTGCAACCAGAGTTGCATGCAGAAAAAGTTGCAAAGGAGAGGATTTTTGTCGAGATGCAACTCCAAAAGCTGCATGGAAATTACCCAATCATAGCGCAGCATTGGAACAAGTCAGTCATGATGTCACGCCCATGGGAAAACATGGCATTGAAACAGATTTCCATTGCTTCAGATGGGTGGATAGCGAGTACACAATGAATGAAAGAGTATTGCGAGTTTCGTTCTCGCAGAAAAACAGTTTATATGTAAATGTAGTAATTTAATGCGGCAGAGTGTATCAGAGCATTTGAAAAACTGCGATTTATTTAATTTTTCACATCACAAGCGGAGATCGCATTGACTTATGGGATTGCCGCTCGCTGTTTTACTGCAATCGTTTGTTATCCGCACGGCAGCGCAAACCTTGATGCAATGTTTGCGCCCCTGACTGTCGTATGCAACCTTCATTTGTGCAACTAATTGCACCGAGTTGCACAGCGCTATTACATCAATGCTTTCAAGTGATTTTTTTTGTCAAGTAGACCGCTAAGCACTATTTTATTAATAATAATAAAAAACCTTTACCTTATAAAAAGCTAATTCTTAAGAACTATTACTTTAAATGTAATAGAAAACAAAGTATATGTTATTGCCAAGTTGAGGTATTAGACAGCAGTCATTTCACATGAAAGCTTACTGCTGAACAGCAAGGTAATTGAACAACAACAGGAAATGAAGAAAACAAGGCTAACAATCACATCAGAAACAAACAGGGGATAAGACTTGAGGCGAATTTAACTTAAGAGAATAGGAAAAGAAGAAAGGGAATACCTATTTTTTTGTCTGCATTAAAATTGTGAAGTTGTTAATCAAATCGTATTTGTTTCTTCCAGGGAAATATATGTGAGATAAAATAAGCCTTCTTGTTATTGTAACAATAGATGCGAGCGTAACTGGTAAGTTGCGTGAGCAACAATGCTGGCAGGATACCAAGCGCAAGCTGTTGAAAGGGATTGTTAATGAGCTTCCTTAGAAACGCAGGAGAACACAAGACGCCATGATCCCGCATGGAGAGGCAACAAAATAATTTTCTCCGGGATGTGAGAAACGATTCTTTGATACCTGCGGCTAGATATATATGTGCAGAGGTCGACATCGAACGACGAAATTCCTTGACGAGTTTAGCAGAAGATCAATTAACATTTTTGGTTCTTGGAAGAATCCAGAAAGTCTTCGCGACGAAAGAAAGATAAGCCTTGCGTACATTCAACGTGAATACATTTCGACGATATCGAATCACCGATTGAATTTGATGAGCATCGTTTTATTTCATTTGAGGATAAGCTGTAAGCAGAAACCGTTTACTTATTCTTATTTTAACGCGTAAGAATATTGAACAGAAGAAGATAGCGGATTACTTTCGTGTTGAAGGACAGTTGTTCGAAAATGGCGCCGACCTGTATTTAGAACGCCGACGAGATTTACTTGGATGAAATTTAAAATCAAGAACTTTAAATCTATTTTAATTATTCAATTAATTATATGCGTAGCTTGAATGAAACGTTTCGTGTGGGTTAAACCAAGTTTCATTTAAACTTATAATATGGATGAAGATGCTTTAACATAAGGTGTTAAAACCAGAGAATCGTAGATTAATAGAATCGTGATGGTTTGACAGGAAAGTAAATTTAAAGACTGCAGGATATTAATACTGTTATAGATATTTGTGATATCTTAAGAGAACCATTTCCCTAGTTAATGTTGCAGTGAATATTGAACAATTTAACGAGAGTGAATTTCGAAGATAATCTACATTTGAACAGTGCTATTATTAGACGTTTAAAATTTAATATATTTTAAACCAAATACTTAGTTGAAAGAATCTTAGAAAGATATAAGAGTTATATTATATATTTCAAATGGATAAGTGAAATTCCGTTTCCTGTTTGTATTTTTATTCTTTCTCAGATTTCTTTACAGACTTTTCGTGCATAGTAGAGAAGAATCAACGAACTGTAATTTAGTGGTATCGTCGCATCCTAAGATAAGAGATTTATTGATCGACAAGAGACTGATCTACTACACCTCGTAGAAGATACTTACTCAAGTGGAATATCCCGGAATGCAGATATAATATAGACAGTGTTATGAACTATAAACTATATTTTGAGAGAATTAATTTTGTAACCAAATGAGAATACGTGTCTAATTAAAGAGAACAACTCTGTTAATTTTTTTTGAAAACAATCTTTGGTGTTTTTGTTACGAGATTTAGCTTACACTAAATCGAGGATATAATTAAATAGTTATTCATTGAAGGAAAGACATCTAACGTTAAACAATAAAGCGAACGAGATTGCTTTCCAGATTTTCAAGACTTGTCAAACCTCCAATAATTTTGATGGCGATTTATCCAAATTAAACCTAATCTAACCAAAGCAAAGATCTGACAGAGTTCAATCTTCAATCTTGACAAAGTAAATGCACAAGATATTTTCTATCATAAAAACCTTTCCTGTAAGTTACAAAATTCTCAAATATATTCAAAGCTAATTTAGGAAAATTCCAAAATAAACTTTTATATCAATTTAAAAATAGCCTCACTTTACTTTACAGCTGACTGACTTTTGATTTGATAGAATTTATTTAAATTAAAAAGATCATAAACATTGAATATTCATTTTATCACAAACTTAACATACCATGTGAATATGTAGAATCATCTGCACAACCTCTGCAACCGGGACACGGAGATTTTTTCTCATAAAGATAAAAATTGGAAGGAAGGTGATACATGCGAGATTTTTCTATTTGCTCACGATTTGCTTTTTCCTCATGCACTACTTCTACATCAACTACAGGGGGAAAAAAAATATAAGGGGATGGGGAAATAAACAATGAAAATAGAAAACAAGTGCTATGATAAAAACTCAAGTTCTAATATTTTTTTAAAATCAAGTTTTAAATAGCTGAAATTTATGGTTTAATTGCCAAATATAATTAATATACGATATCAAAATTCAGTTTCATGAAGCAAAATAAACATTGATAACTAAAGAAATTTAATTAGGCAAATAATGTTTTAGTGTGCAAGTTACAAAAGCATTATAAAAGGCAGTTGTTTCCTTTACATAATTGTAAAGAAAAGAAAAGAAAAAAAAAATTTTAAAAATAGAATACAATAAAATTCTAATTATTTATCAAGCTCATCTAAAACTACCCATGAAATTATACAACTGTTTACTAGATTTCATATTAAAGCTTGGGAAAAAAAAATGCCAGGTTAAAAACTGTCTGGTAAATTACGTAAAAAGAAAGCAAAATCTAAAAGAAGGAAAGTTTAACAAAGTGGTTTTGTGAAGAATGAAAGGTTAGAACCATGCACTTACCATTAGATGCAAAACTTAATTCATATAGGTATAAAATATTATTTAGCAGTTTAATGGTTTTCAACTCCTTTCAACACAAAAACAAAAATGAAGATATTGAAACTGGACAGGACAATATTACACATTTGTTACACATACAACTGCCGAACTCCTATGTATTACTACTGTATCTAAAATCTCTTGCTATCCTTTGCCTGATCTTTTGGCTGAAGCTGTCGAATTTTCCTTCCTCAGCTTGACCAAAGAATTTCATTTAAAAAGACGACATTAATGATTAAGTGTTCTATTGAAAACAATGAAAGAATAATCTTTACGGGCATTTAAGAGTCCCCATAAATATACAAAATTATCTATTTTTATAAGTTTATAACAGCACCTCTCTCAAAAAGAAAAAAAAAAAAGTTTACCGAGTGAAAATAGGGGTACAATTTTTTATAAGAAATTGAAATGCAATGCAAATAATCGGATTATTAGTTTGAATTAGAAAAGGATTGTTAGAACACCGAAAATTCACAGCAGCCTACCTCCCTGGAGGTAAATTTTTATTTTTAAAGCATTACAATTGTTTTACCTTTTTTCTCTTCTTTGGAGAATTTCATATCAAGCCTATCTTCACAACCTCGACAGCCAGGACAAGGAGGTGCATCTTCATAAAGGTAGAAATTACTAGGCAGCATTAATGCTTTGGCTTTTGCTTTCTGCTCAGGAGTAGCTTCTTTGACATGAATAATTTCTACATCTGCAGCATCTGAAAAAGATGGGGAGGAAACTTCAGGAGGACTTCCCTTTTCTTTAGGAGAGCTACCTCCAAACAAGGATGTGGCTTTAGCTACAATTCAATAAAACAAAAATTATTATAATAGGTATAACATTAACCAAACAGCATATAAATATTATTTTTTTTACAAACATTATAAACTTTGCTGATTTAAGCTTAATCATTCTATCACCTATAACAACAATAACAAGAAGTCATATGAAAACTCTTTTTACAAATTTCACAGCTGGGGTGCAAATTTAATTCTCATATATCTTCACAGATTTATAGCAAAAAAGTTCCCAATTACAATTCATATTTAGTGTTGTAATTCACTCAATTTGATTTTAAGGATTTTTACAAACAACAAACAGGCCATTCCTATATGAAGGCAAGTATAGCTTTTACCATTACAATATCGATTTTTTTTTTAGTTTAATTTAAGACACCTTATTATTTATTATTAGAAAAAAACAAACAAACAAAGTTATTCTGTGTATCAACTTTGTTATTATGAAGGTACAAGAGCAAAATTGCATCCTAACTTGAAAATTCATATCTTGGAATTAAAGGTAATCAATCTTATTTTTTAGTTTTTCATGTTAAAAACTATGGAGAACCATACAAATTTTCTTAAAATTTACATTCTGGATTTTTTTTCTCTCTCACTTCCTTTTGGAAACTAAGTAAGGTATTTAAAAATACATTTCTGAAAAGGTTAAATAAAACAACTAACAGCCTACATTTAAATTATAACATCTGCTGAAAACAAACAGTTTGCAAATTATAATTTTCTAAAAAAAAAATTTTAATTCCATATTACGTAAGTTATCTAAATCCAATTAAATAGTACTGTATCAAACCACACACAATGGATTAGCTAAAAGGATGAATTCTCATTGTTTACTTCAAATGGTTTCTAAGGAAATTTCTATTTCTTGTACAGTCAACTCTCGATAACTCATACTTGCGGGGACGGGGGTCTGCCAAGTTACGAAAAGTCAGTCTTATTGAGGGGAAATAAAAGTTGTGTAAGGAATGAAAACTTGATACATTAAAGTATAATATTACTTTAGATAAGTAACGAAGTAAACAATATATATCAGATAAGACACATACACAAATAAAGCTCTGTACTGGAATGGGAAAAGTTAAGATTTCAATAAGCCTATAGTATTTGCAAATTAACTATTTACTGTACTGTATGTGTGGAACAATAAAATTGACACTAACTTACTGTACTCAATATTTTTTTTCAAAAGTCTGATTCACACACTCTTCAGTAGGCTTATTATAAGAGCACAATGGTGACTGGTGTGCCACTGTGATGATATTTTGCTCAGCAGATGTAGGTTTGAAGAAGCAGTCAATCTTCTTCTGTGAATATTTTTGCTGTTGCTACTGAACAATTATCTCATGTGCAGTCCTGAATTGTGTAAAGAATGGATGTAGTTCAGGGTCTGAAGTCGAATCTATAACCCCAATAAGTATATCTAGAGCTTCATGAGCACTTGACAGCTTCGACATAGACAAGGCTGTAATTCCTCCACTTTGTCTGTATTCTGGTCCATGATGTTAGGAGACAGAATATCATGAGCAAACTCTTTCTCTGCCTGGATCTGGTAGCCAGGGTCTCCATCTAACCACTCGCAAATGTTTTCTTCAGTGGGCCCAGTTTCACTGCCCTCTAATAATGTTTGACTGTAATCAACGACCTCACAACCCTTGAAATTATGTTCTACATCTCTGTCAAAAAGAAGTTTATTCCAGCAGTTAACAATCATGGAAGTCTTCACTTCATTCCAAGCAGAGGCCCAGTTTAAAATTGCTGACTTGATGCTTTAGCTGAGGATGTTCTGCAATGTTCTCTGCCCTTGCGTGTCCTCTTCTTTGTCCTGAGGTTCCTCCAGTATCACCATCACTTCATCAAGAAACTTCCTCTTATACAATCTCTTGCATGTCAAAATAATGCCCTAATTCATTGGTTGGATAAGTGAGTTGGTATTGAGAGGCAATGCCAGGCACTTAATTTCTCCATCACTGCTACACATCTTCTCAATTGGGAGGGATGGAGCATTTCTATAGGTAAGCCTTGACGTTACTAGGTGCAGTCTTCAGAACCTCATTTTGGAATTGTCGCACTTCAGGATCAAACTGTTTTTGAAATCAGTCTTAAGTGATTTCTTGTGTGAAGCATGCACTTTTTTGAGTTAGTGTAATGCACAGGCAGGGGTCATCAAGCATAGACTTAAGTACTCGAGGCCGGTGTGATTTGCCGACTATAACTGATTTAAGGCAATGGCCTCCTTCAGCATTTGCACACAATAAGGCCGGAAGTTTCTCTTTGCTAACCTTTTGTCCATGCTCATAAGCCTGCGTGATTTCAGGAGGCGAATGCCAAAACAGCCCATCAGCATTGTATAGCTGCGCACGAGTTAATCTTTCTTTAATTAGTCATGTTCTAAATGGAAACTGAAACTTGTTGTACAGTTAGTCCGGTGTTTCTGTGGCAAATGATTTGTTTGATGCCATTGTTACACACAGATTCGCCTGACAATGATGTCACAGTTTTCTATTTTGTTTGTTTTTGTATTATTTTACCATGACACTTATTTTTTTATTATTATTTGTTTTGTTATTCATCTGTTCATTTCTTTATTTTTTATTCTGTAAATTTTAGCTAGTTTCTGTAAACAGAAATAAATCATGTTTATTTCAATTTTAATCCATTCTTGTCATCTTTGTCTTTCTATTTCATTGTAATCTATTACTTTTCCCTTATTTTATGTCAGTTTTATTTTTTTTAAGTTCTCATGAGAATTTATTTTAGTTTAGTTCTCGCAGCATTAATCTGCCTGTCACTGAATGTTGTGTCATATTAGACACTTTGTCGCCACATCGGTTATTTTGTAACTGTTTACTTGTGACATAGAGCTAACATTTTTTTGAAAAGTGATAGTCTTCCATTCTAGAATAAATAAAATTTTGTCTGAATTATCGAGATATCGATAATTGGAGATATCAAGAGTTGACTAATATTTTCCCAACATGAACCCACCCTAGTCTCCCAAATATGTATACCATGTTTCAAAAAGATTTAGCCAGTAGTTCAAAAGTTATTAGGGACAAACACACATACACAAAACAAGCAATCTGATGAATCTCACTTTCTTAGGAAAATAAACTAAAATAAATAAATAAATAAATTAAGATTAACATTCTAACGAAAATAGTCTTTAAGTTCTATTAGGGACTGTTTTTATGCAATTAAATCTGTTCAGTTTCTTCTAACTTACTATATATGCCTAATACGAGAGAAACAAGTACAGTTGATACGCACTAATTTTTCCTTAACTGTTGTAGCTCTCAGCAGTGTAATTTGCAGCAATTCTTAAAAAAACTAATGGCAACCATTTTAAATCAAATACATATTTCAGATAAAATCGTCATTCCTTTGTAGAAAGCACAAATCAGCTCATAAGCTGTTTAATCTCTTATCACTCTTGATACAAAATTTAGTAATTAGTCTACGTTTATTTATATTTAGTACAGAGATGGTAAATACGAAATTTTAACTTCCTGAGCTCAATTCAATGAAAAATTGTTAGTACAAGATGTTTGCAGAAGAATCCAACAAGTAAAATAGCTCCAGCATTCTTTTAATTTAGGTATGGCATCACAAATTGCTGCAGGACTGCAAAAGAATTTAATTCATTCTTGTTATAATGTTCTGCAACTATAATATCAAATCTAGAGGCAGCACCACAAAAAAATTAGTTTGATCTGTGTTTTTTAAATTGTCGTTTTTCATTACCCGACTGCTATTTTAGGCGAAATGAAAACATTTAAACATTAAGTAAAATCTAACATTTTGGATAAATCTTATTTATATAATATATAAATATAATATACATAAATAATATTATATATATATAAATACATACATAAACACACACGGTGTTCATAATTAAACATTTTGAAAGGCTGTAACTGAAGAACCAATCAGCAGAATGCTTCATATTTTACATGAGGATGTCCGTGGTGATAAAATTTTGTTTGGCATTAAAAAAAAAAAAAATTCTGAAAGTGCCTGCTAGAGGAATAGTGTAGCAGATAATCCAAATGACAAATACATATGCCATGACATGCAACTGAAAACTGTTATAAAAGTGGACAGGTGAGGAATGCATCAGTTCATTGCATAATGACAATATTGATGCCTGAAATTTTCATCAAATTTCATAGATAAAAAGTTCAGGAGATAGGGTGTTCTTGAGGTCCGAGAAGGATAATTACCTCTGCACTGCGGAGGCCACTTTTGGGGACCAGGCCCACTTGTCAGGCTCTGTGATATTCTATGTGCTGTGGTTGAGCGTGCGACACTTCGATTTCAATATGTTTCCGATACTGGGGGAAATCATATTGAATAAGTCCTTGTGTAAAACAACGAATCATGCGTATCCACTACAGTATGCAGCACCATATATCGCCCTAGCGGCCACCTTCAGATTTTTTTTTTTTGTGCCAAACAAAAATTCTATCTCCCACTGACATACTCAAGTTTTGCTGAATGGTTCTCCAGTTACAGCCTTTCGAAATGTGAACTTTAATCTCTCATTTGTGTGCGTGTATAATACATACACACACCACACAAAAGGTGTTTATAATTAAAGTTCACATTTAATATAAGTCATTATATATATTAAAAATGGACCTAGTGTTTATCAGTGCAAAGTGACATCTCCTAACAGCTGTTTCTCGGTAATTTGCCGAACATCAGCGGAGAGTAGTCGCACAAAACCTCTAGGTCCAGTTACGGAGGTGGTATTAATTAAGGTGGGAAAAAGAATGGAACCTCCAAGAATAAATTAAAAAGCAAGAAAACACATTAAAAGTAAAGGAAAAGAAATTCATGTGCCAGTCTCCAC
>JAFIDM010006943.1:36748891-36780933 GCA_023159025.1 Thereuonema tuberculata | reverse complement strand
ATATATATATATATATATATATATATATATATATATATATATATATAAAAAAGAGAAATTAATTTAAAATTAACAAGCATCAAAGTAAAAACGAGTTAAAAAGAAAAGTTTAAAAATGACGCTTTTTAGAAAACTTTCAGAGAAACTCAAGATGACTTTTTGTATTATGGTAAACCTAACTAAGGTCCCCTTAACAGATGCTATATTATTAATCAATTAAAATAAGAATTAAGAATAAACAAGCTTGGATAATTCTATGTTGTTTTTTTTTACGTAGCTAGAATAGTCTTGTTCTTGATGAATACATATTACAATTGTCATATTAAATACATAGTTATTGCTATATAGGATTCTTAATGGCTTACGACACAAATCCATCCAACAACAGTGGATACAGTTACGCTGGAAAAACCAGTGGTTTTGACTTCATACGTGTATGTATGCGTTAAGTGACAAGCACTATTTCGATAAATCTTAGCCATTCAGTTTTCATACTAATAAACTCGAGAACAGCTGTTTGTTATCATTAGACAACTAGAAAACTAACTTTCCATCATGATTGAAAATCATGCTGATATGTTTTGGCAATGGGCTTTGCAATTCTACAAGACATCAGCTCACAAAGCAGGACAAACTTGCCAGACACACAATCTATTTAAAATAAAAACATTAATTCAAACAACTACGTTTTGAACTGGACTTTCCAGCTGTTTTACAAGTACAAATTCAGCAAGGTACAGGCTGCTTATAACAGAAATTCAAACAACGACGGATCTATGATTGGTTGGGCTGACTTTCTGGTGGAGTCCCCTGATGGTGGAGAGAGGAAACTGGAAGCTGTCAACAGGAACTGCAGAAAATGGATAGACTTCTTGGTTGGAAATAGGAACACACTGCAATATAACTTGCAAGGCATTCTATCACAAGAGGGCCTTGTGAGACCACTGACATGATAACAAAGTTTGTGGTTATTTTTATATATTAACATTATTACTTCTAATAATAATAAATAAATCAGGGGAGTTGCTCTAAAGGAGATCTTGACAAGCCATTAGGGGTCAACTGTTAATGAGATCTTTTATCTCTGAAAGGGAACCCATATTGATAAATGGATCCAACAGAAATTGAACCGTTGTAGCAGTGGGGATCAGCTACTATAAAAGTGTGATTCATTATACATTCCCATGAAATGGTTCAATTCCAAATGAAGTGGGGGTTGTCGAAGTTAAGTGAATGCTTATCGTCATGGACGTGTCACACAGTCAGGTAATTAAAATCACCTGTTCTAAGCGTGTAAGCATGCTATCTGTTTCAGGACTAGTTGGCGGGTCTCCCAAATATATCTACAACTGAAGCCCTTGCAACTAATTGTAGAAACCACCCTTCTGGGATTTGATTGAGAATTGCCTATATTTGTATTGATGGCTGATGCAAGGGTAGACAAGATAGAAGATGTTAACATAGATACCTAACAACATCAATTTTTTCTGTTAGAACAGGAAACAGAAGAGTGAAATGGGATATCATTATTATGCAAAGGAGGTAGTTTTTAATATTTTAAATAGTTTGTGTCTGGCCTTTTTGAAATTATTCTAGTAACTTTACACACATTAAAAATCTACAGTTTTAATATATTTACTGAGCATAAATTTGTAGCAATGTTTTTGGTATCCCTTTTTCTTCACTTGTCAGCAATGGACATTCCATTGAATTTTTTTCAGCATGCTGATAACAAAACCAGAGGGAATAAAGACCAAGTAGCTTTTGTCATTCTCCATATTTAACATTTAGTCATATATAACAATATTAAATATAAAAAATAGAAGATGACAAAAGCTATTTGATCTCTATTCCCTCTGTTTTTGTTGTCAGTTACATTCATGTCATATATAATAACAAAGCAGCATTACAATAAATTACCAAAACAAATTTATTAATAATTACGGTGCCGACATTAAAATTTACATTACAAATATATTAACATGCACCTTTTCATATATATTACCAGCTCCAAACACTGGAACATCTCAGCAACTGAAATATGTCATGAAGTGAGTCAAATTTTGACGAGATGCTCTTTTCCCCCCATCTATCACAAGACTTTCCATATATATATATATATATATATATTGTATTTATTAATATTTAACTATTATTTTATTCTTAAAATTATGGTTTCTCCATTTAATAGTGACAATGATGCAAAAGATAGTATTCTTAATGTAAATGTTAGGAAGAATGTGATTTAGTGATATTGATGTCAATTAATGACAAGGTTATTTCTAAATTTTTTTTTCATTGCCAATTACTTCTTGACAGCTTCCTTTCCTGACCTTGTTAAACACTTGGACAGAATAATCACAATAGCAAAGCCAACCTTTTCTTTCAACTTTACTGACATTTCTCTTCATTGCGTTTCATGTAAGATCTGATTTTGATATTAAAAATTGTAAAACATTTTATCCCCCCCCCCAACAGTCTGATGTAAATAAACATCTTTATTTATAAATTTTTCTTTGTCAAGCCCCCCCTCCCACCTCATTTTTATGCTCAACATCAAATTATTTCAAAGATCATCACTGTATATCCTTTACAACAATACTTCTGAAAGTACCAATACTTTTCAACTTTTTCAAGTAAGCAACAATTTCTAAAACCTATTTGGTCAAGATTAGCTCCATTTAGAAAATTTACCAACATTTGTACATTTCTGCTAAATAATACATTAACTCTACACATTAAATAAAAAGAAGACTACTTACGGTATCCAACTGTGCTTCCAAATTTATTTCCAAATGAGAATGCAGTTGTTGGAGACGTTTCAGGAAGTTTACTGGAATCCAATTTGAAGGAGAAGGTATTTAAAGGACTGGCAGCTTTTGTAATATCTTGCGATTGTGATGGTGAATTAGAAGCACTAATAGTTTTTGTCATAGAACTATCCACACTGGTTTTCTGAATAGCAGGTGAAGAGACAGAATTGCTTCTTAATAGTTCCTTAGCATTGTTAATGGCCTCCATAAATTGTTTGGCAATTTCTGATGTTTTAAAGCGAATGGCCAAACTTTCCTGATGGGGTTCATTATCAGCAAAGTCTGTAGCAACCCAGAGCCACGACTTTTCATCTTTTTCAACAAATTTTAAATCTGTTGTAAGATAATGATTCAGGCATATTTTAAGTACTTGCTCCCTCCTCATTAATAGCCTGATTTTTTTAGTTTCTATATGTTGTAGAATTTTAAATTCCCCTAATCCACGTTCTTTCCATTCATTTTCAAGCAGCCGAAATAGCTTGGCTCTTTGGCAGTAAAGAACATTTTCATCTTCTTCTCCTGTTTTAACTTCTACTTTATCAGGTAGAGGCACTACTGGCTGGAAGTAAATGTGATCATCGGATTCACCTTCAACTTCTTCAGAGAGTTCACCACTATCATCTGCTGTGCCGTGCGGAGACTTAGGAGTCTTTGCAGGACTTTTTGGACGGACACCACTAAAACAGAATGTAAATTTTTGGGGACTGCCAAATCTGAATTCCACAGCTGAAGCGTTTTCATCCGTTGAATTGCTTCCTTTTGGTGGGCTTGGGAAAGTCTTCTGTCCAAACTGAAACCCAAATTGAAAGGTACTGCTGGTCTCTGTGGAAGATGACAAAGGGGTGTTGCCAACAGATACTGTTGAAATATCACTAGAGAGAAATCCTGGTTTAATACTGGAAGTTGTGGTAGTTGAAGTGGCTGAAGTTGTGGTGACTGGAATTGTAAAATTGAAGCCACTTCCAGGAGTGGAAGGTAAGTTCAAGTTGAAACCAACATTTCCTTCAGAAGTGCTTTTGCCAAACAGGAACTGGGGAGTAGAAGTAGGCCCAAAAGCAGCTTTATCACTTTGCTTACCGTCCAAATTCGGAGTAGAGCCAGGCTTTGGAGTGCAACAAGATACACAAGAACTTGAATCACTTTTGTTTCTTACATAACAAGCGGAACATTCCCAAGAACCCATCTCTGGTTTGAACAATTCTGATAAAGGTCTCGTGTCTTTGGAATCTAGCGATTTCCCGTCAACTGATTCATTTGGCTTTGTAAGTTTGAAGCTTGACAACCCAAAGACAGAGTTCGACTGATTAGATGAACTAACTGATTGGTCAGCAACTGCTTTGGCAGGTCTATCAGCCTCACAGGCCAAACATTTCACCACAGCAGGTTTATTAACAAGTAAACAACTTTTACATTCCCAGGATCCAGCTTCATTTTTGAATATTTCTGAAAGAGGTCTATCATCGACTTTAACTTCAGTGTCCTTTGGTGGAGTAACTGCAGATTCAGTATCTTTATTTGCTGCCAGTTCGACACAAGACATAAAAACTTTCTGAAATCTTTTGGCAATGTCTATAGTTTTGAATTTTACAGCCAAATGCTCAGGTTTTATGACACCGTCTGAAAAGTCATTGGCAAACCATGTCCAGGCTTTCTCTGATGATAATAATGTTTTAAGCTCCATGTTTTTTAAGATATAATGATTTGCACAAATTTTAAAAACTTGTTCTCTTCTCATTAAAATACGACATCTCTTATTGTCTTTATGCTGCAAAATTTTCATTTCTCCAATACCTCTCTCCTTCCATTGTTTCACTGAAAAATCATAACGAAATAATTTTGCTCTTTCAGCAAACAACTTATCCTCCTCCTCTTCACCAGTTTTCAACTCAACTAGTTCAGGCATTGGTATTACAGGCTTAAATTCAGCAGTAGATTCAAATTCAGTTGGAGTTGTTTCAGGACTCTCCTGCTGGTCTCCTCTGGCTCCAACAGATTCAAATAGGCGCTGTCCAACGCCTTTGAATCCTGTAAAATTAGGATCTCGCTTTACAACTGGCGTTTCACTTGCGGATTTGGCTATAGCCTGAAAACTTAAATCAGGTGAAACATTTTGTATAAATGAAGGAATGCTGCTTTGAGTTGTTTTGGACGTTTCTGTAAAAGGCTGACTAGAAACTGATTTGCTGGAATCTTGTTTTGAAATATTGAAACTAAAACCAGCAAATGGACTTAGTTTAGGCTGCTCCGATTTTATGGCTTCATCTTTCGATACTAATTCTTTTGCTTTTAATGGGCTTGTTTTTATTTCTTTTTTGGATGTGGAATCGTTAGTTACTTTGATATTTGGGGTTCCAGTGAAAGTGAAACCACCATAACTAATTGTTTTTGTTTCTTGATTGGATGAAGAAAAAGCTTCAAATTCCTGATGCTTAGAGGCAAGTGCACTGAGTAAGACTGATGCAGGGCCTGGGCTAACTTCTTCCGCCGATTTCTCTGAATCTTTTGGCAAAGTTGAAGCTCCAAAGACGAATCCAGATGGTTTGGACTGTTGTGGACTTGATCCCGAACTGCCAAATACAAATGCAGGAGATCCTTTATTATTTGACTGATTATTAACTGGTGTCTCAAATATGAATGGTTCTGGGCGTTCTGCCTTTGTTGGAGTAACAGAAGGTGTTCCAAATGCAATTGTATGAGGAGAGCTCACAGCCGCTATTGTTGATGCTGCTGTACTTTCACTTCTGCTTGCAGATGCAGGATTAATACCAAAGGTAAACGTCTTTGTCGTAGCATTAGCAGAAGCTGATGTTGTAGAAGGAAAGCCAAAGACAGGAGTTGATAAGTTTGGAACAATAGTATTTGTTGACACACTGCAAGTAAAAGATGTTGATGTAGTTGTGGTTCCAGTACCACTAGAAGGCATGATAAATGTCGAAACACTACTAGTATTGCTTTGTTGAGAACCTGATGTATAAAAATTAAAGCCTGAACTGGTACCACCAAAAACAAATTTAGAGGCAACTGAAGTTTTATCTTCTGTCGTTTTCAATCCAGGTTTTGGAGTTTCACAAGCAGGACAGGATAACTTGTCTGGTAGATTATTAATTAAGCACGTAGGGCATTCCCAGGTACCAGGTTTGGGCTTAAATTGATCTCCAAAGCCTTCAGAAGCTTTGACTGGCTTCTGCTCTACAGCTGTGCTACCTTTGGCATTCGAATTTGCTTTTGCAACAAGTTCTCTGGCATTGTCAAATTCTTTCTTAAATTTCTGAGCTATTTCAACAGTTTTAAATCTTATACAGAATTGTTCAGTTCTTACTTCTTCGTCAGCAAAATCCTGAGCAGCCCAGACCCATGCAGTTTCAGAATTTTTCATAGGCGATAATTTCATATCTGGAATAATGTAATGATTCGCACAAACTTTTAAAATCTGATCACGGCGCATTAGCAGACGCACTTTTCCAGTTGTTTCATTGTGAAGAATTTTAACTACCCCTGTTCCTCGTTCTTTCCATTCCTTATCAACAAATCTGAACAATTTCGCTCTTTCCTCAAACAATTTATTCTCTTCTTCTTCGCCAGTTTTGATTTCAACTTCTGCAGGTAAAGGGATGACAGGTTTGAAATCGGGGCCACTATATTCCTCTTCCTGATAGCTGTCACCTTCACTGACTGTCCTTTCCTTCACTTCAGCCTCTTTCCGAAGTCTATTGGTATCTAGTGTGGAATGTGTATTGGGACTAGAAGAATGCTTTGGTGGAGAAATGTAAGTTTGTGACGATGATATAGCAATGGATCCAGTCACTGGATTGCTGCTGCTGGTACCTGTAAATATAAATAGTATATATTTATATAAATATTTATATGCTACAATACTAACAATGAATATCCCAGTACAAAATAACATTAAAAGTAATTTGAAGCTTAACAAATATTAAGGTGAAGATTTTAAGATTAATCAAAAATAAATTATTTCCTGATTTACTAAAAAGAATGACAACAATCCAAGTTCATTAATTTCCAAGCTGTCAAATATAATTAACTGAATAAGTGATGCTTATCTCTACATGTCAAAAAATTACCATATTTAGCCACAAGAGGAAACTACTCAGCTTTACAAACTGATAAGTTTGTAATTAACTATTTTTTTTTTTTAACAGCAAAATTAACTTCATCTTCAATCCACTTATATATCGTTTAATATTGTGTATTATAAATCAAATAATATTTTTGATATAAATAGTAACCACATCAGATAAAAAGATTCTAGCAAACCGGCTAATGATTCAACAACAGCGATAAGGAAGCAACAATTACTGAAATGTAATCATGCTGATAATTTATATTCTAATATTACATTCCACTTATGAACAAAATACGTGGACACAAACTCAAAGAAACGTGGAAGTTAAAAACTTCAGCTTTAATAGGCCATTATTATTTCATCAAATGGTATAAGGTTACTGGCTTACAAATTAGGCCCATGCTCGAAAACTTCAGTAATAGATATCACACTTACACTCCTTTTTATTTGCCACATTTGTATGATATTTTCTTAGAATACTTGGAATACAAAACTTTTTTGGTAATAGGCAAGATACAGGAGGAGAAAACTTAGGTGTCAGTCAAAAATTTTCAGGTATTGTGCAACTAGCTACCTGACTGAACTGATTAAAAGTGTACTTAAGATTATCAGTTGCGTTAAATGTAGTGTTAAGAACAATAAAAATTTTGTTGTACAAAAAAAAAGACAATAAAGCAACTCATATACTGTATATTATGAAATATGGCCACGCAAGGGACAATCAAAAGAAAGGCTATAAGCACAAATTAACTAATGAAACAGAAAACTTATTCCAATTAATTCTGTCATCATTAATCTAAATGTAAATGAAATGTTTTAACATTAACAAATCACTAACTTACATGAATAAGCAGCTACATCTAGTAAATTACATTAGGTGGGATTAAAAGAAAAATCAGAGCAAACCACTGCACTTCTCAATAACTTAAAGTTTTAGTGATCAATAATAGTACTACAGTCAGTATTTGTAAAGATTGAAGTGACGTAATGTAGAGCTAATACGTACTTCATGGTGGTCTAATGGATAAAGCATTAAGCTTGTAAGACAAAGGATGCCAGATCGATTCCCCATCAACAACAACCAAAAAAAAAAAAAAATGGTTTTTTCTTCTTTTTATTCATTTAATTTTTGTCTTTTATGTACTTTTTTCTTTTTGCTTTATTTTTTTATTTAAATTTATTTACTTTTTCTTTCATTGTATTTGATAAATTTTGTTTTCGTTTTTGATTTGTTTTATTAATCAGTGTTCACTGTGAGAACTTCACATCTAATTGATGAATCGTTATCGCTCATACGTTCATAAGAATCACAGTTCCTATTAATGACTAATTACTGTTTTTCACGGTCCATCAAGCAATCCAGATTCCAAAATTGGTCTTTCAATTTGACAGTGCACACTACAAAACTCATCCAGAAATATGCCGTCACTTTCAAAATGCCCTATTCAAATTAACACTTAACATCTTTCAGTTTCAAAGTTTTGTTATTTCGAGCTACATGGTATTTCACCTGACTCCATGCAAGTCCTACTGGATTAAATTCTGCGTAATATGGTGGTAACCTTAGCACAGGATGCCCCTTTGTTGTAGTCATTTCATCGACATGATACTTATAAATATTTATGTTTTTCAAACTTAACTACTTTAAGTAATTTTGACTTCAGCTGATCACCTTACCACTGTAATCAAAACATGATATGCAGTTCTCTGAAGTCACTTTAATCTTTACAAGAAACAGACTTTAATAGCTAAGGACTGCAATCTTTTCACTCCCAATTCAGCTTATATGGTGTCAAGTAACGATGTAGTTTGAAGATTGAATGATGTACTAATTACATTTTGCAATAGCAAAATTGACATCAGCCAATGTCCTATTTTATTCTTCCAACAGTCTTCTCCTCTCAAAAACCTTTTTACTGCTTTTAATACTTGATAAAAGGATAATAACAGTTTTGTAAACAAATCTTTAATAAGTATCAAAATGGTAGATTGCAACCATGCCAGCGCCTTACACTTCAAAACTAGGCATTTCAATTTCTTTTGAATCGTACTTATGTGGAACAAATCTATTAATAAAGCTCCTGAGAAAACATGCAGTCAATGAATTTAATGTACAATAGGGCCAAAATCTAAGTTTTATGCACTCAAAATAATCAAATGTTTGAAATGGGAAGACTACCTGTTTTGCACAGGATCGGCTAACAGAAGATAAAGCTAATTTAAACAAGCTATGAGATTAAGGTTTCTCCCCCACCCCACATAAAACTGGCAGTATGTTTTATTTCCAATCTTAAATTGTTCTCTGAATTACGATGGTGCATATAGTAACCACAATTACAAGTGATAATGAACAGATAAGGAGACCATAATTCTGAAGTTCGCTCACTTTCTGAATTTTAAAAGAACGAATCATATATCTATATACATATATATACACACACACATTTATAATATATAACATATTAAAATAAAATTGGTTTTTACTAAAAAATATTCTATTCAGTTAAATCCTTGATATTATGAATACAAAAATCTTTGTATTTTTTTAAGCAATTTATACTTGAAGAATTTAGTAAAATAGCTTATATATATATATATAAAAAAAAAAAAAAAAATTGAACAACAATATCAAGTCAAGACTTACACTCCCTTAAAATTTAGAAGACTGAAAAAATTGTAGTTGAACAAGCCAATAAAATTCCAGGTGAAAAGATATTTCATCTACTTTAAAGGCTATTAAAGAAAATGAAATAACAGGGAGTATATGCCTTAAGGGCAGGTTCTGGGTCAGCCAACTTAACTACTTCAACTTCTACGAAGTGCCTAAAAGCATTTTAAGTATGCAACGAAAGCATACCTTCATAGAGATCCTTTGCAAATCCACCCGAAGTACTTGTGACGATCACTGCATGTGGTGGAAGAGGTATTTGAAAGATGTGTGGGGCAGCTGTGGCAGCAACCACAGATGGATGAATGGTACCTCCCCCAAGTGTTTGAAACATGCCGGAGTTCAACATTAGCATCGTTGAAGTAGCTGTCGGTGGATAAGTGTAGTTAATGTTGGACCTTGGGGTGGAAAACTTCATTCCGTTGTTCATATTAACATTATCGGGAATGGCAGCTGGCATGCTCTGGGGGAAGGCCACTAAAAAAAAATGGGGATGAAGAAAACTTGCTGACAACCTAGAACCATGCCTTTTTTTAATGCAATATTTAAAAAGTTTTTAGTATTCAGTAATCTTAATAGCACTAATACTATTTACATCATTTAAGGCCACCTGGCCAAAGTATTTTACTTCAATTAATTCTTCTGCCCAAGTATTTTGAAACTCCTATACTGAAATTCAATATGACAAAATCAGTGTATATATTGGTTGGTTGGTTAGTAGATTTTAATGGTGTAAACTCATCTGTGGCTAAGCTGCACCTGTATGTATATATATATATATATATATATATTGAAATGAAGTACATACAGTCACTTAAATACGAGGTGAAGAATTATTTGATGGCAAATACTAAAGCTGGAAGTACCATAAATGATGAAACATTGGCATCTAGTGACTAACAGATACTTTCAAACTTTTTTGAGCCATCTCAGCTGACAGTTTTGAACTCACAAAACAGACGATATCTTGAGATGTTTTTAAGATTTAAATTTCCAATTTACATCCTAAATATCTGGATGACAAATTATTTGGAGACCCATAAATAAGTGATACTGCATTGAAGAGTATTGCTTTCCCAAACTTTTCTTTTTTTTAATTACCTCAAATGATAAAGCAGCAAAACTGAAATAGTTGACATTTTGAGATGCTTAAAAAGTTTGAGGAAAAACTCTAAATTTGCACGAGTGAATTCAATGTCAGACTTTCTCAAAATATCTTAAGTATGAATGCTATTTGTAACAGAAATGAAATTTCAAGTAATCAAAAAGACCCAGTCAATGTAATATTTTTGAAACTTCCGCAAACAAGAAGTTTTAAAAGATATATAAAAGATTTAAAAATCAACATAATTCTCAATCAATTCTGTTTATTTTCAACAGAACAAAAATTTACCATACTGCCATTAAAATAAAAATGAAGTTTTATTACCAGAGCATAACTGTAATTATACTCTTAACTAAAACTTCACTTTCATACCCTTACCTGAAAAAGAAGTAAAATTATAAAAGATGACAAGATTAAATTGTTAGCTGCAGAAGAAATATGTCTGAGAATTTTTACTGTATTTAGTGAGGTAAAAATGTGCAAGACACCGACATATTTGATATTCCTAATATTAAAGCAAAGTGATGTGGAATAATATTACAGAATTTTACAGATAAAAAAAAATTCAATTCAAAATTCAGAAAATTAATTTAATTTTATTGAAATTAACTATAGAACATTCATTAACCCTTAACTGTAGTCGTGGGACCCACATTTTCAAACGCATATAGGAGTCTCCGCTGGTGCCGTAGCTCCCCCCGCTCCCAGGTACCTTTCGACAGTCGTCCTAAGCGCAAGTAGCGGGGAGGACATGTTTCGTTCGCTGTTCCAAAGGTTAATAACGGTATACGCGTGGGTCCCATGGACCCACAACTATATTTATGTAATTTTTTTTAAGAACCAAAAAATGAAAATAATCTAAAATTAGAAAGAAATAAATGAAAGAGATGCTCATTCTGTCCACGCGGCAAAAGAGCAAAGACTGTACATTTGTGTGCTAAGTGTAAGCTACCTATATTATTCAAAACAAGTATGCAATTCTTATTTGTAATTTCGCTCATTTGGACCAGTGTCAGTTTTTTTTTATAATATATATTTTTTGGTTTTATGCTGTTAAATGACGTACTATCAAGTTGAAGAAGAAACAAAACTTTATTTTTTTTTAGACTGATTTAATATTTTTTTCTTTTTGTTTTTCTTCACATGTTTTCAGATTTATTGAATTACGACTGATATCTTTATGTAAGAGCAAATTAAAGATGAAAATCTGTTTCCGCAGATAATTAAGTTAATTATTACGTTTATTACTGTGTAAATAGTAATTATAAAAAATTACTTTTAAAATTACCATACTTTCGTTTTTATTACTAATTTAAAAATCTACGGGTCCAATGGACCCACGACTATCGAAGCGTTAGTAATTTTCACGACTACAGTTAAGGGTTAAAACAGTAAATAAATAGGTCTTTCTCAAAGGCATATTTCTTCACATACTACTAGATTCTATTTAAGTTTCATTTTCAAAAATATTTAATCTAATTTACATGTTACACTTTGAATCTTATAAAACTGAAAGGAAAGTGAACTGTGTAAAACTAAATTACATGGTGTTAACTTCACCAGCCATTCAAACAAAGATGAGCTCACTTTTGGTCAATTCATCTGAGTAAGTATGGCAAAGTGATTAATCAAAATTGTTCTACGTAAATGTTATTCACATTATATGATATGCTGTGCTTATATCAAATATTAACGTAACGCAATCTTATTGGCACCTTTTCGTGATGCACAATCTGTCCCATTAAGAGCACCAGATTTATACAGAAACCCTTCATCTAAATGCAGATAATTCAAATCTGTTAAATGAAGTGTAACATGTAAAACAATAAAAAGCCTAAAAACATCTTAGATGGATACTAAATGATTCAGTTTGATCAAAAATAGACAACCGTAATAAATATTTGTAGAATTCCCCCCCCCCCCCTTTTCCTGGCTTGATTTTAAACCGCTTTTGGTTGTAGGTTTGACATTTCAAACTAATCTGATTTGAATAATTAAATTAAAAATGAATAAAAAGGCTTCTTGTATACAATGGCATTTTATGTTATTTGGCAATTAATCTTCTGTTGTTTTTTTTTTTTTTTTTTGCAAGGAATTTTATTTGTAAACATTGGCCAATCCGATGCTGAATCGTTCAGTGCCGTAAACTGTCAAATGCAACCAATCAACTTGATGATGCTTTTTAACTGTAATCTTCTCGACAACATCATTGGTGCTGTAGGAACTGGGTTTATTTTAGTTTGAACAAGCTACTGAACTTAACTGGTGTGACAGGGCAATAATGATGTAGGGACTTAAAAAGCAGTAGACGAATGTGTAATAATGAAAAGTTACTCCCACCATGAGATCAGAATTTAAAGAGTTCTCTTTCATCCTCAATTGCCATGTAAAGTCAGAACGAAGAACTGGAAGAGGCATTATTTAAAGACTATAGTCATAACCTATAATGGTTCATAATGTAGTACTCTAACTGTACAATCGCCCTTTGCAGCCGTTGAATTTCCATGGTCATCAGCTGTAAGACCTCTTTCATTGAAGTCTCAGGTATTACAATATGAAATGATGTAAATGTAAAGTGACCAGGGCAGGACAGTCCCTCTTTTTGTACATATGACCCGCTGCCCCACAAACAACTAGGGGACGCTCAATTGTCCCGCTTTCGCAAAATTTAGTTTAAATTTCCCACTTTCTAAAAATATTTAGAAGCAATCAGTGGACATTGGCATGGAGACCAGATATTTGATGTTCGATTATTCTTCTTTTCAATATCTACAATCTAAGTCTATCGAATCTTCAATAACACTTCCGGGTCCTTTCCATAGCTGTTTCCTGTTTCTTTTCGCTCGTTCAACCAACGAAGTAGTCATATTCTAGTTTTATCAAAATAATCAATAGATACTGATGAGAAATAAGTGCAACAAGTGCCACAGCATAAGTGTACGTTTAACGACAATCTACAACACAAGTACAGTTTTATTAAGAAAACAATATCACATAGTGATGAGCGTTGTAAATATGCAATGTATGTTGTAGGTGTTTCCCATGGTTGCTCATTTAATGTTACAAAGCATTTTAACACCAGTCGACATAAACTACACGAATCTAGTGCAAGTTCAAATAAGACTATCAAGTGATTTTTTTTTTTTTAAGAGCTCAAATCCAACAGCAAATGATTTGCAGGTGGCAGCTATGGAAGGTGTAAAGGTTTACCATGCTATACGGCAAAATCAGTTTCATTCGAACGATTGTGCATCCAAACTAATTCAGAAGTGTTTCAAGCCAAAGTTCAGGTGGTTGGCGTACAAAATGTGAAGCAATAGCGTTAAACATTTTTGCACCTCTTTCAGTTTTACAATAACTGAATGAACAGTTATGTAATGTTAAGTGTATTGCTTTATCAATGGATGCCTCAAACCATGGAAATGTGAAATTATTTCCAGTGATCTTGTATTTCTTTGCTCCATAAAAAGGCACACAAAGTGAAACTTTTGGACTTCAGCCAGGGGAAACACAGAACTTAGTGGCAACATATCTGGAAGATGTTATTACACGTAATAAGTGACAAGATTGTGGCTTTTTGCAAAGACAACACAAAATATGGAGGTGTAACAAAGAAAGGGGCCAATAATATTTACAGAAAATTAAACTGTGTTGGAAAGATCTGGTTGGTATAGGATGTGGCGCACACAATCCAATTCACAGTGCTAGTGATTGTCTGCCTATGGACACTGAAACAGTAATTGAGAAAATATATTCATAATTTTAAATGAATGATATTTATACAATGCGAGTAGAATCATTAAAGGATTTCTGCAAGTTTGAGAACATTGAGTATCAACAGGTTTTGGGCTACAGCAAAACAAGGTGGCTTGAAATGATGCCAGCTGTGAATACTGGAGAATACTGGATTTACACCAGGGTTGAAGTCCTAATTTTTGAGCCAAACCAAGTGTCCAGAAATATTGAAGTAGTATTTTGAAGACACACACTCAAAAATGTGGCTATACTTTGTACATTCTCAAGCAACCACATTTCACAATGTTGTCAAACACATCGAAGGTGATACAATATGTGGTGTGGAAGGAAGGAAATATCTTCCGGATCTACAGGCCGCTTTAGACGTGCCATTTCAACAGGCCAGGGTAAATTGCCAGTGAAAAGAAAGCTTTAAAACTCTTTGTCTTACACATTCCTTATCTTCCATCACACAGAAAATTTCCACTTCTCAACTGTTATCATACCTATGTTTTATGTACGAAAAAAATAGCATTGATTTATATAAAAATCATTTATTCAATTCATCAAATAGGCAAAAGAATGTTTTTAATTAATTAAAATAGGAAGTATTCTTTTTTCCATCTTTTTGTATTTCTTTGTTTTCAGTTTCGATATTTCTCGTTAAATCTCCACCAACCACGATATGTTTTCGAGATTCCAATCTTTCGTCGATTCAAATTTTCAGGCCAAATTCTGTAAGGATTTTGATTAATAATGTAACGTTTTCTGAAAGCATCCACAAAAACATATGGAAAAGATAATCTCCACATGTGCATATCATTTTTATAATCGTTAATTTCGAATAAATAGATACAAATCGTTTGGACTTGAAAGTTCTACAATTCGTCACCAGGAGCACTAGTGTCAGATGGCTCCTTATCAATGGCGTCCCATCTCTTTGAATTTAAAACATGCTCTAAGTGGGGCAATGTGCTTTCCATCTCGCCATGGCACAATGATGTCGTGCATATGATCTGTGAAATGGTACATGTAAAGCGGCCTTAAGAGACAATTTGCAGAAGAAAATATCTATTTCTTCCTAGCAAAGTGAGAGAACTTCTTGCTAATCAAGTAGAAAAGGTGATAAATGTAGTATTGAAGATACATGTATAGAGTATTTGAATCAGTGATGCAGGCACTTAAAAAGAAAGAAGTTTTTCAGTGGGCTCTATAACAAAAAATTCCAGTATGGTCAGATGTGCAGAGTAGCATGGATTTTATTGCAAAGAAAAGGTTTTTCTAGATGATATAGCTCTCTTTGATAAATTTAGCTTTATATTAAATTATGTGACAGATGAAAAAGTTACTGTGCAGAAGTATTCTAAGACAAACGATGGACTGAGTTATTTGTGTAACTGAAATCAAAAAATGTGAGACACAAAGTATGGTCACTATTGTGTAATATATTCTCTCCCAAAGACCAATGCTCCTCCAGAAAGTGTTTTTGCTAATTAACAGTGAGAACAGTAAAATTTATCAATACCCCAGGCTTCTATTTGCAAATCGTGAAGTGCCATTAGGCTTAACATTTACAGAAACATAAAACCTAAATACATACTTATCTTATGGCAAGACATAAAAGAGAATACAGCAGCAATAAGTGATATTTTAACCACTGATCAGGAAACCTACATCTGAAGTATTTCTATTTATAATCAAACTAAAAATCTTAAGTGTAACAGAAACAATAATGAATGTATTTTTTAATTAACTAAGTCAACTTACCTGGTGGTTCTAAAGGTGCAGGCATTACAATTTGTGGTTGGCCTATAGTTCCGACCTGTGAATATATATTTTTGTCAACAGTCAAAGGAAGCGATGGTGAAGGTACAGCAGGAGCAGTGTTGAAATTAAATTCTGGCAACTTCTGGCCTTCGCTGAAACAAATAATTAAATCAAATGCTCAAATATAAGTATGTTTGATAAGTAAAAAACCTTAGATAGATATACAATATCATTAAAAAGCAATATATATTTAAAGCAATATATATTTAAAACAATATTTCGATACCAGTATGGACATCTGATGGAAATTAAACAAGTAAAAAACATTACTTGTACATGTGCCATCTAAAGTTTAATTTATTATATAAAATAAAGTTTTCCACATGTCTTCAGATGCTTTGTATGCTAGATACTATTATTTCACAAGCAAAGAAAGTTTCCTAGTTCTACTCTGTTGTAATTTTATCTGTACTGCTATCAGGAAATATTATTTCTTACTATTTTATGTGGGGAAAAAATAAAAATTAAAAATAAATAAAATATAATGAAAAATTCAATTTAACAATAGTTTAAATTTAAAATAAACTTGTGTTAGTTTACTAAGATTTATTCAACAATAACAGATTCTTGAACTGATGAAAAATTGTAACAGAATTCCTATTTGCATTTCTTTGTGGCTTTTCATTCAATTCTATTAACAAATCATCAGTTGTGAAAAGCAGCTGAAGCATCACGAATGTTCAAACAATGCATTAACAAAAAGGAAGAAGCAAGTTCTAATAATGTAATTTAGTTCCTAGAAATTCAACACTTATACATGTAGAAATACAATTTAAACAATTCCATTTCTGGATGAATAAAAAATGATGAATTACAAAATACATAAAAAGCAAAAACATCCCACAATTTTAAAGAAAACTTTTTCATAGAACCAAACTTCTCTTAAAATGAATTTAGGTACAGTGAAATTAAAAACTCTTGATTCGACTATTAGAAATTATTGAAGTTTGGCAATGCTTTAAGCAACAGTTTATTTTCACATCAGTTATGCAAACAATCTTATAAGTTACTGCCACAGGAATTTTAGTTGATTTCATTACTTTCCAGAACTGCAGAGAACTGGAGAAATATCTATAAATTAATTTGTTCTATAAGGTAATTATGGTTAGATGGACTGACCAAAGTAGATTGAAAATTAAATATACAGAAAATTTGACAATCACTGAAAAAAATATAAAATAAATAAAATGAACAACCAAACCAAAGAATGAATCAACTCAAGGTAAAGTCAGTAATATACTGACCAAGTCACTGTAGTTGGGGAAAAAAAAAAGAAAGAAAATTCAGCTGATCGCAAGGCAAGCAATTTTGATGCGATATGCTGAGAAAGTGTAGTAGTAGTAATTCTGTGCCTAATGGAGTTAAATATGAGTTACAATAATTTCCAATCTATTCAGAACTATATAATGGTGAAAGAGTACCATAATAATTGAACTGATTTAGCGATTTACCATGATTCAGAAGACTATCTTCAGTCCACGTGAATGAAAATATTAAATGTGTGCAGGTGAGCATTCAAGAATATTCATAAATCTCAACATTCTGGCCAGCAAGGAGTCTCTTGAACATTGATGCAAAAAAGTTTTAAGGAACAACTTTTACATGAAGACTGATAAAAAGATAGAATTTATGCATGAATAAAAACAGATCCATTATCGACAATGTTTAAATTTTGCTGTCTGTATTCAAGAGTTAGCAGGAGAGAAAATTTTTGATTACTAGTGATGAAGCTCAGATAAAAATGGTATATTTAATAAACAAAACTACAGGTTTTGGACTACTGAAGTTCGAGGGTTAATATCACTAGTGCAACCCCCTCAGGTACACTGTCTAATGCAATGTTATAACAAAAAGGGTCTTACTTTTCTTTGAAAATCAAGTACAGCAACAGTTATTGGCAAGCAATATTGAACAATGATCAAAGCTTTTTTATGCCTTTCAGTAGACGACGTTCCTGAGATGCTTCAGCAGGATAGAGTCAAGTGTCTAGACAACTAAGGAAAAATTTCGGGCAAGCCAAAAATTTCAGAAAATTAACCAAATTGGTCATAATGCTCACCAGATTTGATGGCATTTGACGATTTTTCTTTAGGGTTACCTAAAGGCAGTGAATGTACGACAACAAGCTCCAGACAATCCACCAGCTGAAGGATTACATCGAAATCACAGTGCTGCAGCCAGAAACACTTGACAGCTGTGAAAAATGCCATGAAAAGAGCCCACAGTTGCAAAGCCAACATAGAGGGTAATATAAGTGAAATTATTTTTCAGATAATTAAAACAAAAAAACAAACCCTCCATTTTGTAATGTTTATTATGAACAAGTAAAAATAATTAATAAAACTAAAAAGTTATTAAGTTTTAAACCCTTCATATGACTGATGAATCCTTCAGTGTAATGTAAGAATAAAAATTGACAAATGTCTTGAAAAAAAAAAAAAAAATATCTTTCTCTAAGAAATTTGCATAGCCAGAAAATCCAATTATGGTAAAGTATTGGTATGGAATTGTAGAGGAGGAGGATTATATAGTGAAGTTTGAATACTACAAAAACATTTTATGTTTAATTACTTAGTAGTTCAAAATTACTTTAGGTTACCAATCATAGAAGCGAAGAAACTGAGTAGGTCGAGATTAATTGAAAGTAATGCAACTGAATGTGAATAGTAAAAACAAGAGTTTAATCTTGAGGATACTATGATTACAGTTATTAACAATAAAGAGTTTCTAAGAATCAACACATGTAAAGAAAATATAGAGGGATAATTTTTATTATCAGTCCTGTTTCCATGGCTAAGTCTAAGGCTAATATATCACTGCAAAAAAAAAAAAAAAAAAAAACACCTATGGATGTAAGAGCAAAACTGAGAAACAATGGGTTTGTATAAGTGAAAACACTGTCCCTATAAGTACTACATAGCGGAATAAAAATGTATTTTTAACAGACTTAATCTATAACGACAACATCTGGGGGCACAGCAGTGCCCCCGCCAAGACGAGCCAAAGGCAGGAAGGGCACTACGTACCTTTTCTGGAAGTGTTTCGTCGTATTTTCGAACCCTCATACCTTCGGCCTAGATAATACTAGAGAGCTCAAATTTTCAGGATATGATGCAGTTACCAGACTAATGAAATACGCTAAGTTTCATTTATTTAGCTTTTATACTTTGGATTTTATTAATATCTAAAATACTTCGATTCCGTCACTGACTGACTCACTGACTCATGATCATCAAAACCTCTAGGGTACTTCCTGAAGTCCTAGAAAGCTGAAATTTGGTATGCAGGTTAGGATTAGCACACAAACAACAAAAAAATTAAGAAATCCGTAACTTTCACATTCCAACCCCTCATAAAGGGGGGGTCTGGTTATGTATTATCGAACCCTCATAGCTTCGGCCTGGATAATACTAGAGCGCTCAAATTTTCAGGATAAGATGCAGTTACCATACTAATGAAATACGCTAAGTTTCATTTATCTAGCTTTTATACTTTGGATTTTATTAAGATCTGAAATACGTCGTACCCTCAATGCTTCGGCCTAAATAATACTGTGTAATAATGTGATTTCTTCCAAAGTGCAAACAGCTTGTATATACAAGTTGACCAATAGAAAAACAGAAAAGTAGGGTATTGAAAAAAAAATCCATTTTGTAAATAATCTTAAAACTAAATTTAGTTGTAATAGATAATCCCACCCAAAACATTTCATGTAAAATAAGTTGCCAAGACTCACATGCTCATAACGCTTTCACTGTTAAAAAGTTATCAGATCTCATCCTACAAAAAGAAATGAAATCCCACCCAAAACATTTCATGTAAAATAAGGGGTTGCCAAGACTCGCATGCTCGTAACGCTTTCACTATTAAAAAGTTATCAGATCTCATCCTACAAAAAGAAATGAAATCCCACCCAAAACACTTCGTGTAAAATAAGTTGCCAAGACTGACATGCTCATAATGCTTTCACTGTTAAAAAGATATGAGATCTCATGTAGAGCCAAGCCCCTAACTCTACGAGGCCTAACTCTACAAGCCCTAACTCTAAAAACCCTATATCTTGGTCAAAAAGTATGGCTTGGCCGTTTCATGGAACTATTTCATCTCTCCCAAAACATTTCATGTAAAATACGTTGCCAAGATGCTCATAACGCTTTCACTGTTAAAAAGTTATCAGATTTCATATAGTGCAAAGCCCCTCACTATACATGCCTAACTCTAAAAACCCTACTATCTTGGTCAAAAAGTATGCATTGGCATACTCCATATCCTTTACATAACTCCATGGGATTGTCTGTGTGACAGCCACGAAACGACCAAGGCATACTTTTTGACCAAGATATAGGGTTTTTAGAGTTAGGGCTTGTAGAGTAAGGCCTCGTAGAGTTAGGGGCTTGGCTCTACATGAGATCTCATATCTTTTTAACAGTGAAAGCATTATGACATGTGAGTCTTGGCAACTTATTTTACACGAAGTGTTTTGGGTGGGATTCATTTGTCCAAATGAATTATAACCTAGAAAACCAAAGATAGGAAACTGAATCCAGATTGATATAGATGCTATAACATTCTATTAAATTGACTAAGTTGTTCCAAGTTTCAAAGACAATGGATCAATTGTTTTCATTGGAACACTGTGCAAAAGATAAAGTTTCAAAACAAAAACAGATAGAATAGGAATAGCCAAAAAGACTCACTATGTCAAATTATTTCCAATAACTTTTTGATTCATACATCTTCTTATATGTCTCAGAAAATGCCATTAAGGAAATTCCCAGAAAGTGTTCTATAAAAATTGCAATTGTTTTGCAACTTTTTAATTCATTTTATCATAATTTATGAATCGACTATCGAAATAATAATTGTTTTTTAAAATGGTAAGTTGTATAAATTTAAATCAAAATTAACATGCGGACCAAGTTAAAACTTCAAAGAAAACAATACAAAACCGCACAATAACGAACAACAACAAAAATCATACTGAGCTTATTTTTGTTGTTGTTTAGTTATTGTGCAGTTCTGTATTGTTTTCTTTGAAGTTTTAACTGGGTTCGCACATTAATTTTGATTTAATTACTAACATTTTATTACAACAAATTCTTACCAAGCTAAGTGAGTTGCTAGCATGAATTTGTTTTTACCCTCTATTATTGTTAATTTGATTTTTTTGAACTGAGGGGACATTGTTTTAATTGTTTGTCCGTTTAGTGTATTGTCCCTTTTCACTGAGCTGGGTTATGCTGGGCGGGATCGGGCTTAAGAGGGTGTGGGAACCCGAAACGGTGCAGTCTGCGATTCCCAGCAAAATATCCAAAATAAGCTCAGTGATTTTAGTTGTTTAGTTATTGTGCGGTTTTGTATTGTTTTCTTTGTATAATTTTACTGAAGCAATATTTTGTTCTTCGTTTATCTCAAATTGGAATAACACTGTAGATGCAAAAATGGGTTTGATTTGAGAGGAAGGATGTACAATAACTATGCACAGTGCCTGCTTGAACTTATTTTTGCTTTGCATCAAGGCAGACTTTTCTTTTAATCTTTGTATAATTCTCTTAAAACTTGCAGAAGACTTAATTGTTCACTTCTAGAATATATGATATCTCGATAAGATTCGGACTCAAAGTTAGCTCAAAAATCTTCAAAATGTATTTTTATTTCACAAAGAGCACGAGATCTTGTTCTCCAACTCGCAGAAATATTTCAAGTCGTTATACTTTTCAAGTCAGTGGTTTCTCAAATGCTTTGCCAGATCAATTGCTTACACTTCTATTCAATACAGGTAGTAAAATGATACTACAGGTTGAATAGTAGTAGAAAACAAAAATAAAGAATGTGATCAATTCATGTTAACATTGTGAAATGCTTGCTTGAAACTAAGTATTTGTACATTTTCAAAGGACAAAAAATTTAGATGCCAAATCTTTTTTTTTTTTTTTTAGTTTTCCTTCTTTTTCTTTCATTTTGTAAAATAGATTCACTAAAAGATAGAAAAAAAATTACTTTAGTTTCAAAACAATTCAAAAATGTCGCATTTTCAAAATATTTTCCTATTATTTTTTTCCTGAGAATTTCTTGAATGGCAATTTACTTAGACATTTTATAATTATTTCCAATGATGTACTTTGATTAGAATGGGATAAAATGTCTGTTTCACAACTGTTAAAAGAGTATGCATTATAATGAGCATAATTAATTTCCTACCTGAAAGGAAGTCTGGCTGAAATGGCAGTTGTTGGTGTACTGAAATAGCCAGGTCCTAATTGAGGTGAAGCCAAAGCAGAAGCTGGATGACTAGAATGACCATGAAGTATGCTAGGTCCTCTTGGATTCCCTAAGGTTGGAACGGTGTGATGTGATTGTGAATAATAAGCTGCATAGCTAGACTGAGGATGATGTTGGGGCACTCCAATATTTCGTCCAGCAGGTGGTGCGTAAGTAACAGTTGAAGTACCATGAAGCCCTAACAAACAAACTAACTTTTAGTTTAAAATGCTCCAATTTCACATCTTAAAAAAAAAAAAAAAAAAAAAAAAAAAAAAAACACCACCTCAAATCCTGATACAATAGAAGAGGTCCAATATGGAGCCCATTTTGCTTAGCAGTATTTCATTCACATTTTGCTTTTCATTACAATTTCAAAATACTTAATAAAATGTATTATAAAATTCTCTTTTGCCCTTAAAAGTCAACTTCTACAGAACACAGTGTATGTGCTACTGCAAATATAACTTCTCAAGGAGGGACGAAAATAACAGCATTTGTGTGTTCCAAACATTTGGAAAAAACAAAATAAAATAAAAAAAAACAACCAGTGCTTCATGTACACAGCAGAATTCTTTTCAGCAGTGTAAGCAAAATATGAACTTTTCTTTTTTTTAACGTAATACACAATAGTTTCGCACAATATGAATTTATGTAAAAATATTATGTTAATATTTACGTAAAAAAGGCACCTAAATCAGACCATAAGCATTAAAAGCCCTATCATTTTTATTGTATAAAGCAAAGATTAAAATAACTTTTCGTAGTTTGTTTGCTACAATGGTACAGTCTTCACTATAAAATGTAAATGCTTCTAATTTTAATTCCACAGTTACATAATATCTATGCCTTGCATGGTCTCAGTTTTAAGTCCATTGAGTGTTGCAAAACACTACAAGAAATACTGTACAGTAATCAATGAATGTTAACAAGTTACAAAAAAGCTTACCTGGAAATATATTATCTTCATTATTATATAATGAATATTGCAATAACGAGCTTTACGTAAACTTAATAGTTAGACAACTGAATTCATAAAAATCATTAAAATCGCTGTTGTGATTGTTTAAATGTATTTAAACAACCATGTCAGTATTTGAGGTTCGGACTTCAAATTTTTTCAATACTTTGGTATCTTGAGTATAAGTAAGGTATTTGAATAGAATAAATGGTTTTCAGAGGAACAGCCATCACTGCAAGGCAATTTCAGACCAACTACTGTCCTTGTTTTAAATCTTACTATCAGAACTCCAGCTAAGGTAGAGTCAGTGTACGAGGATCATTCCACGAAAATCCACAGCAGATCTGTACACTGCTGACAGAAGGACATGAAATCTTAAGTTGAGCCTACTTTGTCATCATCAAACACGATCTGTCTAAAATTTGTCTCGTCGCCTTATTGTTGACAAGATGTCCACACAGGATGGAGATTTGTGGAGATGTGACTGCGCAGACAAACAACTGACAATTTAACGTAACCAAATTGTTACAGGCAATGAAACTTGGTGCTTCCTACACAATTCGTAGACTACACGACAATCCAAGGTACGGCAGTTTCCCCGGTTAGAACAGACTAACAAAAGTGCCCCGAGACCAAAGCAAAATCAAAGCAATGCTCTGTCTGTTTTGTTTTTTGAAAATGGCATGATGTGATCCATCATGAGTACATACCAGATGGACAGTATCAATGGCACAATGGCACTAAGCATGTGTCAGTTCTAGGAAGTCTTTGTGAGACTATAAGACTTGAATGAGTGAGTTGAAAAAGGTACATATCCCACAAATTTGACAAACTAAACTGAGATAGCCATTTTCTTCTTTGCACGTATATACACCCATTAAACAGAAAAAGTAACATTTCTCAATTTTAAGCCTGCTTACCAGAGCCATGTAACAACGATTGAGTTGAAGAAGGGACATATTCCAGGAATATGTTCTTTTTTCAACTCAAAGCCGCGTTAGTACCAGTGGCAACCGCTGCAGCGCTGTGCTCAATAACATGTTGTGGCAGATGACCTGTTATGGTTATTTTTGTTAAGGTAATGTTTGACTAAATATAAAAAGCTATATGTATATATATTTACAAAGCACAATACATGGCGTGATGTAATGTTACATTACATAACATAATATATGCAAAAAAGAACTTTTATGAGTTTTTTTCTTCTCATTTTTAAAACACTGAGTTGAAAAAGGAACATATTCTTCAACACATTTACATAGTTTTATGCTATAAAAAGCTATATGTATATATATTTACAAAGCAAAATACATGGTGTGATGTTATGTAATGTGTAATGTTACATTACGTAACATAATATACACAAAAAAGAACTTTTATGAGATTTTTTTTCTCATTTTTAAAACATTGAGTTGAAAAAGGAACATATTCCTCAACATATTTACATAGTTTTATGCTATAAAAAGTTATATATCTATATATTTACAAAGCACACTGAGTTCGCTTCACTTAAAGGTAGAAATCGATAATAGAAATTTTTTTTGTAAAAAAATTAGTTTTCTTAAAAAACAGTTTTTTTTTAGTTTTCCAAAAGTTTACATTTTTGGAATATATAACTTTTTCAACTCACACATTCACTTGAAAGACCATCTCTTCCAAACCAATTCTAGGATTCTGCAATATGACAATGATTTGCAGTTGTGCTGAACCTTGTGAAAATAGGAACAACTGTTTTCCCCAGACCTTGCATACTCTCCAGATTTGGCCCATCTGTTTCCCAAGTGGAAAGGGGCCTTAAGCGAAGCAGATTTAATAGTTGTGCAGAGATTTTTGAGTCCACAACAGCAGCACTAAGATATCAAAAAATGTCTTCCAGGAAGATACTGAAATGTTGTACGACTGGATGAAGTGTGCAACTGCAGAGATGAATTACTTTGAAAGACAATAACATTTTACATTTTTTCTAGTAGTTTGTTTTATAATAGTTATCCAGGAATTAAAAAAATTAACCTCATGATTATGAACTGATGAAAGAAAAAAAAAATTGACATGTATATGCATGCAATAATCAAAGCCTTTTCTTTTTAGCTAACTCTTGAGTGTTTAATACTTTCTCTTACCATACAGTGTAGAATAAAGGTATTCGATTTCTTCCCATTTACCATGAAGACATTTTTTTCATTTTTTTCCCCTCATTTCTAGAAATCCAGTTTCAAAATTTGTTGCATGTCATTTTTCTCTTGCAACAAATTCCAGTTTTGTATGACAAAACAATAGCTCTGTTTTTTGCTTTAGGACAATAAACTTTGCAGCTTAGTTCGTATGTCCTTTTCCATACTTAAATGTTTTGTTCAAATGGGAAGGGAGGAGGGAATAATGGAAGTGACTAAAATTTCAATTAACAATATTAACAAATTAAAATAAATCAAACCTTTATTTCGTTAATCATTAAAACATAAAAATTCTTGTAGGTGGGGATAGGCAAGTGAAATGACCAGTATTTTAAGAGAACGAAATTTCACTATACCCATTCTTCTTCTCCATATTCAGTAAACTAATTAAGGTAATTTTAAAGAGTTAAGCAAGAAAGCAGAAACATTAGCTTTCTTAAAGGTTAGTACAATAATATTCATCACTACTCAATTGAATTATTCCCTTCATTTTTCTTAAGGATTATATTGAACTTATATTAAATTTAAAATCAGAGGCTACTTAAAAATAATAATAATAATAAACAAAATAATTTATTACCTGTGACTTGGCCATATGGATAGTCATTTTGTAATTGTGCATCAGGATATTTGTAAGCTGCATTGTATGTGTAGTCATGAAAAGCATTTTCAGGCTCGTCTAGCTCATAGCCAATATCATCTTCATAGTAATAGCCAGGATAATAATCTTCCTCCTCCTCAGGATTATCGTCCACATCAACTTGTGTAGCACCATTAACTTGCTGTGTATGTCGGCCCATTAAAGATATTTTTGAGAATTTTCTTCGGCGGCTTCTACTTACAAGTATCTGCTTATGAATATCCTCCAACTGACCCTTAAAACGCACAAAGTAAAAGATAAGTAAGATCACTTAAGATTAAATGAAAAATAAATATTAAACTGAACTTAACACCTTTAGACCTTTTTTGCAGAAAAAAAAGACTGCTAAGAAACATCTTACATAAAAAGATTAAACTATTGTTATTTTATAAGTAAATAAAAATGCCCAAAGTAAGGTTTTCAATATTGACTGGAATCCGGGACAGTTGTTTTTGCCTTATTAGGAGTCATCAACCAAATCTGTCTATAATGGTTAGGGGTGCAAAACCTTATTTTGTGCATTTTTGTTTGATTGCTTAAATACATGAACGTTAAATTTATTCTTTTTCACTATTTTAATCTTTTCTTATCCACTACTATCATTAGTGGCAAAGATAACGAATATCAAAATTAAAGACTGAATTCGGTAAGATGATATTGCTAGTTAAATGATTCCTTGTTATCCTTAAAAATGTTCAATTATCAAATTAATTTGTCTTACTGGCGCACTAACTGGAATTTCTATATACTAAAAATTTATTTATCCGAAACGATTTTTAGAATATTTTAAAAAAACATTTTTCCTATAATCAATGTTTAATAGCTTATACAAACGATTATGTAACTAACTCTATTAATAACGTTAAACTATAGTAAATAATAATAATAATAATAATAATAATAATTAGAGTACATGTTTCATGCAGTATATTCTGGATTATCTGAAATTCCTTTATCCGAAACAGGAGGGGTCCCATCAAATTCAGATAAACAAGAATGTCTTAAATATTCCTTATCAACATTAGTTATTTCACATATTTATGTAAACATAGCAATTGACTCAATGCATGCTTATAAAAATATGCTTAACCCTTTTACTGCCAGATTTTTTCCAAGTGTTAAGCTTAAAGTTATAAAAAACTATACAGAAGAGTTGCTTTCGAGTTTATTTAACAGAGGATTTTTTTTTTTTTTTATAATAATAAAAAAAAAAACAAACTGATGACTAATTAAAAATAGGCCTATGAAAAAAAACACCTTAAGTTACAATATCTTACAAATTTTTTTTTCAGAATTATTGATTTCGCTGTTACCATACTATTATAAAATAAAAAACAAGTAACTATTTTTAATCAATATATTCCGATCCACATGCAAATAACTAAAAGCCATGGAGATGCAACTTTTCTACCTGCATTTACATTAAAATATTAATATTGATGTGACTTTATTTTTCACATCAATTTTTAAATAGGCTTGACAGAAGTTCATCGGATATTTTAAAATTCTGATCATGAGTAACTTAAATAATTACAATACAATAGCAACTTTATCTTGATGTTTTTGACTTCAAACTGATAATTTTTCTCCTTCAGATTAAACAAATATTTGATTTTCTGTTTATTTGATTTCAACAGTTTGGAATTCTTGATTACATTATTTCAAACTGGTTAATTTTTCTTCTTCAGATTAATGTTACAGCACTCAATGATATGTATAGAATGTATAGAGAAGAGACCATTGGTCTTTGAAATCAAAATGAAATATTTTTCTCTATTCTTTGGAAATGGTAACTGGCTTTTTGAAATGAAACTAAGTAATATTTCATATCTACATTTTCTTTTATTTTTAATCAATACCCTAAAATGTGGAAAAGAATTCTTCCAAATTGTCGTTTTATATTTTTAATTGTTCTAAATTATAAGATTTTCATGGTATACTTCCACAGTTCTTAAATACTTTCCAAATATAAAAATACTCTCTTTAAAGTATTTTTCTCTATATTCATATTTCATTCAGTGAATTTTTCTAACGCAATACAAATGCAAAGATCATGTACAAAGCTTCTAAATTACATGAAATGGTTCAATCCCAACACGAGTAGATAAACAAATTTCTACTTTACTGACTAATTTAGGTTTTTCATATCCCCCCCCCATCTTTGTTTTTGATTGAATCTCCAACAGCAATTATTTTCATATTGTTAATAAATAGGTGACATTTCTCTCTTATTCCGAGTTGTAAGACTGCAAGCTAACTACATTTTGATTAATAATAACTTGAAATTACAGTCATCCTTCGACTTACGTTGGGGTTCCATTCCATCCGACAGGACATTAAGTCGATACATTAAAATCAACAGTTATAGGGGTTACAGACTTAACTGTAATTAGTACACTGACCCAAGCACTGTACATTTCACCGATATTGGATTGTTAACAATTATAGATAAAAAAAAAAAACAAGAACAGAAGAAGAGACCATAGTATTCACCAAGACTGTTGCTGAATTTTGAAGCTTTAGATTAGAAAAGGACCTTGTCACTGCTTCATCACTCGTCAATTTAATGGAAGCAGATCCTTTCACAGCCTCTATGATTTTATCCTTATTTTTCAAAATGTATCTATAGATCTATAGAATGAGACCATCAAAAGACATGTGTGATCCCATTACCAGCTTCATGTTGCTTTATAACTTGCAACCTTGTTCAAAATCACTTGCTAGCCTCTTTTTCTGCAATTCTTCCCTAGGTTTTTTGATTGGGCGTGTTGCACAAAATATCGTGAAATATGTAACAATAAATATACAAATAACCTATTTTTCAAGCACAAAATCAACTGTTGAAGACACATGCTGATTGCTGAGCAAAGTTGCAACTGCGCATAATACATTGTTGCTAAATAGAAACCTTTTTACTTTATTCTCACTTGCATCTAGTTTGAAAGCATGGTCGAAAATGTTATTTATTCCCTTATGGGCTCACGGACATAACCCGAGGGATGACTGTATACATTTCATTTAAACAAAAACAAAAACAAAAAAAAATTACCTTCAATTGTTCAACCACAATTTTGTTTTGCTTTAGTTCTTCCACAATTGAGCGGTTGGTTTCAATTAGGGCTTTATTTTGTTCCATTATAGTCTTTATCACAGCATCATGGGAATAAGCCAAGGACCGCATTTGTGCATCTAAGCGTTCAGGACTAGGACGATTATGCTCTTCACGATGCCTTGAGATATGCTCAGGAGACGGGTCACAGTTAGGTGGTGTCACAAAAGGCAAGCTAAGAGCAGGTATGTTCTGAAGTAAGGACTGAGAGCCACGGTTCCTTCGACTATCTTGGTGTTTGTGGGAATGATGCTGGTTTTCTGGATTACGATGAGGGTTAGGCGATTCAAGTTCTTCCTGTTCTACAGATTCTTGTGATGACAACATCTCATCTGACAGACCATCAAACTCATGCCTTTGAGCTATAATTATAAGCCATGCATTGGATTTTTTTTTCATACAAAGATTATGTATTACTGAAAGAAACTTCACTAACTGTAGCTCTAATATTAAGAGGGGGGAAATAAAAAATGCTTAACATGCAGAAAGAATGGTACCTACACATTAAAAAATTGTAATTACTTATTTACAGATTCTAAAATGATGTAAATGACATTCATCAGTATTATTGCAATTCAGATTTAAAAACAGATTACTGTCCTTTTTTGTTTAACTACTATAAGTTTGAAAAGATAATTTTTTTGAAAATTCGTTTTAGTTAAAACAAATTAAGTATTCTAAAACAAAATAAAATCAATGTAAGTATTGAGATCACTGATAATATTTAATCAATAATCAATCGTTAGCAGAAGTATATGGATACAAGATAGACCAATGAGTGTACACCTCGTCTCATATTCAGAAGTTTGAGCAAGCATGAAAACTTCATTGATTCAAAGAGAATGTATCGGCCTGTCTTGTATTTACTGCTTCTGCTGAAGATAAATCATTCACAGCAATGTAGAATTAAAGATTCCGTTTTGTTTTAGAATATTTTAACTAACTGCAATTTATGTGCTTTTCTTTTTATTACTGAAATTTAAAATTCAAATTACACGTCAACTATTTGAAAGAATTTGTTAATAAATAATTAAAATTTCTTCTAGCAATTTATACTACATGCAATGCTATACTGAAGGACCACTTTATTAGGACTTTTATCCAACAAGGTAACAGCAAAACTAACGAAGTTTATTTAAAAATCAAAAAATTTTGAATTAAAAGTGATTGTTGATCCAAAACCTAACAGTATTTTTAAAAGTAATTCTTTCATCATGCAAAATCACGATTCAATTAATCAACAAGGCATTTCCTCTCTTTTATGTAACTTCAGCACTGCAAGTCCTTGAAGTGGTCATTCAATTTATTTACCATGAAGCAAATCATAACCAAAGAAAAAAAAAAGCATTAAATTAGTGAATTCCATTGAAACACTCAGTTTAAAATCCCATCAAGAATTTGGATCTTAAAGACTTGAAAAATGAAAAGGCTGATAATTTTTTCTTACTTTATATTAAATTTTATATATATATATCATTTGAATTTGAAGCTCTGAAATGGGGATTTAATAGATTTCTTTGCTCCTACTTTAACAAGTTCAATAATATAATCAGGAACTTTCTACCCAAAATGTTCTGGAATATGGACTTTAGTATCATGATTAAGCAAATATTAAATGTTGGCCTCATTGGAAAAAGCGCCATACATTGTGGAGTTTTCCCAACACCAGGGGGAGAGTGGCAGCAACTTCCGATTTCCGTGTTTAGATAGGCTCCTACGATTAGGGCTATCATACATGAGGTAGGAGAGGTTTTTATTTTTTAAATGATGTGTTTTGAGAAAGAAACCACGACATTGCGGTTTTGAAATGCGCGTAAACTGTTTTTAGGGTTTTCATGTACTTTTAACGCTTGATTAGCATTTTATTTTTTTGTGTTCTTGTGTTGATATTGTTGGCTATTTCAAATCAAGTTCAATAATACTTTAAAAAATTCAAAATATTTTTCACTTCATTAATTACGAAACAAAAACTATTTTAACCCTAAATGTAATATATCGTAATGAAAATATCAACAGTTGTGGCAAAACTTAACTTATTAACAATTTTTTTTCTCCCCCTTGTCGAAATCATTTCAAGGAATTAATTATATCAAAACTACATTTTTACAGAGCTTTCTGCAAGGTTTTATTTATTTTATTATTTTTTAGTTAAAATAAGTCTCCGTAGATTGTTTACGATCAACACTGTATGGCATTCTGCATTGGTGTTATTGGTCCAAAAGGCAACTTGAGCACTAAATTGCTCTAAATGTGAATTTTTGAAGAGGTTAGCTAAGAACATTTTCAAGAGAGCATTGAGAGTATTTTTTTTTTTTACAAACTAACAATAAATTTAGGGTTCTTATTTGTAGAAACCCTTCCTGGAAAATACCACTCATTATTTTTATTTTATTTACAAAAAACCCACTACCTCTTGAATTACAAATTTCTCTTAAGTTTTAAAGTATAATCTTAATTAAAATAGGATTGTGAACCAATATTTCCTTCATTACCAAATCCTTAAAATCTTCTTTAGAACTTTATTCTATGAAATAAGAGTTTCAACGGAATTCTGTTATAGCCTCACAAACAAAATTAGTGAAATAAAACATTCAAAACTTAAAGCATTCATGCATATATAAATATATATATATATATATATATATATATATATATATATATATATATA
>JAFIDM010006943.1:36697571-36748881 GCA_023159025.1 Thereuonema tuberculata | reverse complement strand
ATATATATATATATATATATATATATATATATATATATATATATATACACAGGTTGACATTCGAAAATTGGCAACCTCTGGACCATAGTGTCAGATTTTTTTATGGTTTATATATGCTGTATATACAGGGTGATTCACGAAGATATGCAGAAACTTCGGGAGCTCATTCTACATGTAAAAGTTATATAACCGTAGATCCGGAAATGCTTCAAGAAACTGTAACACCAGACCTGTTAAGCCCTCTTGGAAAATAAACGGTCCAATCAGCTGATAATGAATTATTCTGTTTATTGGGAATTTAACAAAGTTATTATCGGCCATATGTTCAACATGTGTTTTGTTCTGACGAAATGTTCATTTAATCGACCATCTATTCATGTTCTGTATACTGTATTTGCACAGTTTTCTTCAGAATTAAATGTTCTACAAATTCTGTTGTAAACATTTGAGTGTCTAACCTACTTTTCAAACATTATTGTACGTCAAATGGCAAAAACGTTGTTTAGCGATCCCTCTTTTGTAGGTTCCTGGGGGATACGCTTACAAACAAAGGGAGATACAGTTCTGTGACAAGTTTCATTCGATTTTTCAGGTCAATAACTATAAGATACCAACCAATGATTTCGCCCCTTAATTTACCTTCCCAGACTTCCAGCAAGTCTTCATTTCACCCAGGGTACTAAATTATGGGCGAAATCTTTCGGTAGCCGTAACGCGCTACCGAAGCATTTCCGGATCTACGTTTATATAACTTTGTTTCTTTACTTTTACATGTAGAATGAGCTCCCTAAGTTTCTGCATATTTTCATGAATCACCCTGTATATTAAACAGAAAATGATTACCGTATATGCTTCAATAGAGGCCCCCGGCGTTTATTTGCAAAACTAGGCTCGGCTCCCAGCGCTTAATAGAGACTGGCTGCTATTAGAGGCCGGCCATTATTAACAAAATCAGAACGCAATATTTTTACACATAAACACCGGCTAATATTACAAACAGCTACTTTATTTGAATTTCACATGCTACATAAGACTGTTAAAGATAAATGGCAATGTCTTCCTGAAACTTTCGCTGTTATTCTCGTCTGAATCCTCAATGACGGGCAGCCGCCTCACCGGAAGTTTCTTTCGCGTATTCCACCGTGTGAATCTTAAAGGCAATGTCAAATGGTCGTTTCGGCGGCATTTTGTAAGGCAATGTACCATAAGGTATTACGCACGACTATAAAGATATGGACGCTTACACTAGTACCGGTAGGCAAATATCAAAGACCAGGCTACTGTTAGAGACCGGCTACTATTTGGCCGTGTCCCCTCTGCAGCCCGGCGCTTATTAGAGACCAGCGACAATAAGAGCCTCGGCGTTTATTGGAGCATGTACGGTACCTGTATAGTCCTTTAAAGAAAATTAAACACTAATGAAAAGCAAATGAAAATTTAATATTCACCAACTAAATAAAATAGTTCTACAGAATTTGCACTCCGAAATCCATGCCGGAAATCTGAAGGAACCGGCTTATCCATGGCTGGATTATTGAATGTCAACCTCTATATATACATATATATATAAAGCAAATATCAACTGATATTTCAGAAAATTAAATTATTTTTTCTGTTTTAATATTAGTAGTGTTAACTGTTATTAACTGAACAAGCTAATAACACATGCTAATGATTTGCTAATGTAACATACCAATTCTGAAGCAAGAGAAGAGAGCAGCTAAAAATGAAAAGTAAAAAGAAAAGAGGGTGGGAACGAATGGAAAAAGAAAAGAAAAAAAAAAAAAAAATATGTAACCAAATTACATAAAGCAAAAACTAGAAAAAAAAAAAAAAAGTTTTCCATGAATAAATCAATCTTTAAGCATGTGCTAATAAAAATGCCACTACAAATGAAAAAATAAATAAACTATACAACAAAATTTTCTATTTCATCCAAATTTCAAAAATAAAATAAAAATCAGCAATTCAGCAAATTTGAAAATTAAGTTGACAGTACGAAAAAAACTACTCAACAGCCATGAAAATACAAAAAAAAAAACATTAGTTTTAAATTTTGCTTCTTTCCTTCTTCTTTATTATTTTATTTGATTTTATTATTTGATACCAAATAATTTCTAAATTATGTAAATTTCTGAACATGACTTAACATTCTCAATTTATGATATTAAATTAATATCTTTTTCACCCACCGACTGGACTACTAATGTATCTCGGATTCGCAACAAATTCAAGTTCTATCAAATCATTCTGAAATATTTGTAAATTAATTTCATTACCTGTATCTGGATCAATCCTTGCTAATTTTGTTTCAATATCTTCTATTTCATCACAAAGGACTGTATTCAGGGGATGTTTTCTGTCACCTCTGATACGATCCAAAGTTACATAGAGAGCATCACGGGCTCTAGTAAGCAAAATAATGTGCTTGCTTCGCATTTCAGATGTTATTGTTTCTCTGGGTTTATTGTATTCTTCTGCCGCAAGTTTTTTGTAAATCTATTATAAACATATATGCTTTAATTTATTTAATACTATTTTTTTTTTTTATATAATCATTAAAAAAATTTAAAAAAAATTAAATCAGAAATGCACAAGACTAAAAGATTTGCACTCTTAGCTATCACGGACGGGGAAACTGGGACGGCAGTTTCTGCCTTATTAGGCGTCCTTAGCCAGTTTTACCCTCCATGGTAAGCCTAGAGTGCATGCAACAGTTAAGAATCACACACCCACCAATGCAACCAAATAAAAACACAAGAATAAAATATAAAAATACATAAATTACTCTAAACCCTTCTGTCCGTGATAGATAAGAGTGCAAATCTTTTAGTCTTGTGCATTTCTGATTTTTTTTTTAGCTAATAATATGCACATTAAACTATTTCTAAAAAAGTTTAACTTGGGATAAAAAAAAAAAAAAAAAAAAAAAAAAAAAACCACTTTAAAAAATTGTATTTTTAATTGATATTAAAAAAATAAAATAGAAATGCATACCACAGCTTGGTAAAATGATGCATAGGCTGATTTTAAACCTTCAAAGGCAGTTATTGCCTCTTCATGATGACCAGCATTCATCGATTGACAAGCCAGATAAAAATGTCCCGATTCCAGTAATTTCTTTACTTCTTCAGTTGAAGGATCTGCATTGTAGCTCTCAAACAGTCTAGATTTTGGGATCCTATTAGAAACAAAAGAGCCGATTTTAAATGAAACTCAGCAAAGGAAACTAAATGAATAATTTTTATTTTATAAAATTTCACATATTACTTTAACACAGGGTCCTCAATCTTCTGGCTTAAATTTTTATTAATAAAAACAAGATCAGCAGCCATTTCAGAAGGAATTTCAGTTTTTGAGAATGTTCATTAAACCTACCTGTAGGTCTGGTTGTTTGCCAGTTTTTCAAGCATTCCAACAGCAGCTTTCCAGAAATGAGCTGCCCTGTTTCCCAAGCTGTTAATTTCATTGGCACGATCTAATTCATTATCCACTTGATTTTTCAATTCTGATGTCTGTAAAAGAATTTACTTTTTATCATTAATAACAGTCTAAATATATTAAAGGCTATTTTTGTAAATAAATATTTGCAACTCATTATATATATATATATAACTTCATTTTTCCTGTTTTTAGAAACATGAAAAGCAGTGCACAAGGAATTCTCATTTACAGAGCATTACTATTATTTTTTTTTTTACATTATTCTGTTTAAAAAATTGCAGCAGATATGGGTATTTCAGAGTTAACAATGCAACACAATGTTATTTAATGACAATTATCACATACATTTCTCTGAATAGATGACTAGCATCAAAGGTAACAGTTGCAATTCACAGAAATGAGGAAATCATTTACAAATGAATGTTTTTTTTGAAATCCCTGAGCAGTCTGAGAAAACTCCAAGTAGTGGTTATTAGTTATTATATACTCCAAGCACAGTTATTACAAACATGCTACATAAGCTTCAAAAGCTTAAACAATTATTCAGATAGAAATTAGTACAGTTTGGACAGAATCATCCCATACTTAAAAAAAAATGTTGCAAGAATTTCTTATTTATATAAATATGTATCATCTTCATATAAGAAAACTAATATCCTTTACTTGCTACTTGCATTGTCTTCATTAAAAGGGGATCATTAGCTGCATTAAAAATTATATCTGATAAGTTAACAGGGTTTTTTTTTTTTTTTTTTTTTTTTTGCTTGGTTTTGTTTTTCAACCGAATTTAACATATTAAGTGATGAGGAGTAATGTCATATTTCAGAAAGACACTGCACCAAAGAAGTTGTTCTTACTGATATTCAATTTTTATCTTTTTATTTCTTTTTATAAAGAAGCTGAAATATTACAAACTTTCAAAAATTACTTATTTTTATTTAAGGCAGAATCATTCCATAAATTATTCCTGATAACCTAAGTATGACAAAAACTAGATCAGAATCCTTTACATGATTCACTTACCATACTACAAGTTTCAAACAATCATTTTCTTTTTAAATGATATTAAATATTCTTTAATGGATTCTCGAAGGTAAAAAGAAGAATAAACTACAGATACAAGAATGGGGAAAGAAATATTGGCAATATTTTGGTTTTAATAACTGAATTATATCACATTCATTCTAACATCAAACATTTTAAAAAAATTCATACTTCAAAAACATTCCTACCCTATCAGCAAAAGTCTCTGCTAGATGTATTACTAAGTTAACATCCATTCCATGACAGCCCATCACACGCACAACTTCAATCCCATGCTGCAAGATTCTTCGCAAATCTCCGAAGTTTTCACTATTATACACAAAAATTTAAAAATGGGAGAATAAAGCATTTTTTCCCACCCTCGGAAGTCAACAGCACATTTTAAAAAGCACATCAAGTTAACAAAAGTTTTTGATTTTCTGTAAATCATACTGGACATTTAGCAACAGCATCAATGGCAAGGGGGAAAAAAATAATGACAAAAGTCTCTATATGATTATGCTTAATAATAATAATGCTTATTTTAATTACTAACAGTATAAAATTCCGAATCCAATTATTTTAGGACTTTGGTAATACAGATTTCTGGATCTCTTCCCCCTCCCCACCGCCAAACTTGATCAATAGAAATAAAAATTGGATATTTTGTTGGCCCAATGATCATTAAGATTTTTAAATGGCTGGGATAAAAGAAATTATTTTTGCCACATCTTTTTCTATCCCCTCCCCTCAAATGTTGGTATCTATGCATTTCAACTTTCTTGCATTGATTGCCTTCTTGGTTTACAAAATTTTATTAAATTAATGTGCTTTTAAAAAAATACATAAACAAAATTCATTACAAAAACTGGCACTGAAATATTTTTGTTATAAAAAGTCAAATAAAAATTGCAATGATAATAAACATTTTATTATTACTATACGACTCTGATATAAAATTAAAAATGGCAAAGCAAGAAGTCATAATTTCACTGAACAGTTCTCGATGCTTAAGGTTTGAAAACAAATACAAAACATTAAAATTTCTTTATTAATCATTTTTGTTTTTTCCTCTTTCAAACTGAACTGTTCGATAATTTTAGCTTAGAATTTAAAATCAAACTGAGTTCTTCAATAAAATAAATGTTTCATATTACTGTTCCACCAGAATAACTTTTTTTTTTTTTTTTAATGAAATACTTAATATTTGTAGGAATTAAAATTTAGATTGCATTTCCATTTAGATACTTATCTACAGTTATCTTTTACAATATTTTCTTCAGATAGCAAAAAAAAGCTTTACGAGCACAAATATTCATCAAATCAACAAATGAGAATAGATTTACAGAAATATAATGACATCTGATCAACTTATTTACTTGTCTTCTTTATGTATTTATTATTTTATTTAAAGTAAAATTAAATTACTTAAATCTGCCAATCTAATGTAATACATAGATCATATTGGGTTTACAGAAAAGACAGCAATAGCTTTTAAACAAACCACGCTGAGGGTTTATTGTAAATCTGTACAAACAGCAGTTACAAAAAGATTAAATAATCTTAAAGATTTAAACATTACTTGCAATAACAATCAAATTACTTTTGGATAAAATTTATAGTCTTCACAACACCAATAAAATTATATAAATTAAACAGGAATATTTTTGAAAATTTGGACTTTGCAGAAAGGTCTAGTCGATCTGCCAATTTTACTTTTCTGTATCTTGCCCAGTTACAAAATTACAAATTGAAATTTTTAATAAAGCTTCTCAGAAAAATATAATTAATTAAAGATTATTTGATTGAGCTAGATTTATAAGAAACATCTTCCAAAAAAAAAAAAAAAAACAATAACAAAAGAAGCCGATTTTTAAAAATTTTGTTTCTATTTGCTCCTTTTTTAAGTAATGTTCATATCCAATTATTCCTACGAAACCTTTAAATGAAAAACTTATGTGTATAACGACACAAATTTAGTTAGTTTTGATTCTAATAAAATTGTTTCATATCAATTGTAATATGATATGACAATATGATAATTTTATGATAGTAATACTATCTCCGCTTTTAATTTATTGAAACTGGTTTTAGATTTAATGGAAATGCAATTTTATTAAGCTTCTTTAAGAAAATGAATGTAACTAAAAACTAAAGAAATGCAATTTCCAGCACTCACTTGGCAATATTTTTAAATAAAGTGTAGGCTGCTGACCACCACTGGGCCTGTTCTTGGGTACACAGCCAATCTGATATGTTCACAGGAAGATGGGTTGAAATATCGACCGACGTATACATGATTGTCTGACGTTCTTCCAACGCCAGAGCACAGGTACGAACTACAAACAGAATTCAAAATTACACAACAAAGAATGACCATATTGTAGAACTCATTAACATTTTTCAAAATTCATTTACTATTCTAAAAACTAAGTCAAAACTTTTCAACAAAAAAACCCTGATGGTTCAATGGAAACTAGACTGGCGCATATGCCATTCAAAGATGTAATTAGATAAGGAAAACGGAAATTTCCCAACATGCACCAAAGAAAACAGCATGTTTTCAACAAAATTCCTGCCTAGAACTTGTCAAAGTATGTGGAGTCCAGAAAGGACACTTCATCATTATAATGAATTTTCAGCCAGACTTACCATTTCGATGACAAGCTCAGATAGGCATGAAGAGTTATGGAACCCCACACCCACTCCCAGATCTGAGCTCTAACAATAACAAACAAGATAAGAAAAATAACTGTTAATCAACAGGATTTGAACAAATGTCCCTCAACTTTCGGGCTATTTCATTATAAACACCACAAAAATGTGAAATAATCATAAAAGGAAATAAGTTTAACATGCAGTTAAGGAAAAAAAAAAAAAAAAAAAGGAAACAATCTATAGGCATGAATTTGTTGTTTTGTTTGGTGCATGTTAGGAAATTCCTTTTTTCCTTAACAACTAAATTTGAATGTTTAACTGATTTCCTTTTAAGATATATTAGATATTTAGGCATCTTTCAAGTTTAGTTTTTAAGTTTCATTTAAATGAATTTATATCTCCTTTTATTTTATAAATGAGTCAAGATTTCTCCCACCCTTAATAAATCTTTTTTTTTTTTTTAAATCGAGTTTATTTTACTTATATTAGGACATTTGTTCCCAAGCGCAACTGAGGATTAGTTTATACATACAATCTTGAAAGGTTAAAGTTTTAAATGATAATTTACCTAATCACAATTTATTTATTTGATAGGTTTAAAAACCACATTGTTTTAAGCCTAAACCACAATGACTAAAACTTAACTGAAAACTCATAGAAAATCTATCTACATGAAACCTCACACACTTCTTCCAACCAATGGTGCAACCTATTCATAATTACAAAGAAATATCTCCTCGTCAACAAACAACTTTTGCCAACCAATGGTGCAGCCCATTCGTAATACAGAGAAATATCTCAAGTCAAAAAACAATTCTTACTCGTTGTATAGTCCTGCAATACAGCAGGTTTCACTGTTAAACCAATGTATAAGTGGCATAATGGGGCTATCATGGGGGGAAACTCCTTTTGACAGAAACTGTTCTTTAGGAGTATAGATAGTCTGCATCTCTGTAGGTCAAGTTCTGGAGAAATATAATATTTACTGCAATACGTAACAGTTGGCAGCCATGCTCCTGATTCCTTCCCAAATTTCAGCAATTAATATTAACAAATAGTTTCTCATAACAAAAAATGTAAAATCTACATCTCGGTGTTACAATAATACAATTTCTACACAACACTAAACAATATTTGCATTTTTAAATCAAGTGATCAAGAGCTCGAGATCTTTGAGTTATAATATATTTACTGATAATTTATGAAATTATTACTTTTTGGTTTCAGCTTCTGAAATATAAGCTTTTAGTAATAATATATTGTGAAGTTATGATCTGTTGCATTGTTTCACAGAGCTAATAAGTTCTAAATATAAGTGGAATTGATTTCTATAGTTACACCAATACACTAAATCCAGATTTCTAATAGTCAATTATCTTTAAGTTCTGAAAAACCATGCAGTTACTGATCCTATGGAAAATGGGGTTCGATTTCCTAAGTCCTCTTCACTACCCATTACCATAAATAAATCATTGAATGTACCATTCTTTTACTACAGTATGTATTTTATAAAGGTATTTTTTTGCTTATGTTTAACAAAACTTCCTGCATAAAAGAAGCATAACATAAAATTTGGGAATACACACTTCAACTGAGAACACATAAAATATCAGAATTACATGGAGAATTGTTAACACATCAGAAACTGCGAGAACAAGACCGAAGCTTCCCTCGGTGGAATTTGTGTCAAAGCTGCAAGGTAAGCCTCAAATCACTACCGTATATGGCCACTAAGAGACCATTTGTGTGGCTAAATGGGTTACACTTTTATAGAAATGTATAGGTGAAACTGCAGGATCGGAGTCAGTAGATAACAAGGATTACTATTTCTAACAAGAACATTAGTTATGCTGCTAAAATTAACCGGATTAAAATGATAAAAGATATGATGAATCAAAATAAAAAGAATTTTAAGTAGAGCAGCTTCAAATAGTAACGATTCAGTCAATTCTAAAGGTGTTTTTTTAATGAATACCTTCAAACAATTGCTCATCAAGTAGCACTTGCAAACTGTAAGATTATTTAAGGACTTGTTGAAAAGTTAATCTTCAAAAGCTACTTACAGAGGAAAAAAACTGCTAAAGATTACATTCCTTTAACAAAAAAAACCTATAAAAGCCTAATTAAAAAAAAAAACAACTTACCAGTTGCATACAAGAAGGAGTCAATATCAAGCTGGCACAGTGTCTCAGGAGCTGAAGTATTTAAATTATTTACACTGAACTGCAACCCCTCAAAAATTTTAAATCCATAATCAGGCTGTACTTTATCTTTGACATTATAATACTGCAGGGCTAACCAAACAATGTGATGCAGGCTATTTGGATATAGAAGGGACGCCACTAGAATAGAAAAGAAAGTACTTAAAATTTCTAGCTTGACCATTAAGAAAGGACTAATCCAATATTAGATATGAAACTGATACTTTTTAAAACCGCATTAAACAAAAGTCTTACCATCATCATATTCATGTAAAGCTTTGATGTCCGGAAATTCAGGTGTGAATTCAGAAACTGAACTTTTCATAAACTGTGAAGTTGCCACAGACTCTCTGTACTCTCTGCTGCTGAACACCCTCTGAAATATCTTTTCTTTTCCAGAAGGACTTTGTATCTGTTGTTTTAATTTCTGTAACCATTTCACTCTGTCTTCCTGACACAAGCCAATGACTACATGACCTGCAAAATTATGAAAAACCATTTTAGAAGAAAGTATGAATGTTTGGAAGTTATTTTAAGTAAATGTTCTAGGTTTTTATGTGTACAGAACATTATCAATAGAATTTACACAAGTGAAGTTAATGGAAGTTTAAATTACCTCGAGTATTTCTGCTTTTTTTAATTTAAATTATTTTTAGTTCTGATTAATTACCATATTTATCGGTGTATAACACGCACCCTAATTTTAAGGAGTAAAAAAAAACTTAAAATTTAAAATAAAAGCAGTATATGCAAATAACATGGATAGACTTTCAGCCCTAAATTTTAGGAAAAAAAGTGTGTTATACGCCAATAAATACAGTACTTAAAGAAAAAAAATGCTCGTTTCTCAATTTCTACTTTGCTATCTCACAAAATTACAAAATGTTAATACCATACTGTAACATTACTTACCACACTGACTTAACCTGAAGCAAGCCTGCTCATACCAATGGTGGTACACCTTCTGCATTGCTTCAGATGCTTGAGAAAACCAAGACGATTGCAGATCTAGTGGCTTGTACATATAAGATAACAGAAGCAAGGTAGAGCCCATGAGAATTGCCTCCTTCATATTTGCTTGATCCTAAATAAATAAAAATTTAGCAATTTACAAACAGTAAAACCAGGAAGCTTCAAATATTCTAACAGCTGGAAATGATAAATTTAAAAAAAATAAGCTTTAAGCAGTCAGAAACATATATTTCATGTTTAAAAAAACAAAAAAAAAACAAACAAACAAACAAAAAAAAAAGCTCAATTAAAACAAAATGAACTGGATTTCACTAGATGTTTTAAAGGTCTTAAACTTCCAATTCTCTTTAGGGTTGTGAATTTCATAAAAATGGTGTAATAGCTGCATGGAAAGTACACCGAATTGAGAAAATTCACAAAAAAAAAATTCATAAGTCTTAAGATTTACATGTATGACCTATATATCAAAGTCTTAGCTTTTCAACTCAATGGTACGAAATCTTCTGTAAAACTGAATGTAGTCTTGAACTATTACTCTATATTCCATCAACAGACCTTATATTTTCTCTTAAATTTAACAATAAAACAATATTACTAATAGCTAATATCTTTTCCTGACATTCTGATATAACTGGTCATACATGTAACTACTAATTACAAATCAAAATTAATTTACCTTTTTTGCACGAATGAGAATTAAAGTACCAAAATGGAAATATAATTGCCCATTCATGTGATTAAGGAATGCCTTCCATGCATCTTCATGTTTTTCATTCAGCTGCATAGCCTTATATAAATGCTGATCAAAACTACAAAAGAAAAACAAAACTTATTTTAGTTTCGAAATACAATTTATGCTTGAGAAGCAATGAAAAAAAAAAAAAAAAAAAAAAAAAAAAAAAAAAAAAAAAAAAAAAAAAAAAAAAAAAAGCTATTTCAAAATAATATTCCTAGTCTAAATTAAAACAGAAACTTATCTACATTTCAGTAAGATCGCACTTTTTTTTTTTTTTTTTTATATCAATAATGTAATAATACTTGTATTTGAGTAAAGTTAAATTTTTAATGAAAAAATCTCATATTTCATTAGGCTTAATAACTAACATTTGTTATTGTTATTACTTTACTTGAATCTACTACATTAGTTACATTTGAATCCAGTTAGAAACTCATTGAGATTCTCTTTCAAAAAGTTTATTGTTAATTATATAAATTTTGTGTGTCAGAATACATTGGGGTATTTAAAAACAAGATTTATTTTCATAGCATCAGCTGTGTTCACGTGGAATTCTGGATTGTTAATCGCTCTCTAATAAAGAATTTGCAGAATTATTCCTAACAAAAGGAAGAAATTCAAAACTAAGACGTCTCAGGATGGATCTTGATAAATTTCTCTTAATTTCTGAATGTAAATTTTGTTAAATTAAAGGCTTTAAGAATTATTAAATTCAATACTTTATGAATATTTTCCAGAATGATTCACAGAAATGAAACAGGCACTATATATTCCTAAACATCAATCAAAACTTTCTTCAGAATACATCAGAAAACATTCCGATGTATAGAATTATTTATATTTCAGTGTAAAGATTGATCCTTTTGAATGATGATATTATTGCAATAACAAATTTATGGTAATCTACTGTTTTTAAACTAGTCGTCGCATAACTGTCCACTGAGATATCAAAATCTGAGGTAACAAATCCTCAAACTTAATGCCCAGAAATTAAAAAAAAAAAAATCCTTATAAAATAATGAGTTTAATGGCTGATGTTCCTGTAGTAGATGATCTAAAATCAATCTGACAAAAATTGATATTGCAAATTCAACATTATTACCAGAAGAAAACAGAAGATTCTACTATATAAGCTGTGATGTCCGAAGGTCAAGGTGCCAAATAAACATCTCAACTTTCTAAACTAAATCAGAGGAAGTACATGATCAATGATATTAATGACAACTGTTTATGCCCAGTAGGTTCTCAAGACTACCTTGATGGCTATCCATTTTGCCAATACTAGTTAGAAAAATTTCCTCCATTACAGTGATGCATTTAATCCACATTGCAAAAAAACATTGTAGAACAAACACCACCACTTTACTGAATTGAGCAGTTACAGTGACTAGTTCATAACATCATAAAATCTGAGTTTATTAAGACTCACCTATTCAAAGCTGTAGCACTATCAGCAATGCTGGATGTCTGATTGTTTCTGAAATTCATAAATATTGATTATTAACCAGCAAAGTAGTATTAACTGTACATTAAATGTTATTAAATAGTTAATTTTTTTTCTTTAATTACACTAAAATTCAGAAGGAAAAAACAAAACAAAAACCAAAGTCTTACTTTTTAAATTTTTCTTTTTTTCGCTTTTCTTCTAAAATTAAGTAAACTAATCTGTCTGTGGCACTAAGAAAGTTTATGTAAAAATCTTTGTTGCATTCCTGTGTGTTATCTTCAAGGTATGACTAAAAAGAAAGAAAAAAAATTCTTAATGAAACTTAAAATTTGAAACATATACTGAAAACTCGGATTTCTAACAACGTTTTGGTTGATGTGCTTCACCAAGCTCAAACATTATTGTAGATTGGTTAAAAAAGTCCTAAAATTTTCTTGTTTAAAAAACAAAATAACTTAATCAATATAGGATAAGAATAACTTGCCTCAAAAACATCATTTAGACAGTAATACCAGTCTAGGCTGTTGAAATGAGGTTTCTTCGATTCTACTTGAACAGCATGTTCGTAAGCTTCATGAATGCGCTCTGTATCCAAGTATAATCTCAATAACTTTATCCTTAACTTGACATCCCTTGGCCGAGAAGCCTAAAATGAAAAATTATCAGAAATAATTTCATTAAATTATTTCAAAGTAATTATTAAAGAAAGGACGAGATATTTAGATGACTCAGCATGTAACTAAAAATAATTTTTCCTAGTTAGCCTATATTTTCAAATAATCTGAAACCTAAAAACTTCATATATCCACATTATTTCCAGTGTTTCGAGTTGTTAACTTTTGGAGAATAATATATAGCTATTTCTGCAGAAAAAAAAATAACATTACAAATATCGCAAAGAATAAAAGAGGAGTGGTGCCTCAAAGGAAAAAATACACAGTGAAAAACTCACCAATGAAAATTAGTGAGAAAATTCATGTGCCAGCAGTGAACAGGCATCAATAATTTTTTTTAAAGCATAAAAATTCAAACTGCGCATTTGAATTATTAATAATAACAATGGGCAAGACCAAATTATTTACAAGTGACATCCTGGAACAGCCGTTTCACACTCGTTGGCAATCATCAGCCAGGAGAAGTCAGAGTGAGGTCTGATGTCATTTGTAAATAATTTGGTCTCACTCATTGTTATTAATAAAAGAGGAGCTTAGGGAAAAGTCTACCAAGTTCATACCGAGTTAAAAAAACAGTAATGTGCAAAACCAAAAACTGCAGTTCTAATTTTAAAAAGCTATTTGAAATCAGGGCTGCTTTCAAAATAAACTCTAGATAAACCTTTAAGAATGGCATTTTCTATAAGAAAGCTTCAGCATTACTCAAAGTCTAACATTCTGTTATCCAGAACATTTAACTAAACTAGCTGACAATATACAAATAAGCTTTTTATTTTGAGTATTAAAATTATTGGCATTTTCTGTTAATAATTATTCTTACTGCTCTTATGAATAGTCTAAGAAGTGTGATAATTTTTATAATTAGAGCTTCGCAGCTTTGTTAAAGCAGCTTAAAGATATTATGTTTTAGAGACGAATGAAAGGATTAAAAAGAGGCCTGGTGTATTTCCTTTATAAAATTGGTAAACAGGAAATTGATATTTTTTTTTTTCTGAATGCATAAAAACTGAAGAACTTATGAAAATAAAAAATGACTGTAAGCCTTTATTCAAATGAATTATACAAACATTAGGGGTGGGCGAGAAGGGGTGTTTTGATTCGAGTCGAGTAGTTGAGCCAACTACTCGAGTATCGAGTCGAATAGCACGGGTTATAAGAAAAAGAATTAGTTTCCAATAGTTTTTATTATAAAATTTAAAACAAACAATATTCCTTATCTCTGAGATACTGGTTTACAATTATATAGGCCTACAAATGTATAAACTCAAAATTATAAAATTTTGACTTAATCTTTTTCTTTTACTTTACTTTTAATGTTAACATGTGTAAATAAATTGATGAATTTAACTGAAATGACCATACTTCAAGATACAAATATAGTAAAAAAAGGGTCAAGTGTAAATAAAATAGTGTCAGGTAAGTATTAAGCAGGCCTAATATAATTCTAATATTACATTTAGAATTAATCAAGCAAGTAAAGTACCCAAATAAACTACAATTGCAACATGTAAATTATAACTCAATAAATGTCTCCCAAGAGATGCTAGCGATCCTGGTGGCTGGCTGTTACATTAACTCAGTCTGGCAAGTACATTGCAATGTATTCAAAAGGAATCAGCTGATACTATGACCACTTGGAGCACTGTTGTGTTGATCAATTTCGTATTTCTGGGGAAAACTAAGTGGAATGGATTAAAGTTTGAACTTTGGCTGTGGCAATGTCAATGCATGGTCGAAACAAAGTCTATCTTATTTAGTATCGATTCACACGCACTTCATTAATATCAAAATATTTTAGCGATACGCGGAAGGATATCAAACTCGTTGTTGAATATGCTGGAATTTTAGTAATGTTCAGAATCGGGACATATTTATTTTGGGCAATGTTAAGAGGAACTTTTTTTATCGATACTGATACGATAAAGATTACTACGCGTTGTCTGCGATGCTGTCGCAGTCCCGTCTACACCGACTACGGTGTTTGGGAACAAAATATAGATGACTGTTGAATTAATTATTCTACTTATTGCGTGATTATATGAATTAAATCAGTATTCATTTAAAAGAATGAGGATAAAATAAAACAACACACACTCAAGTATGTTTTTAATTTGTCAAATACATTTTTTGTAAAATAATAGCGATCGGCATTTTCAACACTTTTTAATTACTCGATTCACATTTTCGAGTAGTCTCCACTACTCGCTCGAGCTCAGAGTATTAAAAATATACTCGACAGATACTCGAAAACTCGAGTACTCGCCCACATCTAACAAACAAATTCCATTTATAAAAAAGGTAATATTTCTTCAAAAATTCTGTCACAGTATTGGTCATTCTATCCCTCTATGAGCTATTCTTTACAAGAGATGTCCTATATAATTATTTATTCTACTCTGTAAATAGTGTTATCTGAACATACTGGACGACGAGGGGAGATTAAAGCTAAATGTAAATTTTTGGCCAGTGTCACTGCTTAAGATTTACAAGTGAACAGAATCTATAAAAGAATACTGTTTTTTATGGGTAATTTAAAATGAAAAGAGTCTGATGGTGGATAAAGTCTATCTTAATAGCATGACAAAACAATACCCTAAGGAAAAAAAAATTGTGAAAACTCAGTATTTGTTGCAACTTAATAAATTTGGAACTTACAAGATTTTATTTTAATTTAAAAACATTTACTTACCAATTCAGAACTTATTAAATCTTCTAATTCTTGTGAATTTTGGCTACCATCAGCACTCATTATGCATTCCTTAAGGAAAAATAATAATAATAATATATTTCAAAAAGTGATAATATAAATGCAAACAACAAATAGAATATGAAATTCTAAGGTTTTTTTTTCTCTTTTTCTTTTAAACAATGATGAAATATTGACCAAGAATTAGCAGCAATACAGAAAAAGATAAAAGAAAAAAGAAAACTGTCACAGGGTTAATCTTTCAATAATTCTTTTGGATTTTAAAATAGTTATATTTTTCAATAAATTATTTTTGTAGGAGACTAAGAAATAATTAAGTTCAATGATATAGTTTGAATGCATGACAATTTACAACATATAATCCAATTACAATCTTAATACTTTTTCTTAGTAATAATGAATAAAGCAATAACTTACCCTTAATCTAAAAACAATATCATTATGAGGAAATAATTTTTCAGCTCTATCAGCCCAGTACTATAAGAAAAAAAGAAAAAAGAAAAAAAGCAGTCATATACTGATAGTGAATTAAAATGAAGTTTTGGAATGCAAGAATTGATTCCTACTACTAGCACATAGCCTTCAATGATTACTGCCAAGGGATCTTCATACTGCACTAAAATAATATTGAAATTCACTCTTTTCACTAGGAAGCCTGCTCATTCTAATTTAAGTGATTAAGGTTTGGGCACATATCACTCAGGGAAAGATCTAAGCAACTTCACCATGAATTTACATTCAGCAGTATCTTTACTTTTGACATTTACTTGACAATTTAAAAAAATAAAATAATGAAAAATGGTAGTACATATTAAATATAATTCAGATGCTACAATGAGATATCTTGCAATTTCCAAAAGTTCTTTAACTGTTCAACTTCATTAAAAGCTTCGAAGTTAAGTTTACTGAATAACTGTAAGAACAGCAAATATGATAGCTTGCCACAATTCCAGATAAAAATGTTCTCACTATCTTTTTGTAAGGAAGGATAGTGGGTGGAAATAAGGAAATTAAACTATGAAAATCTTAAGATGAAGATAATAAGTGTTAGGTTGGAAATCCTAAAATGTCGGTTTGGTTGACCTGTGAATATCATCACTTTTTCTAGGGAAGTAATTAATGCATGCTTTATGTGTGTAGTTATGTCGGTTGAAGGATCACCCCTACTGCATTTGGTATCAAATGATCACGAAGTTCTTTCTGTATTATGCGCCTGTTTTGTGAGTTGAATCAAAATATGGAGACGTTGGATATTTGAAAAGTGATGCTTTATGAGTTCTTACGAGATTATCAGCAGCTGAAGCAAAGGGGAACACATGTTTTTGGTGAAGACCATGTAAGCGAAATGACAGTGCAGCATTGGTTCCAAACATTCCATGGAGATTACAACATCAAGAATGCTCCTAGAGGATGCCATGAAAAAATAGTCTTAGCTGAGGAGGTGAAAAAACTAACCGAGTCTGACCCATATCAAAGTTCACGGGAGATGGCTGAGAAACTACGGGTATTTCACACAGCCTGGACAAAGTGCAGATACCCCATGAACTCACAGAAGGAAACAAGGCTACGCATTACATAATTTGTTCTTCACTCCATCTTTGCCAAGAAAAAGAGCCTTTCTTTGACAGAATTGTAACCCGTGATGAAAACTGGATAATGTATAACAGTAAGCACTCATCATTTTGGCTAGATAAGAACGAGCCACTGGCAGCAACTCCTAAACGTCTTCACCCACAGAAAATTCTTTAGATTGATTGGCAGTCCATGCTGAAATTATCCTTTAGAACTTTCTTCGCCGAGGACAAACCATTACAGCAGTGGTGCACGTGTCAGAATTAACTGAAATGCACCAGACGCTAGGAAAGATACAGCCTTCACTGGTCAATTGAAAAGGTCCCATTTTGATTCATGATAAATGCAAGACCACATACAGCAGAACACACCTGCAGGAAACTTCACGAACTTAGATATGAGATTTGTGAAGTTAGATATAAATTCACGAACTTAGATATAAGGCTTCATCAGCCTTATTCACCGGACCTTTCGCCAACAGATTTTCACCTACTCAGACATACGGACAACTTTCTGAAGGGCAGGAGATACCTCCAAGTTGGTGATCTCAAAAAGGACATCGAAGGATTCCTGCAAAGCCAAACCACAGATTTGTGCAAGAAAGGAATGTATAGCTTAAGACAGCGCTGGCAAGATTGTATAGATGCAGACGGAGCCTATTTTGAAAAATAAAAATTACATCTGACATTACAACAGTTTTTGAATTCGTTCACTCCAAACCGACATTTTAAGGTTCGAACCTGATAGTAGTTAAATTTCTGATCTAAATACCACTAAATAAAAGCAGCGGGGGTGGGGGGGTATTTATTTATTTTTCTTTTGAAAGAAAAAAAATATATATTCTAAGTCAAGAGTGCTCCAATGTACTAAATACACACAATTTTGGGAAAGAAAAAAAAAAAAAAGAAAAAAAAAAGCCATTTTATTTTTTATATTGCATAAAATTACTTTTTCTCCGCATACACAGACCAATTTGCTTCATGATCTGAAAAATATGAAACAGCATCTTCAAGAAATTAATTTGCTTTCAACTATCTGACCTGAATCAAAGGCATACAGAAAGACACAAAATAGGACATTATTGGAAACTGTCCACCCTGTCACTGATAATAAAAGAAATAGCTAATCTGAAACAGCATTTACTAAGCCTGTCATTAATATAAAGAGAATTATCTGCTTTAGTTAGGTTATGAAGGGGTATGATGCAACAGAATCTTTTAAATCAGTTTTCAACTCCAATGTCGTAAGCTTACATTATTGCCTATGTACTGCTTCATCAAGATTAGTCAACTATTATGGCATTTAATCTATTCTGTAACTGAAATGTAAGGGTCAAGATAATTATGAACATAGAGTACGAATCCTCTGCATTCTCAATGAATGTAATCTTCTTTCTGAACACACACAAAGTTTTCAACAGTAACATTTGAAATTATTTGTCCTGTTTGGCAAACAATATAGTTCAGAATTAAATTGAAAAGCAATTCTTTGAAGTGAACTTTGAATAAACATCAATTTCTGGAGTCACAATATGTAAAAAAAAAAAAAACGATGCTCTTAGGCAATAAGAAAAAAATGTAATTTTATCTGCAAGCTAATTAAATCATTGCATAAAATAAAAACCAAATTTATATAGCAACCACTAACAGTTAAGTATTAACATGATTCAAAAGCTGTCTCATCAGCAAATATTTACATGTAAAATTGATAGGTATTGTAAATTTAAATTTACAAATTTATTTAACAATCCTCTGTTCATATTTATAAAACATCTTAAGTGTATTCAGCAATTATATGAAAAGTAATTTTTAATTTTTTTGTGGTTGATAAATTAATTTTATTTTATAAATGTATTTCAGTTTTCGTAAATTTTGGGAATTCAGAATAGTACTGTATTATAATTACAGTATAAATGCAATGAGAGATTACTCCCCCCCCCACACACATACACTTTTACAATCAAATTACACTCAATCGTGAAAGAGAATATATATATTTATACATCCAAAAGAGAAAAATTATCCAGCAGTAACATTTCTTCTTACATACAATGAGTCAACTGACACACACATCTCAGCTTCAAACAAGTCATTGTTCAAACAATGTTTGATGCCACTCAAACCGAAAAAAAACAAAACAAACAAACAAACACCTGGTTTTAAGAGCTTTTTGGTATTCAGAATTTCGGATATGGGATTGTGCATTTAATTAAAGTATTAAACAATCAGTTATAATAAGAAGTTTCACTTACTCTTGCTCTGTCAGGATCAACGGTTAATTGGCAGTAAAGTTCACAGACTAAAATTGAATGAAAGAAATATAATTTTAAAATATTTTACGTGTATTTCTTAATATGAAATGAGTAGATTCTGGCCACCACACACAGTTCTAATTAAATAAATAAATAAATATAAATACAATAAAATGAGAGTACTTTCAAGATGGTCTACATGTCTTTCTCAATGGGAGTAATGAATAACATATTTCAAAAAATAAGAAAATTCGGGCCAACGGACATGTGACCTAGACGGAAACATTTAGGGTTCAGAGGTGTTGGGCTGTAGACTCTACGGCCCATCACCCCTGAATCCTAAATGTTTCTGTCCAGGTCACATGTCCCTTGGCCCGAATTTTCTTATTTTCTGAAATATGTTATTCATTACTCCAATTGAGAAAGATGTAGACCATCTTGAAAGTACTCGCATTTTATTGTATTTATATTTACATATTTAATTAGAACTGTGTGGTGGCCAGAATCTACTCATTTCAGAAATATAATTTTAGTCAGTTTTTTTTTTGTTTTGTTAAAATGAATTAAAACAAAGATAAAATGGTCTTAAATTAGCTGTAAATAAATAAATGTACTTACTTTTTAAAACAACATCTTTCTGATTTTCTTCCAATTCAAGAGATTTTTTGTAAGATTGAACAGCTTTTTCAAGTTGACCAGTGTTCTCATAAATCTGTGCCATCAATTTGTGAGCTGTAGGGTTCTTTTCTTTCAAGCTAAGAAATCCCGACAGGTATCTAAAACAAGACATATTAAAAACTTAATCAATTTATGACAAATTCATCTAGAGAAGTTTCTGAAATCCTATGCAAGATGATTAATCTTCACTGCAAATTTAAATCCATACAGATCCTTAATCTATTGTTCACAACGCACTCACTTATATAATTTTCTGAAATAATCTGATCTTGCAAAGCAATCTTTTATCAAGTTTTTGGGTAGAAGGTTTCCCCATCCAATTTTGTTTCAAGTCAAAATTATTTGTTACATTCCGAATTTGGGGACATTTTCCATAGAACAATCATTTCTAATTGTTTCTCCTATCAGAATATATTTAAATGCTGAAACATTCTAGAAATTAATAAAAGTTCAACAAAATAGATTAAATTAATTAATCTTCAATTTCAATAATTACTTATCAAAGCAAAAATCACTTTTCATAAAGATGCATAACTACAGCTCAAAATCTCTTGCTGTATCTGTTAATAAATCAGCCCTTGGTTAAAATGCAAGTTTTGATCAATAGCAATGCTGAACTTCAGAATTTTTTTTTTTTTTTTTTTTTTTTGCCATCCTTCTTCTAAAGTCTTTGGAAAGATTTTATTCTTTGCAGTCTTTGAGCTTCAAAAAATTAGTTAAAAATTCATTTACAAACTTCAGTGCAGCTGAACCATATTTGAAAGAAAATGAGAAAATAAACATTACAAACTTTTGATTATAAATACAGCCTTACACACAAAACCCACAACAAATACATCAACAAAAATTCTGAATTAATTAAAAGCAATCCTTTATAACTTTATATAATATGCCTAAATATTATGCCATCTTACTCTGAATTATTATAAATAATAAAATACAAATAGTCTTAATCTTTTGTATCTCAACCTCTAAGAGATCACCAACCTCTAAGATCACCAATCAACCAATACAAATAATTCATTATTATGCAAAAGGAATGAAATCATATTCAACTAAATACAAAAGCATCTAAATACAAAAGCATAAACATCACAGGCATATTCCATGTGAAATCAACCAATGAAGAGGCATTTTTCAACCTTATATTTTTGATTTTTGTGAAATTTCACATATGTCAAAGGCCACCAGAGATATGAGCTTATGCAAAATTGAAGGTCCATATCTGCTGTATTTACAAAATTGTAGGGGTGCGATTTCAACCATTTTTTTACACCACCACAGCAACTTGAACTTCTAATATTTCAGTAACAAGAGCACCTACAGATGTGTATAAAGTGTCTTTGGAAAGGTCTTGAAGAGCTCTTTCAGATGAGATATTACTTGCCTGTATTAGGACAAAAAATCTTTTTGGCCATTGTAATCAAAATTTTGGCGGCCATTTTCTCAAAAGATTTGAGTCAAGATTTTGGAGCTGGTCAGGCAGTTGAAAGATTCAATAATCTTCATTTATCTGAGCTTACAAAATCTTTTCCAATGAGTTATCCCAAAACAACAACTGCAGCAGATCTGGCCAATTTTAATCTTCATGTTCACATATCCAAAGACAACATATAACAAAGAGTTCACATCTAAGGAAAAAACACAAAGTTAGGGTTAAATGATAAATTTGCTAAGGTTTAAACATCCATACTTTGTTCATGTCCATATCATTTCTAAATCTCTTCAGTGTTTAATGACAAATATAATTTAAGGTTTTTGGAGAGCTTACCTGTTGATTTTTTAAAATTAATTAAAACTATGTATAATATCCAAGTTTTTACCTTTAATAGAAAAAGGTATATTCAGTAAGTTGTTCTTTTTAAGAGCCTATCAGCTTCAGAATTAATAGCCATATATATATATTAGGAAACTGCCTTCATATTATTTGACCTCAGACTTTTGCATATCCCTCGATCCCTACGTTCCGGTATGTGGAAGACCTTTTCTATTCTTGTGACAGTGTGCAAGATGATATAAAGAATATTACGGAAAATATTCACTCTGATATTAAATTCAAGATAGAGCTACAAATTGAATCCACTATTAGACTTGGCTATCACTAGGTTGCCTTCGGGTTTTCATACGGCAGTCTACCATAAACCCACGAATATTGGCATCACACTCAATTTTAACTCGGCATGCCCGCAAGCATATTTAAAAGGAATGCCTTAAGCATACATTATTAAATCTATTTTCATCGCCAATGATTATCCTTTATCCTTTATAACTCACCAAATCACACACACTACAATGTATTTACAATCCTCCTATTAGATCACCCTGTAATAACACCTATTTTGTTTCCATTCCATACCACTGTATTTCATTCACAGCTCTCAACAGAATTCTGCAGAAACTATACTCTCAACACCTATCAACCATTCTTTAATTGTTACTTGATTAAAACATTGCAGATTTTATTAAAAATAGTAATCCAAAGGGCGTAGTGCACACGCTACCTTGCGCTGAAGGGTCATGCAAATATAATTGGCAAAACCCAACAAATGTTAAAAAGGCGAATGGCCTATTATTCATTGGTTGTTCATAATAAAGACCTAAATTATTTAACTGTTCGACATATTGAAAAAAACAAAAAAAAAAAAAAACAATCACTCATTAGCATTTAATGAACCAACGATTTTATGCCACGAAAAGAATGATTTTAAAAGGAAATGTAAGGAATCCTTCTTTATTACAACTGATTCTACGTTATAATGATAACCTCTCAGTAATCACTATTCCTCAGTATTGTTTTCATAAATAGTTGATTGAACTGTTGTTCCTTTGATTAATACCCATTGCTTTGAAATGTTAATTGGTAAATAGAAGTTTTTTTTTTTTTTTTTAATTTGTTTAAATTCCTTATTCTTTCAATATCATTGTTTTGATGTAAATATATACATATAAAAATCTATTATATGCTGTATATTATATTTGTTTTATTTATTTACGTTTTAAATGTAAATTTCAACTTTATTATTCAATCTGCCCTTTTTATTTCAACATTGGTCTTTCATATTCAAATGTGTTTGCAATATAAAATTTTTTGCCTGTTTTATAATTTGTATTTCTGAGTTTCCTAGTTCCCTCACTCTAACTTTGTTAACATCCCGGAGCATTCAGAGTTGTTTACGAAATTTCCTATCTCCTGAATGAATTTGTCTAAGGCTGTCACATGCTCATGATAACTCTGGCTTTTTATTCTGGAATTTTTATGTATTCATTTTACATGACAAGGAAGCACACGTCACTTGGAAAGTGCTTGTATTTTTAATGTGTATAAATTATTCTATCCATAAATGTGTGGTGGCCTGAATTTTTACTTCTGCATCATAGAGACACACGTTATTATTTTAAGAATTACTTCCTTTTATATGAAAATACAAAAGACAAAGCCTTTGATTTTCAAAAGTAATTAGTTGCTTGATAAATCATGGAATTTCTAAAACAGCTACTTAAATTAATGTAGTTTCTTTCACTATAGATTTTTAAAAGAAAGAATATTAAGATTAACCAAATAAAAATGTATATTACCTCTTAGCAGATTCAAAATCTTTAACCACATAATAGAGTTTTGCAAAAGTATACCCACGCAGGTTTCTCTGAAATGAAAAAAAAAATATATGTATATAAATAAAAATAATAATTGCATTTCTTAAATTTCTAGTTGGAGAAAGGAAAAATATTTTTACAAGTAGTGATTAGAAAGAAAAATATCAAGTGTCACGAAGGATTTCTATTTGTTATCAGGTATAACAAAGACTTCAGTGTCATAACTGTCTAAATAGCTTAATAAAATGTGCAACTGCTTTTAAGCACTCCATAAAAGATTCAAATTACCGACTGTACAGTTTTAGGATCGAAACAGAAAATCCTTTAAACTGAATTCAAGAATTTATTTAAAAGAAAGTGGGGAGGAGTGAAGAGGACTACTAAATACATTTTGCAACATTTCATCTCTTGGATCATCTCATTTACACGATTTTTTTTAAAATTCATTTCAATATATTATCTTCTACTTAAAAAATTTACCGACCATTAAAAATTTCGGCATACACATTCTTTTCTTGATACATCTCGCATATACATAAAATAAATCGCTAGCAGTATGGGCAGAAATGATTTAAAAATATACAAAAAAAAAAAGAAAAATAAAGGAAAAAAACAAAAAAAAAACAAAAATGTATTCTGGTAATTCTGAGCTAATAATATAAATGATAAGACATAATGCTGGTTATCATTTCTTTAATTTATCAATCCAGTTACAGATATGATTTAAAGTTCATCTTATCAAAAAATCAATAATCCTGAATTTCTTACATCTGGACAATTTAAATTCATGGGATTTCAAAACAGCTAAAGATATAATTACAATTTTATTAATTGAAGATTTCAGTTATTTTAGTTGTTTTGTAATATTGCGTAATTTAGCAACATCAATTATCCACTAAAACTTAATTCGAAACAGCATATTTATTTAACAATGAACATTAAAACTGACACAATCAAGAAATAATGAAAATTAAAAAAAAAAAAAAGGTATAAAAAATTTCAATGTTTCTCATTTCTTAATTACATAATATATATATGTATATAAAATTTAATTTATTTATTTAATAATTTAATTAATCATATATTTATTATAATCTTAAGGGAAGGGAAAAATATATATTTATAGCAGCACAATCAATTTGGTCTCTGAGGAGACCACCACCAAGATTACATAGTTCTCATGCCATTCTGCTCAGTTTCTCAAAGACAACAGGCCAGAAAAGTTTTAAAAATGGAACATTATATATTCCCCAAACTAAAAATTATATGCTTAAAACAGTATTATTGACGTTTCCGTATTTGCTGAACAATGTTTCAATAGATACATTTTTCAACATTTTGTCTGTAAAAATGTTTGATAACAATACATTTAATATGTAAATGAAGAGCAAGAGTAAGAATTATCACAGCATGTTAAATTTTTTTATGTAAATACATTTAATGTAAACTAAAAACCATATTTATGTTTCATATGTTTATCTGATAGTGATGCCCGTATATTTAGAAGTGTCTTATTAAGAAAACAAACAAAAGAAGCATGTATCCAGTATTTAAAGTGATAATATATATTAATGTGATTACACAAAAAATATAAAATGCTATATTTCAATGGCAAAAGTGTAATCATATCACAGCCTGGCTTAAAAGTGCAAATATCACTGATTAGGTCTCTTGTGGATTGAAAATGGATTAAGATCTGGAATGCAAGTCTAGATAGAATTTTCAATAAATACAAAACTGATTCTGTAAGCACTGCTTTGAGGCAGAGTTTAATCCACCTTCCTTCAATACAAACTAATTCAACCATTTCCTATATTTGTTTTTCTATTGCAATTAGGATAATGCAGTGCCATAATTAAATTTTCTATAAATGGATATAATGGTTCTATATACTGAAGCTCAAAATTATAAAGAGAACACTGCTAACACAAAAATTATTGATTTTTTAAAATGATCATTAAATACAACTATTATATTTATCAACCGAATCATCATCTATGATCGAGAAGAACTGCATATATCATCTTTATTACAATTAATGAACTTTTGTTGAAGATAAATCTCCAATAAAGGTTTAAAACCCTCTATAGTTTAACTTATTTTTATAAAACACAGATTTGAAACAAAACTCCATGAGAAGATTTGATTTTTTTTTTTTGCAGCATTCTTATTTAAGTAACTTATTTATAAGTTATTAAAAAATAAGTTGTTCCAAGTCTTTATTAATTTTGTTGCTGTAATGTATTGTTAAGAGCTTCACTTCAATGTAGATTAAATATGAGTTTTAAATAAGAAACAATCACTGTTTATTGTTGAGAATTACAATAATTTAATTTTTATTAATCTAAGAAAGCTCAGTTAAGAAAACTTGATTGCCTGCCATTTAAAAAGTAATTTCACTAGCCAAATTTTAAAACATTGTAAACCTAAGCGTATCAATAAGGCATGGGAAACAAACAATACTGACAAATTCTGGTTAGAAAACTGTAAACAATGCTTTGTTTATGTATGAAACAAATGAATATTCACAGTGCCAACCAACAAAAATTGCTTTAAAGCTTCAGTATGAATGCATTCTGTTAGATCAAATAAAAAAAAAGGAGGGAAAAAAAGTGTTTATATCTGCTTGTTTCAATGACATTCTGTTTTTCATTTTTTTTCCCTTATAAAATATTTATTAAGAACAAGATTAGTCAAGTAAAGAAATCTAACAAAAGATATTTAAATTAAAGAAAGTAAACTACATTTTAAATTATACAACTTTTCATTTTTCTATCGGCATTCATCTTTCTTCAAGTACTGTTTATGAAAATTTACAAAACAAACATTTTGTTATTTATTTTTGATAGGACTGATGAATATGGATGTGATCATATTCCAATATCTGACAAAACATATTTTTTTTCTTATCCCTTTTTAAATTAAACTACAAAAAAATATAACACTTTAATTCCATGACCTCTGCTATTAAAATATAAATGATATTAAATGAGGTGGTCTATTCAAGGAAGTGCCAAGCTACATTTGGAGACTACTAAAAATCCGGAAATAGAACTTAACTAATGAAAATAATTAAAAATAAAAACTCATGAAGTTTTCAAATAAAACTTATCACTAATGAAATCAGGAAAAGATCTGCTTAAGACATCAATAGCAATTTACCTAAATTTCATCTACTCTAGATAAAGTAACCTTACTAATGAATTCAGTAATCACTAAAATTTTGCAACAAGTGTTTTGGATAGCATTAAAATCCTTATTTCAAAAATAACAAACAAGCATTTGCTATCAAGTTTAGGATCCATTCGCCAAATTTTTATAGTTTCAAATATGAATTAGAGGGGAAAATAAAATCAACGTTTAAATAAAATTAAAACAACTACTACACTTTTAAGTTTAATATCGTGGTAGTTCTCCCCCCCCCCCCAATCCAATCCATTCCACCCACTATGGCCTTGTATCAACTCAATTAGTACATTCATTTCTAGCTGAATTAGAGAACAGAAGCGGGTAAGAAAATTACTGTGGTCAATGTTCAAATAAGGTAAAAATCGTTATTGCCAAAAAGTATTATCAAAGCTTCTATCTTAAGAGCAGTGCTGTGGTTGAGCAACCATTTAAATTTGTCTCTTTAAAATGAAACTTATCAAAAAAAAAAAAAAAATTCCAAGCACATCTATAACAGACTATCCAGCAAATTTGAACTTCACAATCACAGAGGGATTCGTGAAGCATTCATCATACATTCACCTGAAGGAAAACCAATCGATATTGGTGCAATTATTTTTAACTCATTTGCAAAGTACCCGTTAACAAAACTGATTAAAGGTAAAAACTTCATAGAAATTCAAACAAGTACACTAAATAACTATTATGAATTTTTCTTTTTTTGGTCATGAAATTTGCAAACAGTGTCCCTGAAAGCCCGATTCCAATTTTCAACAAATTGACATTAAAAATTGAATGGTGTTGCCATCTGGAATTTTCTAAAATTTCTCCCGTTTTGTAAGGAGTTTTTTTTGTTTATCCAATTGTTATGCACCAGTTCATAGTCTCTCTAGGATTCCTCAATTTCAGCTTTCCAGTCTCTGCAGCAATGCACAAAATTAACTGAATCATCAAAGATTATTAGCATTTATTTTTATGTTTTATATTTGCTCCTTTAGAAGCCTTTTATTCCTTGAAGATTCTATGATCTATCAGTCAAACAAGTTCTGATAGACAATATCTCCTTTAAATCTGCTATGTAGATACTGGTCTCCATGTTTGCTCATCATTAAGACTATCTCCCATCAAATATCAACAATCGCTCTTGTTCAAATTTACAATTTGCTGATAACAAATTAGGTTCAAAATTCTAAGTTCAATCATAGTAAACAAGTGGATTAGAATATGACAACATTGATGGATGTCTTTGTTTACCAACAACAGTTAACCAATTTGCAAGCTTTTCTATATAAATTATTATTCCCTTTCTCTATCCCTTGGGGACTGAATTTCTCATTGCATGATCTTTCCTCTCTGAATACAATTTTTGAATTTCCAGCTTTGTAAAGGTCATTGAATTGCTGCAAAATGGTGATACTCCATATACAATCACAACAAAATTATGAAATTAAGGCATAATCCCTAAATATTCATACTTAAAGATCATTTTTAAGTTGTGATAATGATCAACAATGCTAATGAAGATGTTTTATTAAATTAAAAAAGACTGATACAATGTCCCAATCAAATCTATTCTTTCCCATTATCTTATTCTGTACATGTAATTACTTCACATGTAGTAAATTTGACTTTGCAAACATTGTTTGTTGTTTTCTTCATTATCTTATTGGTCTGACAAAGGATTTTTGTTTTTGTTTTACAATGGCTTCACTGTAAATGGAGATGTATAGTAACACATCATTTTGCTCCCATTAAATCCAATCTTGGAAAGAAAGTTTAGAATGAATTAAATCAGCAATGACTCACAAAATTTCACTTATAGAATTTAAGTTATCTATGTTCTATTAAGCAATGTCAAAAAACAACAAAAGACTTGATGCTGAATGCAATAAAACTCTGCTGCCCTCTGCACAGAGGCCACAGCTTTGTTAGCCATTATTAAGTGCATAATAAGTATTTGAGACATGCAAATTTCTTTCCAAAGCTGCTCTGTCAATAGGCACCGATTTCCACTAAATGTTTCTTCAACTATGCAATTTGTTGTTGTTCAACTATGCAGTTAGTTTCTGCTATGATAATGGAATTTAATAATTATAATTTTATTACGTTATTACACATTTAAACTTATTTAATTAATGTTTCGAAGGTTTTTATTCGATTCTAGTACTATGACAAAAAAATTAACTAGAATAATCTTATAACTTTGCTTTTTAATTTCTTACTTTGTTTATTATAATCTTTTTTTGAATTTTTAATATTTTTTTTTTCTTTCAAAAGCCTTGTTATTCATTTGTTTTAATTAAACATGTAATCAGGAATAGAAGAGATTAAGTTTTAGTTTTGTTTGTTATTTTATATATTTGCTGAAGATCCTTTTGATATTATTTTAGTTTTTCTTGTCTCTCCAATTTCATTATTTTTGCTAGTCTTGTAATGACAAGATCTCTGCAAATAAGTGACAGAGGAATGTTTAAATGATTATTATTGGTCATAGTTGCCCCCCCCCCCAAAAAAGAAAACTTATCTTTTTACAGATTTGGGGGGGGGGGGGAATTACAAACAAACCAATTAACTTTCCACCTAAAAATATCCAAAATCCCATAAATTGATAAAATTTTGGTGCAATTTTGTGGGCAGGGGGAATGTTTACAACTAGCACCAACTACACCCTTGGTATGCCAATGCATAGTAATAATGTTGTATCTTTCTTAATTTTTACACTCCAATGAATCTTAGTAGATAATATAGTATACTCAAAAGTAACAGCAAGAAGGAAAAAAGCCAAGTGTGCATAAGAACTAACCCATGAGATGGTAACACAATGCTTTGTAGTCAATTTGTAAATTATGTAAACAGGGTTCGTACACATTTCTTTAGAAGAAAATCAAGGACTATCAAGGACTTTTAAGGACTAAAAAAAACAAAAAACAAGGACCTCTAAACGCCTTTGGGGCCCAAAACAAGAATTCAACAACCAAAAAAAAAAAAAAAACGAAATCTCTATTTTAACAACAACAAAAAAACCCGGATTCGTAGAACGCGAGACGTGTCTTTCCCCCCCCCCTCCCAAATTCCCCGAGAGCTACATCGATCGAGATTACAGCCGCCGAGGAGGAATTAGAAAAACGATAATAAGTAAAATTTAAAATTTTTTAATAATGGCAGAGTAAAAAGTAAGGACTTTTTAAAAATGGGGCATAAAAATAAGGACTTTTAAGGACTATATGTAAAAGTAAGGACTTTTAAGGACGCGTGCGAACCTTGGTAAACCTTCTGAAATTCAGCAAGCAAAATTTCTGCAAACTGATTGATTGATAAGCCAATGCCAGCTCTTGGCATTTCTGCCATCAAGCGCCGTGTCGACCAGTAGAGATGAGCCAAAAGATAGTAGAGTCTCTGCCATAGAGTTTCGAATTTCCTCCAATTCTTTGCAGCTATACAGATGCTTCATATTCATAGGGAGTTGGCCGCACACAGTACATTCTTCAGATGGAAGGACGCCTATTTTATGTAGGTGAGACGCCAAGTAATCATGGCTAGTAATACTGCGGAAGATTGCCACTGATGTAGATTGGGGAAGGTTCCTACTAATACTGGTCTTACGGCTATAGGCGAACCTTCGTTTAGAAATCAGAATTTCTGCAAACTACTAATTAAAAAATTCAATTTTTAAGCTAGGAACCTTAAAACTGAAGAAATTACTTGTTTTCTGTAGCTTTTTACTGTGATTTGTGTTTAGTAAAAATCTTTTGTTTTGCATCAGTAGAATTTGGAACAAAATAGATGCAAATAAAACTAGGAATTTCAATCGTTAATTGGCAAAAAGAAGTAAATAAATAAATCATAGTAGTGGTAATCTACACTAAGTACAAGGGAATATTTGAAATACACGAAAATTGACAGATTATTCCTCCCACACACACACCTACCTACCTTCCATGTGATATCTAATGTTTGCACCCCTATACCTTATCAATTTTAAGTTTTAACTAAAAAGATTTCTTTAATTTTGAACTCTTCGTTTAGAATTTACTGTTGTGGCAAAATGTCAGATGTGTTCTTACTTAAGGATTTCATTTCTTTTTTTCTTCAGATGTGTTAATGGATCAAAGTTTAAAAAGATAGAATTTAGCCATGAAATGCAGCAGGGTTTGAAATCAAACCTGTTTTACATGTACAAATTGTGGCAAGCAGGAATGGATTTAAAGACGGATCTGACGAGAGGACCTTTTGATAAGAGCAGATGGGGAAGAAAGAAATTCCTAGTCTTCCACCTGATGTTTTGTTTTTAAATTGTGTAATTCATCACTATTCCATAAGTACCTAATATGATTCCAACTCACAGAATGCTATTCTAAAAGCTTTCAAAATCTATTCTAAGGCAACTTACTCCCAGCAGACTTTTCACTTACAAGATCCCTCACATTCTCTTTAATCATTATTTATAAAAATTAAAGAATAATAATGTTCGTAATAGAAACCAAAATAGTTACAAACTATAAGAAATTAAAAGTAATTTATTTACTTAATTCTAGCTTAAAAACTGTTTGCCATTGCATTTATTGCCCTTATAATACGCCAGGACTTTTTTACTCTTTTGTTTCCATGAAAATTATACAATATTGTATTTGTTTATAACATTCATAATTAAATGCATTTTTTTCTTTCTTTTTTGTTTTTGATTCCAAAATGTATTTCCATTGTAACACTGCTTGCATAATGCTCATTTAATTCCTAATTAACAGAAATGTAAATTGATATAAAAACTTTAGATGTCTTTTTAGGTTTCTGTGTTTACCTTAACTTTAATTTAAACTTTTCTTTATGTACTACTAAACTTTCAATCTGGAACTTTAATTTTAAAAAAATTCACCAACTTCATTGAAAAAAAAAAATTCTTTCCAAAATGTTATTTTTTATAATTTTTTTTTTTTTTTTTGCTACGCTTTTTTTTATCTAAGTTATCCAAATAAATGATCCAGTGAAATAAGTTGATATTTAATTAAACTAAAACATTTAAATTTATAAATACTTGAATTATTATCATTATTATAATTATTATAAATCAAATACTAAAATGAAGTGAGTATATTTCTGTACTTTGTAATTTGTTGTCTTGGGATTAAAGGCACTTAACCAAAATGGAAGAATCTGAGGTGAAAGGGGTGAGCAGAGTTAAGAGATTACAACAGGATTAGAAAGTGAAGATAGGATAAGTACTTAAATCAGATACTGGCCCCGTGGTTGGCAATGTCGCCAAGACATTGGCCTCTCACCTCTTGAGTACCGGGTTCGGTTCTCATGTGGGTTTTGTTGATGGTGGCAATCCGCGCTGGGCAGGTTTTCCCGGGGTTCTCCCGTTTCCCCTACATTTCTCACATCATCCTTTCTCAGTCTTTCTCTCCATCTGTCCTTCTTTCAGGTCAACGTGCTCGGCTGTCAAGCCACCCACATTCACAAGTAATCTAATCTAAATCAGATATCTCCATATTGTCATGATCACTGAAATGACCCCAAATGACACTTTCAGATATGACAAATACATTGTCTGGCAGCACAAACAGCAGCCTTTCAAACTAATTCAATGTCATTACTGAACTTTTTTACAACTCTAAATTATCCAACCATTTTTTACTACTTCACTGAAGCAAAATAGAAATGCATTATGTCATACAGCAATTCGTAAAGCTAATTCTCATTTCTTACAGCAACGATTAAAATTTACATATATTTTTAGGGTTTCGTAAATCTTTGAAAAGGTTTTCAGAATTTTTTAAAAAATGCCTTCCTTTCTTTTCATGTTGTTGAAATATAAATGAAACAGGAAGAAAGCAATGAAAAATAAACATTTTACCAGATAAAAATTTTAAAAAAAAAGGGGGGGGGGGGGTGAGAATTGTTTCTGTTAATAAAACTGGAAATTCTACATCCAAAGTTGTTCAGAAATTGATTTTATTAAACAGAAGGCCCTGAATAATTTCAATATTAATTACTATGCTAACTAATGGAAATTTTCAATTTAAGGAAGCCTTAGACCAAATAGTAAACAGACATAAAATGGTAAACATTTGATGTCGGATACAAAGCAGCCTTAATAAATCATGGCAAAACTCACTTGGAAATAAAATTAAGAATGAAATATGAAGCAAACAAGTTCTTGTAACATTACCCATTAAAAAAGTGCAAATAAAGCGATTTACAGAAGCTTCGTATTCCTTTAATTACTAAATAAAAAAAAAGGTTTAATACTATCTATTTCAAAAAACAATGGAGCAACAAGCAACTTAATAGTATTTCAAGGCTTTAAACAAAGTTCACTTGTGTTGCAAGCACCAAGTGCTTTTTTTTTTTTTTTTTTTTTGCAAGTTTCATTGATATCTTTAAACCTTTCATTAGTAGTTAGCATAAGGTGGAATATTAATTTCTTCTTCACTAATTAAAAAGCACAAAAGCCATTTTGTAGAATAATTTAAAATTACGCAAGGCTTACTTGGATAAGGAAGTGATCTGACTTTTTAAGACAACTGATAACATAGGGCAGTAAATATCAAGGAAGTCCTACTAAAAAATAATATAAAATCTGCGAATTTATTTTTATATTCAATTACTAGTTTTTATTTATTCAGCAACATAAAAAAAATTTTGCTGCATATGCTTGGGAGGAGGGGGGGGGGTTAAATTATTGAAAATATCACAGTAACTTGCTATAAGAAATGAAATCTTTCACCAAAAAAATAAAAGTCATGCAAACGCAACTTTTTTTTAATGACAATACATGTAACTAATCATTCTCGGTTATGCAATCTAATATTGTAACATTAATTTTAGCATGTTTAATCCGAATTGTTAATTTATAAACAATTAGTAAAAACAGGAATGAATATCAAAATATTTAGGAACAAGAAATCAATATCTCGCCGAGATCTGATAGAATTTTAATTGAACAAGTTAAAAACACATTACAGATTATTTAAATTTTACTCTTAATCCAGAGGTTCCCAACTTAAAACATTTGGCCCGCATATTTAATATAAGTACTTTCTAATCGTAACCAACTGCTCGCAAGCATTTATGCAACTCAACTTCGTAGAAATGAGGAACCAGCAGCCCTGTTTGTTTGTATTACCTACATAGGTTTGGCTTTATTACAGACTGAGCTTTAAGCACAATGATTTCAGCTTTATAAACAATGCATTATTATATGCAAAATCGGCGAAAAATAAATTCACTAACTAAAGCATTAACATTTATTCAAACACCCTGAAAAAAATCAAAATATTTCAGGTTTGGCTTCTGTGCCTAAAGAATTTTAACTGAATAAAGTTGCATCTGAATACTTAAAAATTAAGAACCACACAATTTGGGAAGCTCTGCTCTAGTAAACAATCAAAATTAACTATCTTAACTAACAGCACCTATCTTTTGTTCATCGAGTTCTACTAAAATTCAAATAATTTAAGACCACATTAAATATGCCTTCTTAATAGCACAATCCTGAATTGAAGGTTGCTGGCTTTACCTGTCAATCTTATGATTCAAAAACACGCGAAACATATGAAACACTTATAGAATAACACTGGTAGGTTTCATAATTAGGGTCTTTCAATTTTCTGGAGACTTGATGAAATAATAGAAGCACATCAACCCAATTAGGAGGGGGAAGCAGGCATTATAATAATCAAAGCACTATATAGATATCGTGGAATAAAAATAAATTTAGACGCAAATTACAACTGTTTGAAAGCACTGATATACCGAAACTGACAAACGCATGGTCACAGTGCGACAGTGCAAAAATTGCCAATCAACTTTTTACATGCGCAATTTCGCAACCATTCCATCGGCAAGAGTTCAATGTTACGTTTGCCTCCACATTTCGGGAAATTTATCTTTATAATTAGCCAAAAGCATCTTCAAAATGAGCGAATTAAATCTGACAAACTTCCAAAATGGCGACCCATAGTGTTCTTCTGATTAAGAAGTCTTTTTACCTCATTTTCATTATTAATCTTGCTTAATATATCTGCTACATGTCGATCAACATCCTTCTTCGTCCGAAACATGATATCATTGGGACCGATTTCCAAAAAAAAATGTATTTATAATTTAATATGAAATTTAAGCAACCGGTCTAACGCACTTCACAAAACGTGTCTAAAATGCCATCTGACGACAAACTCATGAACTGCTTTTAACGGCCACTATGGCACTATAAAGATTTCAAAATTATTCTAATCAGTTAAGAAAACTGCGATAACTACCATCCCTTTGAGATGTCAGAAAATTGTTCATATTTTGTTCCCTCGTTTCAACACACTGTATTTTTTTAATTTTACTTTATTTGAATTGAAGTCATTTTTTTAAACACCGCAACACTTTTAGCACATTATATTATCATTTTATTTAATTTTGAGAGAAGCCCTGTGATTGGCCGTCAGTGAAACTGAAATTATTAAAAAAATATAATTTTTTTTCTTTAAATTCAAATTTTATATTCAAAGGCGGTTTTGTTATAAAGTAAATATTAGCTGAATTTAAAGTTGTAAGAAGTATCTGAGCTTCTAAACTAAGTTAGCGACCTGAGCTTACTTGAGTTGCTCAAACGAAGAACCAATCACATTGCTTCTTTTATTTCCACTCGGAATATCCATCTGTCATTCACGCGCACTTTCTTTTCTGAATATAAATAAAATAAAAAATAAAATTAAAATAAAACAAGGACTTTTTTAAACGAAAGCTTTTTCACTAAAACAAAAAAGGGAAATTTTATTTTTTTCGAAATTGGAGTAAAGTCGGAGTAAGAAAAGGCCGGAATTGTTGGTGGCAATGCAACTCCAGAACTTCCCTGCTAAACACCCTTCATTCATTCATTAACGATGGTCTCGTCGCTCGGCTCCTAATTGCAAATTTGGTTCACGATGGCAGGCTACAGCATGGATATAGATCCTCCTCTGTCCACGCAGAGTAGTAATCTGAAAAGATCGAATAGCGCACCTATGATAAATGTACTCGATTCGACTCAAACAAGGTATTCACTCTATCGAAGGCCTTTGAAACATTCCTGTTGTTTTGTGATGGCATTTTAATTCCTTCATCATTACGATACGATTCCTTCGTCTTTTTATCTTTTTCTTTATAAAATAAGTTTCTTAAGATTGCTGTACATTTTCTTACACTGTAATTAAATCCTAAGGAAGATTAAAGTTCTTTTCTAACTGTATATAGTACTTTATTGATGTACTTTGAAAAGTCCCAGTTGTTTTGTGTTGGCATTCTAAGCCTATCATTGTTGTTTTGAAATCACACTTATTTTAACCAAAAGTATTGTTCTTTAATCCGCTTTCCTGGTTAGAAATGAATTCCAAAATAGTATCTAGACATGGAGAAAAGGCTTTAATAGCGTGTCCTTATTGTTCAGTGTAGTCATTTAGCCATCAACAAAAATGGGAGTCTTGTTGGAAACTTCATCCTTTCCTATTGTAATCAAATCCTTAAATCCTTCCACTTTGTAAGTGTCCACTTGCAAAAACACTTTCTTTAACTTAATATTGAAACCAATATGATAATTGCAATCCTTGAAGTACTGTAATTAAATAGAAAAGCCGAAAATTATAATCCTTTCAAAGTTTTATAAGTTACTATCTCGAATGCTTTTATTTGACGGCATTCTAAGCCTATCGATATTATTTTATAATCAGATTCACAAAGAAACATTGGTATTGTTTATTCGTTACAACTGGTTTCTTGTTGCTGTTTAATATACATAAAAAATTATTTATTTATTTTTTAAGACAACCGTATTGTTTAGCGCAGTACGTTGAACTAAAAAAAAAAAAAAGTGAATCCTGTTAAAAAATACTCTCATCCATTCACATTGTTATGAAATATTTAATAAACTCATCGCTACAATACAATAACTTGACCTTTATAAGTAAATTCTTTGGAAAATTATGTGAAAGTAACTTATCAAAGGCCTTTGACTTTTTTTGTTTTTGTTTTTAATGCTGTTTGCTAGCCAAACTTATCCATATACACAAAAATATTTGCTGTATACTTGAATCTGCTTTTCACATTAAAAACGATGCCAAATTTTATTGGGATAGAGAAATCCAATTTAGTAATGATATTTACATTGTATTCATTTAAACTTCACAAAAAAGTAAAATACAATAAACATTATAGAAAAATATTGAAATCCTTTAACGTTGAAAGCAAATTTTTTTTTACCGAAAATCTGGTTCATCTTTATAATTAAATTCTGAAGGAAATAATTATCATTCATAATTGTAAATTGTTACATTCATCAGACAGTGAAGTTATTGTTGTTAACAAAAAAAGTCATTTGTTGGATAAGTTTGAGCTTATTGTGATTAAGGATGTAAAGTTTAATTGCTTGATTGTATTTAACAACATCTGGTTCCAACAACTCAATTAGAATTAATCTTAATGAAACAGTTAAGTTCAATTGTTTTGTGAATTTAAGTTGATGTCTCGAAATGTAATATCTTTTGATTTTACAAAAAGAAACACAAGCAGCATTTGATAAGGTCCTGCATCATTATGTGAGTTATTGACTAATCTTGTCATTAAACTTTTGAATATATTGTTTTACCTTAATTGTTGTTTTAATGTTTGAATTGCGACTGAGCTTTGTTGTAGTTTACTTACCATGGCAACAGGTAGGTGCGAACAATTAAATAGACTTTTACCATGTGAAAAGCTTATAAAAAAGTTTAATGTGTAAAAACAAGGCTATATTTAGAATTTAAAACAAATAACACATAATTGCAAAATCTGAATGCCTTTTTCTGGCACCAATCTCAACTGTCTGGAGATGATAATCTCCTATCAGCTGGAATAACGTATTAGTCAGCAGATTGGATTTGGTTTTACTAACAGACATAATTGAAAAGGGTGAAACAAAGTTAACTTCTGAACACTATGCGTATGGCTTCTCCAAAAACATTTTCATCTTTATTGCAATATTTTCATTTGGTAAATTACCCAAACTTCTTCAGGCATCAATTGGAGGCAGAAAAATTAACTTCCTGTTCCTTCTCACAATTATTTTGAATTTTATTAATGAATTCTTTGTAAGGAGGAAAGAGGAAGTTAATTTCTCTCCCTCTAATTGATGCCTGAAGAAGTTTGGTAATTTACCAAATGAAATATTGCAATAAAGATGAAAATATTTTTATAGAAGCGAATTTAACTTCGTCAGACTTGCATTTTTTGTTTTTAAGATTCTGCATTCTCAATGGTCACTTTGCTTGAATGTTGAAAGTAATCTATTGACCAACAGATAGTTACAGCTGATCAGGGATAATAGTGTTGGAGTATTGTTGTCTAAAACCTATTAAAAGTTCCATAAGTTCAGATTTTGCAACATTTGCTTCACTTCTTTTGTATTGGGAATTAAATTTGTGTAAGTCATAATATATGGGTACGAAACTAATTTGGTTTTCTTAGAAAATATAAAAATACCATATAAATATTAAGAATATACACAGATACTCTAACCTACAGGATTGTTTTAATCAAACAAAGTGATGAAACATGGCAGTCTTCTGTTGTGTTTTCAATTATCAGCATAAAAATGCCTAGTAAGAACACTAAATTTCATTGTAAAATATATTTTTAACGTTCAGTACACGTCATTATGATTTTCTAGTTTTTATGTCATTAGCAAAAACAGCTTTGGATTATTAAAAGAAATTGTTTTTAAATTTTTAATTAAATATCACTGCAGGCTTATTGGTTTGTGTTTGTTTATATATATAGAATATATATAAACAAACAGTTCGCTAATATGCATTTCATTGAAAGAATACAATATACTGGCTGGCTTAGCCGAGCGGTTTCGATGGCGGTCTGCCTTGTGTGGCCAATGTGCCGGCACCTGGATTCGATTCCCGGTCTTTGCATGGCTGTTTCTTTCTTCTGTGTTTCATCCGTTTCCCCCTGGGACTTATTCTCTCAGGTGTATCATCGAGGGGAAGTGAATTCTCGTCTCTGACTTACTAGCCTTGTCCTGACGTTGTCAGGTGAGGCTAATGCGTGGCCCGTTGGGTCCCATTTGCGAGTAGTAGTAGTATATATATGTATAACAGAAATTTACAGACTATTACATAATTTAGCAATTAAAAACTTACAAGAGAAAACAGGCACAATTGTAGTTGGCAGAGTAAGCAAATCTAAACAACTTTTTGACATTCTTGAAATTTGGAAATTACACTGAAATGAATGATAAATAAACAGCTAATTGTGCTGCGAATTGTACTGTGAAACACTGAAAAGATTGCAGTTCAGTTGTAACGCAACAGTAGAGAAAGGAGCTTATTTTTTTATTGAGCTATTAGAAGGATGGAAGGTATACAAAGCTATAAAACAATGCGTGGTTTACCATTTTACATGTGTTTAAAAATTCTTTAGAAAATGAAAACAGAAACATAGCATAGCTTTTATCACATAAGGCCAACATTTAGTTTGGTTTTTGAAGTAGAGTTAACTCATTCAAAAATTGTGAGAATTTCAGAAAACAAGCTACATTAACAAGCTACATTTTTGCAAGCAACATAAAGGATTTTTAAAAAATAAAATAAAAATATAAAGAACAGTTCGCTAATATGCATTTCATTGAAAGAATACAATATGTATATATAAAAGATGGGTTTACAATACAATAGTAGATCCATTCTAATTGAGTCATTAGAATAAGAAGAATGTAACGAGAGAATTTTATCAAATGCCCTTTCAAAAAGAAATAATGCCACAAGAAAATTAATATTATCTTTACATCTTGTTTTAGGAATAGGAGGAAAACTGAAAAGGAATATTTGATTTAGTATTGACATGGAAATAAATAAATTAAATATGGTAATGGTAGTTAATCAATTTATGTTAGTAATATTTATTACTATAATATATAATGGACAGAATTTGGAACAAATTGAACACTGAATATTTGGAAAGTATAATGGCATCAGAGGATTGATGTGAAAATAAGAAGGCTTTAAGGCTCTTACATGAAAAAGGAGATTTCAAAAATAAGGAAACTTATGTACAAGGCAAATTTTCTGTTGGTCTTGTTATAAATATCGGGATCATGAATTAGGCTAAAAGGCCATTCACATTATCTAAAAGATTGCATAAAAATTAAGATAAGCTGCATATGAGGTGAATTGAAAAAAAAAAAAAAGATCTGGAATAAAAACACGACATTAATATGGATGTATCGGAAAATTTGATGATTCATGAATGTTGGAGATGAAGACAAAACTGGTGACCTACAGCTTGCTGGAAAAATAAAGTCTAGCATGACATGTAGTTTAGATAAGAAACATATTTTGGAGAGAATGATGACAAAGGATTACAGCTCAACATAGAAACAAGAGCTTCCAGCATCTATGACTATCCACAAATAAAAAGCAAATATATCTTTGGAAAAAGAACATTGTTTCTTTTTAAGCTTTTCATGTAATATAAATAAAGAAATATTGTTTTAATAAAGAATAGAAGCATAAATTGAGAAATTAAGATAATCTAATTTGTTTTCAAGGATTCTTACAAGTGGATGTGTTTCTTTAAAGTACAGTATGCATGTATTGTTTTACAGTAAAGAAGTTTGGTGTATAATAAAGAAGGTTTAACGTACATTAATGTAATATGAAAAGGGAAGAAAAATCTATAAATCACGAATTTGTGCATTTTATAGATTTTTCTTCCCTTTTCAAGTTTGATGTATCAGTCGAGAATTAAATCAAGTTTAGATTAAATATCAGTTGACATGTGTTTGATATCTTTTATTGTATGTCCAAAAGCCTATCCTTCCCATTGAAATTTAGAAATTTCTTTATTTAATGAGTTCCTTCAAACTAAACAAATGAAGATGAATCATATACTGTTGCTTTCTAAATAAATATAAGTGAAACGGCATCAATAAAGGCATCTGTTGAAGTTGAGGTGGCGAGACAAGATTCTTCATTTTGGGGAAGTGTTGATGAAGAAAATAGTCAAACTAGAAATTCCTGCTCAAAGACAGTTTCAAAAAGTAAATCTATATTCCAAATGAAATAAATAATCTCTTGTTTCATATATACCCTATATAATCATTTAGTAGCTGAATATATAATGAGTTAATCAGGGAGGGAAAATGGCTTTCAGCATGTTCTATAATGCCAGATTTAGTGTATGTATTACAGTTATTTATTCCTTTCATTGACTTTGGCCAACTATGGATCACGGGCTAGCCCTACCTGACAACGTCAGGGTGAGGCTAGGAAATTCCAGAAGGGGGACGAGATTCACATCCCATCCAGGATAACCCTGAGATAGTAAGTTCCAGGGGAGAAACGGACAAAACACAGAAGAAGAAAGAAACAGTCATGCCAACGCCGGGATTCGAACCCGAGTTCCGACACATCGACCACATGGGCAGAGCGCCGTCTAGACTGCTCAGAACGGCACAGTTATTTATATTATTAATTATTCTGCACTCCTTTTCTATTTTCTTACATCAGTTACTTATTCAGTGGTGAGAATTTGACTTCTCCTGTATTGTGGGCTGTCTAGAAGTCATCGTTTGGATGCAAATGCAAGTTGTGCTTGTTTGAAAGCAAGGAAACAAAGGGGAGGCCAAATAAGCATTTTTTCCTAAAGAAAGAATATATTCAAGATATTTCTACCAAACTTTTGAGCCTGTGGGTTAGAATAGTTAATCTGACCATTCAGGATTAAACTGTTCTTTCAGGAATGATTGAAAACCTAATGCTGCACAAAAATAAAACCAAATGAAACTATAATAGACTTTCTTATCCTTCAAATTTAGATATATAGTTCTTTGTAGCATAAAATGATATTTACGAAAGTGATGTGTTCTTATGTTTTGCATTTCAAATGTATTATTTTTACTGTATCAATGAGCATAGTACTAGAATAATTCTATTGCTTCAAAGTCACAATCTTGAAAATAGCTCACATGCTTTTCTGAAGTTGCAAATACTATTAGAAATTGATTTTAAAACTGCAGAAATATAAAGTAAATAAATAGATTTACAAAATCATCTGTAACTTCTTGAAAAAGGCAAAACAAATAGGAGGAACCCCTCCTTTTTTTTAGCAAGAATCATTCTTTTAAATTTGGAGGTGTTTCAACTCATGGTCTGCATTCAGTTAAGGGTTTGAGTTGCTAACTATTTTTTATTATTATTATTTATTTAATTTCCAGTTATATCCAGATAATTTCTTATTTCTAATGATACCCCTATTTGGATTTTTTATTCTGATTTCAATAGATCACATTGTTTACTTGGATAATTTATTAGAGGAACTTCTGTATTCATGAGATGAGAGATTTTAAATTTATTCTGCTTTTTTTTATTCCTTGTAGACTTTAAAATTTTATTAGGAATATCATTTAGTTTTAATGAGGCAGAGTCATCTCAAGAATCTGTTAAATTATAGATGAGCTTGAGCGGATATAGTTATAGTGATAATAAACTTTGTTGTGCTTGCACACATTATAAGTTTGTGTAGTGGTGATTTCTTAAGTGTCAAAATAGTAAGAATTTTTTTAGCATCTGTGGACAAAGCTGATAAACAGCTTTCTTTTCTTTTTTATTGTTTTGTTAACTTTTAGATTTATTATATTTTTTTTTTTTTTTTTTTTTTTGTGATGCCTCATTATAATATTTAGATTATTTAACTGTTTTTAAACCAAGAACCAAGGTTACAAATAAAAATTTCACAAACTTTGCATCAAATTTTTAAGTTCCTTTTTAATTATTTTATTTTATGTTGTTTTAAGTCAAGTTATGGATAAGAATGGTATTTATGATATCAAAATATTTATTGATATTGTGAAAATTCATGAACTAGGATAAAAAAAAAAACTTTCAAATTAGAAAACGATTTTTTCAAAATAAGTGAACATTAAGAGTGAAAAAAATGCTAGCCATTAAGGAGTTTTCCCATTTAAAAGTATTTTGAAACTAGTGATTTTGTTGTGGAAAATCCAGGGCTGGAAGCTTATTTTATTTCTGATAGAAATGGGTCATCAAGCAAAGCTAATTGTACACATTTCTTAAAGTTATAGACTGATGAACTCAGCATTAGTCATGTTCTCTTGATGTTTTTCCAGGCATTGATTCCAAAATCTATTGCAGGTCCCATAACCAGAATCAATAAAAACTATCTGCGATTAGCTAACTAAGTTTTCTATTTTTGCTTGTTTTTATGCCTTAATTCATTGTGGATGACTGTTGTTGTTGTCTGTTTTTCCAGTGGAGATGAACTCATGCCACCACAATTATTTGGAAGCCAGCCAAGAGCTAGGCGATTCAGCGCAAGCTTCAGTCCAAATAGCTACAGCCCTCAGTCTCCAGTGGTAAGTTTTAGCATTCACTTCTCTATATGTCCATTGAATAATAATGATAGTCATGGCAGTGCGCATGCAGTTTTATTTTTAACCCCATTTTTAGATTTATAAGTGATATTTTTGAAGCTCATCCTAAAAATAAGTTATTTATAAATAGATAATAAACTTCATAATTAAAAACCTCTATCAGACAAATATTGATTTCTATGAGGAGATTAAAAGAATTAGAGGTTTGCCCTTTTCTTTTTTAACATTTTTAAGGTGGTACATAATCAATTAAGACAGAATTAACATTCCTTTCTGTTTTGAAGGTCTCTTGAAGGATGAATAATACTTTATGAGTGATCTTTCAGTTGAGATATTACACAAAATGTTCACATTCTGGAAAGTGAGGAAAGTGATAAGGAAGGGTTAGGGAATATTAAAGAATAGGAAAAGGCAGTGAAGTTAGCGATTAAAAAGAAAATAAAGAAGGAAATTTTAATAAGTTTAGGTATACAAGCAACCTATTTCTCATATTTGTGACAATGTTTCTTAACCTTGGAAAAGAAGAAAACTAAAGTGGAATACAAGCTTCAGTAACAGATATTATGTAGAGTATTAGATTATTAATTTGTCTTTTTCACTAGAATATAATCAGAATATATCGTTTTCACCACTGGAGTAATTATGAACTTACAGTAACCTCTGAATACTATATAAATTTCTCTATACAGAAGCAGTATAATATATAATAGTAATCATAACTTACATCATTTATAACTCTTCAACTAGAGTATTTTGATTAAAATAATTTAGTCAAATATACAGAAAAATGTCCACATTGAATTCCTTTTTAAATAGTGGTAAACCTATCAAATACAGCTGTATTGATCTATTTTAATATTTCAAAACCTGCCTCAATTCAACTACGATTTAAGAAGAAAAAAAAAATTAAAAGTTTAAAGTAATATAAAAAGAAAACATTGGATTTGCTTGCTTAAGATGTTGTACATCTTGGCAGTAACCATGCTTATGTAGAATGCATGATAATAGTTCAATGAACATATTTCTGTTTGCTCTTCATGAAATTCATAAGTCTCTTAAAAAACTACAATCCTTTTATATCCCATTGATATTGTGTTATGTAGGCTATACCTTATTAGTTACTTAGGATAGTTATAAGGGCAAAGAATTATTCGAAGTATATTGATTTAGTTTAATTTCCTTGCTTTTAATGAGTGTAATAATTGCTCTGAATTCTACATAAGGATTTTTCTTCATTGTCATAAATGTTAAACAAAACTAATTGGAAAAAGTTGGTTTAGTTGTTTATTGGCAATGAAAAGTGATTCTCAAAATTCCATGTGTATTTATTACAGGTAGGACAGGTTCAAGGGTCAGAATGAAATTATTTTTGAAAAGTTATTATTATTTGATATATTCAATAGATTTGTAATTACTGAATTTTATTCACTTAAAAATTTAATTATGTTAAACGATAAGTTAATCATTTAATTAATAATGATATTTGAAATTAAGAATACTTAATGAAAGAGTAAAGAATTTTTATTAATAAAAGAATAATTAATTTTTCTTATTAAATGAATTGCATTTTTTTTTCTTTTTTTATATTTTTTACCAGTTTTTCAATTTCTTCTTGATGTAATATAGTAAAATAAATGTATTAAAACTTGAAGCAAATAATAATAATAATTGAATAATACTTGCTTTTCTTTATTATATTGATTTTATCATAGTTTACGATATCTTGGAAAAAAAAAATAATTAAAAATATTTTGCATCAAACAATGGTGGTTACCGAATCCTGTTTTGTAAAATACAACTTATCTTATTATTGATTCAATTAAAGTAGTCTTAGTTTGTTTCATCTTTTGTTTTGAAAATACAAAAAAAAATGAAAATAATATGCTTCCTGCATTTCCTGGGGAATGAGAGCTAGCTTCAATATTCATCTATTATTAATAGTCTTTTTTCAGTCTGATCCACCTTAATTGCTATTAATGCTTTGCTTGTTAGCCACTTTTTGTGGAAGTCTAATAAATCAATACAGGAATTATGTATGAACTTTAATGGTTAATCCCTCTCCCAAGCTTTAAAGGGAATTGCTTGGAGAAGCCCTGCCTAAATGACCTCAACAGGGTTGGAGTTCACTTAAGAGCCTTAAATTTAAGAAATTTGATTGTCTGCATCTGTACTACGGTACTGTGGAAGATGTAATTTTTGAGTTCAAAGAAGACTTTAAGGCTTCAAATGATCAAACAAGAAAAGCCAGAGGCCTTACGAACCAAAATGACTTGTTCCAAGAAACATTTCACATTCTTATTTTATTTATCTTCATTATTCAATATACAGATGCACCTTTTCAACACATGAATTTTCTTTATATTCAATAATCTTTAATGTCTTATAATATTTGGTTAGCCCTTTGCTATTAATTTACATTTGTGTGTCGTTGTTATAAAAGTTTAGAAACTGATGCATATTGATTCATAGGAATGACTGCAGTTATCGAGTCTGATATATCCATTGGTTTGTTTTTATTAGTATTCACATCATGTCAAGATGCCATCACGTGTTAGCCAAATCAAACAAGAGGAGGGAATGGACATAGTCAACCGGGAAGCTGCTCACGAAAGGTGATTAATTTATAAAAATCAAAAGTTAAATTTGAATATGTAATATCTGTGCAACTTGTATAAACTTATCTGTTGAATAAAAATAATCCTAGCACTATAGAAGGGTAAATTTTATCGGTTCACTATGGATTTATTGCTTATAATGCTGTAGGTAGTGTAATGTTGAATTATAGAAATTTTGTCAAAATTTTACAAATAAAAGTAATTAAAATATGCACAATTATAATAAGTGCTATTAAAATTTCTGACAAATAAGCATCTATTTTATAAGCATTATCGAATTCACTATAAAATTAGGAGAAAAATTAACATTGACTTGTTAACATAACAATCAAAATATTTTTTAAAATAATAATTCTATCAAACAGTAATTCTTATTTGCTAAAATGTATAATCAGATGAATATTTTGATCATTGTTCTTCATTATTCATATGATGTCTAGTGATGATCATTTCAGTTTTGTACCTAACTACATACTTTTTGGCTAAATTCATTTCATTTTTCAGAGTTGTGAGATCAGCAATCCAAATGTCAATATCATGTGAAGACTTGCATTTGGTAAGTGCTAATTTGAAGATGATATCATTTAAGTAACATATATTTTTGTATTCCCAGATTAAAACTTGTTATTAAAACTTTAACAGTGTTAGTCTGTGCACTGAAACTTTGTCCTAAACATCATTTCTTCTAAAACTGGTGGTGGTGTCAGGTTTTTATTACATTAGCATGCCTCATACTACTGTGGGCGGTAATTTGACACAGCAGACTGAACTCCTGTTATCAGCATTCTTTTATGACACTTTATATGCAATTACAAGCAGCGTATGGCTATTTAGGTTTCACATTATGGAAAAATTGAGATAAAACTCTTCTGTCTCTTTAAAAATCAATTCAGTAGTTTAAAGAGTCGGCAGTCGTTTGTTCTTTCCTTCGATATAGTTCATTTTTCATTTTCCAGCTGCAATTGTTTGTGCTTTCATTGGTCAGCAAGAGCATCATCATAGGTTTTGAAAATCCTTTTTTGCTATCTAGAAAAATTAATTCTTCTAGAGTTCCATTGTAGGAACTGTTATGAAACCAAAAGAAATTATGAGTAGATGAGATTTCCTATAAAAAAATTCTTTATCAGTATTTATATTTCCATGATATTATTTTAAATCTTGTTATTACTATTTATTATTGTAGGCAGATACATATCTTCCAACAGAAAGCAAGAAGAATATTATGGAACCCCTGCATATATTTCCTCCTCCATTCTCTGGTAACAGTACCCTTTCACCTGTAAGAAAGGTAAAGAAAAAGGCTATTAGCAATACTGTAATTTATAATTACATTGTTAAATATTAAATATAGTTTATCTTGAATTTAAATATAGAAATCTAGCTTGTATTAATTTTTTTAGTTTTCTTTTGTGAAATAATAGACTTTAAAAACTAGATTCTTTTCACGTTACATTTAGGATGCCAAAGAAATCGAAATAACGCTTTCCAAGTAATATTTTAGGCATGCTTTAAAATTTTATTATAATTTGCCCATAAAAATGTAATAAAAATAAAGAATTGGTATTGTTTGGAGCAATCTTCAGTCAATCGACTGAAAGTTTTAGAGTTCGTTAGGATTTATAAAAGAAAACAGTGGTAATGTTGTTTGACGATTAGATGCTAGGTGCTGCGTAGACTTGTTCTCCATCATTAATGCATAGTGAATGGGTCAATTGAGTTAAAGCTAGATTATGATGGCTACTATAAAATAAATAAAAATGGTACAACAATAAATAAGAATTCACTTATTTTAAGAAGTGATACACATCTACTTTTGTATTTTTCTCATTTAGTTGTTAACATTCAATATCATTTACTATAGTGAGATTATAATAAAATTGTCCTCTGTGAAATTGCTTCTTTTGTTCTGTCACTTGAAATTGAACAGTTGCATTAAAAGTATGATTGTTGGTAATGGAAACCCATTTCAGACACAACAAACATCAAATGTGAGCATATATTGACCCTTCCACAGAAACTATTTTTACTTGTTATTATTTATTCCAAAAATGTTTTAAATTTAAAGAACTAGTAAAATTGAAAATGTTTTGGTTTTTGGTTTTAGTGCTATAAGTTTTTGAAGTTGTTATAGATTTATTTCATTAGCTAACATTATATGAATTAGAAGAAAGAATTAAACAATTCTACATTACAAAATATGTCTTGATATATGATAATTTCCAGAACTTTCAGCAACAGAATGTCAAAGCAGAATTCAGTTTATGAAAACTAATTTTAACTATTTTATATATGTTCAGTGTTTTCTTATTTTCTTGTACCTTTGTCTTAACAAGAAATACTGAAAATGGCGGCTCACAGAAAGTTTTCCGGGGGGGGGGAGGGCAAAATTTTGTTGCAATGTGCACTGAAAAATTCTAAAAATTAATTGAAATAAATAAATAAAAAAAAAAACAACTTAAATAAAATTTACCATTTTAAAAATATCTGTTGAGCCTCTTACGAGAAGCAAATTATATGAATTGCATGAAATTTAAAAATTCTGGAGGGGAGGGGGGCAAGTGCCCCTTTCTTGCCCATATGTGTTGGCTCCCATGGACTTAAGACACATATGGATTTAAATTAACAAGCTTTGAATTTTAAGCTTATGAAAATTATTTATTTTAATAATATCTAAACTTACTGTATACTGAGGGATTTTAATCACCAAGAGGAAACGATAAAAACAGCTTACAAGGGAAGTGCGTGACCTCAAACGCTGAGAACCGCACGAAAATGTGCTTAGAATATAAATCGTTCATGCCAGAAACAGTGGTATGAGTCATTCTCATGCAAAACTGCCCGTCTCACCACGAAAGACATTTAAATGATCACCTATTGAATGTCCAAGAGAGGAACTTTGGTAATGCGATGAAACAAAATATCGATATAATAGTTCCAAAAAAACACGTTTCAATGTCATGACTATATTGCTGTATTTCCCTCTGCTTAAAATAATTACGCTATCTGAACAACAAACTTTTCCTACTGACCTGATAGTGTTGCACAGCTATTCAGTCTTCAAAGTGCCGCTGTTGGATGGCACTAGCAGACAACAGCTGAGTTTTGCATGGGAATGACTCATACCCCTGTTTTTGGGATGAGCGATTTATATTCTAAGCACATTTTCGTGCGGTTCTCATCGTTCGAGGTCACGCACTTCCCTTGTTAGAACTATCATTATGACAATTCTGAGCCTTTTGCAAGCTCCTAAAAATTGTGAATTGGAGCTAGCATTCTATGAGATAGAAATGGCTTAATTTAATGTCAGCTTTAATATCACATATACTGCTTTATTTAATCCATGAAAATTGATAGCATTAAGACACTGATAGTAATCAAAAATAGAAAATAAAAAAAATACGGATAGAAACATCCTATTCGAGGTGCAGTCAAAGGAGCTGATCAGCTTTAATAATAAATGACACTGGGCATTAAAAGTCAGCATAGTGTTTACAGCACAAATCCCTCTGTGGAAGAAGACAATGAATTGCAATTTCATAAAATGATCATAGCTGTTCCTTATCGTTAGACAATTATTCAAACTATATAATCTAAAGTAGATTCTTTATTTAACAATTGCTTGAAAGAGTTTGAATGTGAAGGCCATGTGATAAGCTGGGCGTTAAAGCACTTCACATCAAATTTCAGTAATTTCTAAAATAGCAACAACAGAGAACTTGCATAAACCAATACGATACATGACAGTGAATGATCAGTTTGTATCAGAGTTTCATTGGATGTAGTAGGCCTTTGTAGGCCAATAAATAATGGTTTCTGTTTCACTGTCAGTCTTTTGCCATGCAGTCATCTGATGTTTAGCCATCAAAAAGCCTATCTTCACTAGCATCACTACAGAGTACTCTGATACATGAAAACTAAGTACTTCTTGGTTCTTCTAGGTTGTAGCAGTAGCCAACAATAACTTTATCGGTTATTGTAACTGGTTGATTTGACCACTCACTCGCCTAAGGAGTCGCCTCGTCCAACCTGGCATCCCTGTTCAAAGTCGAACAGTCCAGTGGCTGGAACGAGACATCGTGCAGCCTTATATAGAGCTGCAGAGCCAAGCTTAAGCAAGCAGTTGGTGGCCGAGAACCACGGAGAGAGGAGTGCAAAGCAGTTGGTGGCTGAGAGCCACAGAGAGAGGAGTGCAAAGCAGTTCGGTGGCCGAAGAGCCACGCAATTCTCTCCAACTGGAGAAGAGACAGTTCAGTGGGCGAAAGTCAGAAGTTACTTCCAGCCAGGAAGACAGAGAGGGTGCGACTACGAAGAAGCCATTCCTAGCCGCAAAAGGATTACCTGAGTCCGCAGGGTTCCAGAGACGACCGGGCCTAAGAAGGTGCGACTACGAAGAAGCCATTCCTAGCCGCAAAAAAATTACCTGAGTCCGCAGGTTTCCGGAGATGACCGGGCCTAAGAAGGTGCGACTACGAAGAAGCCATTTCTAGCCGCAAAAGGATTACCTCAGTCCGCAGGGTTCCAGAGACGACCGGGTCTAAGAAAGTGCGACAATGAAGAAGCCATTCCTAGCTGCTTAAGGATTACCTGAGTCCGCAGATTTCCAGAGACAACCGGGCGTAAGAAGGTGCGACTACGAAGAAGCCATTCCTAGCTGCAAAAGGATTACCTGAGTCCGCTGATTTCCAGAGACGACCGGGCCTAAGAAGGTGCGACTACGAAGAAGCCATTCCTAGCCGCAAAAGGATTACCTGAGTCCGCTGATTTCCAGAGACGACCGGGCCTAAGAAGGTGCGACTACGAAGAAGCCATTCCTAGCCGCAAAAGGATTACCTGAGTCCACAGGGTTCTAAAGACGACCGTGCCTAAGAAAGTGCGACTACGAAGAAGCCATTCCTAGCTGCATAAGGATTACCTTAGTCCGCAGGGTTCCAGAGACGACCGGGCCAAAGAAAGTGCGACTATGAAGAAGCCATTCCTAGCCGCAAAAGGATTACCTGAGTCCGCAAGGTTCCAGAGACGACTGGGCCTAAGAAAGTGCGACTATGAAGAAGCCATTCTTCGCCGTAAAAGGGTTACCTGAGTCCGCAGGGTTCCAGAGACGACCGGGCCTAAGAAAGTGCAACTATGAAGAAGCCATTCCTAGCCATAAAAGGGTTACCTGAGTCCGC
>JAFIDM010006943.1:36674076-36687694 GCA_023159025.1 Thereuonema tuberculata | reverse complement strand
ATATTTTAATACTAATGCAATGTATGGAAGAGTGTGTTTCTATCTAAGATACAAACTGACTATCTTTACAGTTTAGGAGAGCAAACAAGATTATCATAAAGAAAAACATAAATAAAGCCACATTTTCAGTTCTTAGAAAAAGAATTTTGAATAAGAACAGCCACCAAATGAAAAAAAAGTAAATAATTGCATCTAATTATTACTAGCAATATTCCAGTTTAATCTATGATGCTAGCTATTCTATACAGAGTTAGCTTTGCGTTAGGAATACCCACCTAATAATGCGTTCATCCATTTCTCTGTGCAGTCACAGTTCGCAGATGCCTAGAAACAGATTCCACAAGGTCTCTCCAAGCTTAACACAACCCAAGTCCACTGCTGCAACTCCGTCAGTTCACTCTCATTCCATGAGAAAGCATCAGCAGTTTTTCACACTCTGTTCAACCATATCCCACTGCATGCTCATTTGGGTTACAGTCAGGGGAGTTTGGGGGCCAAGGTAATGTGGCAAATTCGTTGTCATGTTTCTCCAACCACTCTGTAATTATATGAGCCCGATGATAAGGTGTGTTATCCTGTTGAAAGATGGCACTGGGATCAGGGAAGACCACCTGCAGACATGAACAGAGATGGTCGGCATGTGTCAGCATTTATATTGAGACTACTGTTACTGGTGACTACTCCCAGCTGATGATCGCCAAAAAGATGTCACTTAGTAAACATTTGGTCTCAACCATTGTTATTTTATGTACTTTCATTATGTATTCACTTGTAGGTATTAATTTCTTGACCATCTGTAGCCATTTCGTAGTTTTGTTTTTTTTTTTGTTTTTTTTTTAATATTTATGAAGTATTTGATTTTTTTGGGATAACCGGGCTATTTCTATACTCAGTTGGGTATTCTGATAATACCTTTGCTTACATTCCACACCACGTTAACATTTGTACAGACTGAAACAGCTGTCCTGGAGTGCTACAATTAAAATTTCTTTAACATAAAAACATTGTTTCACTTTCAAAATTTTTCCATATTTTAAAATACTGCTTTTTTTCTCTTTCAGTCTATCATCTAGCAGCCTAGAAGATTCTGCTAGTCCAGAGCAAACAGTACCTTTAGGGGCCAATGCAGGTACACCAGAGTCGGTTTCCAGCAGCGATTCAATGTCAAGTGTCTTTAAAACAGTTGACCAAGATACTCCAATGCAAGACAGTGCCCCTCCAACACCGGATGGAATGTCCATTTTACAAGAGTCAAATTCTTGAATTGGAAAGACTCGCAAGAAAGAACTATTGTTCATTTCTGAGGACTGAAAGAGTCAGAAATCAAAGAACAAAAAAAATCAATAAACTTCAGTTATCTTTTAATATCAAGTTTTAAAAGGATCAAGATTTTATTATCTTTATTAAAATATTACATCTGATTTCTTTTTATGATTGTTCTGTTCATTTGTTTTTTACTAAAACAAAAAAGGAAAAGAAGAAACAAAGAAATCAAATGTGATTGAGACTTAATGTATTTATTATGTTGAGATTTATATTTAACTTTCATTTTACTGATATGCAGAATCTCTTCAAGTCGGAAGTTGTACTGTAGTGCTTTTTATTTTATATGTGTATATGAATAACATATCTGATCACTGTGTAAATCACTGTTGAAAATCTGTCCATTATGTTGATGTCTATAATTTTTTTAATCTTTATTTTTTTTTAAATAAGTAATTTGAATCTGTTATTATTATTATTTTAGTCTTTAAAAACTGCAGTTGAATTGCAGTTTTGGACTGTTAGGAATGCACTTATATCTGTACAATAATGTATATTTTACAACCTTCAGCAAATGTAATTTCATAGTAAGAAATGTGCTTTTATGTAAGGACAAGTAATAATAATGTAAATATTGTATTTTTGACTCCCCACCCCCACACCCTTTTTAATTAGTTTGAAGATCATTTCACTATGATTACATGATTTATTACATGTATAAATTTGTGAATTGTCTGGAGAGAACAGTTTATTATTCTATGCAGATGTTTTTGTTTATTTTTTTTTTATGTACAGAATGGATTGTAGTTATTAAAAGAAAATTTAAAATATACAAACCACACAAAATTTGTTTTGAGTTGTTTGTGTTTGGCATATTAAAGCCTTGCTAGTAATCAGTGGTTATCAAAATAACTTTAAAAATACTTGATTCTTAAAATTGAAATTTATTAAATCATTGCTCAAAATTATCAGGACAGAAGCTAAAAGGAACTGTGAAATCCATTTATGTTTAGAATGTAGAAGATGACGTTGACTGTATATTATGGATTTTAGTATCCATTTGTGAGTTGAAAGCATGCATGAAATGCTTCAAAAATACATATGGGTTTGGGGGGCATAAATTTCAAGATTTTTGGCATTCTTTTCATTGAATTTCCTCTAGAAACTTAAATGGCACAAATCTATAAAACAAATACTGTTGGAATAGCTCACTTGTTAAAGTAATGGGTCATATTGATCGGATTCCTAGAATAAAAAATGCCTTACATGCTTTTTTTTCTTTTTTCTTTTTCCTTCTGCTAATGTAGTTTTTATTTTCTGACCTACATTAAATACAGTCAAACTCGGCTATAACAAGGTTGTTTATATCGCTCGTTCTGATATAACGTGATTTGGTCTTGGACCCCTTCTATTTTGGAAAAGGTGTATAATTGTAAAATTGCAAAATTTAACGTATTTTCGACCAAAAAGTACGAAAATCGATTGATTTTAGAGAACTGCTCTAAACCAAACTGCCAAACCATAAGAAAACAGAAATATGAAGAGTTTCACTAATATAATCCATCAAAGTGTTGAAAAGATAATGATTTATAAATATCCCATCGCTCTGAATGATGTAGGTAATCACGAAAAGACCATTTTAAATCGATTTGGAATCGTGTGGGCAATAATAGGGTTCGAGTATACGACATTTAACATTGCGAAGTAAAGAAAGCTCGGGCAGATCGCGATCTTTGAGATCTTGGATCCGAACGATCGCGATATAACTGAGCTTCACTGTATTAGTAATAAGACATTACATTCCCTTTAATTAGAAGATATATCAATGACAAAATAGTATTTTGGTTTAAATTGTCAAATAGATCAATTATATTTGATTAACTAAACTTTTTTTTTCCCCTTCTTCCTTTCTTCTTTTAATGTAGTTTAATGGGTTTCTGTTATACTTGAACCAAATTAGTAAGTAGAAAAGAAATTTTAAGTGTCAGTTTTTCAAGTATACAAGAAAGCAGATATAAATGGAGACATTTCAATCTTATATAAATCCATGAAACCAAACTTCTTTTCTAATTATACATAACCCAAGTAGCTCAAATATTAAAAAAAAGATAATAAATGAATGAAATTCACAATTAAATTTGATACCTGTAAACAGTGCTCTTTTTGTCATAGAACGCATTGGAACGGCGTTCCACCACCTTTTTTCGACGGATTTTTATTCAAATTGATGTTTGGTCCAAATAGAATCGCCCTGTTGAGCAGAGCAGGTCGGTAAACGGCAACAAAATTATTATGACGGTTCTGCTTGTGCACCGTATTCATATTATAAATATTATATAAAATTGCAAAAAAAAAAATAATTAGCGTTCCACCACCTTTTTTTTTTTTTTTTTACAAAAAGAGCACTGCCTGTAAATAATATGATTACACACACAATTACAAATATTTTTTTAATTAAAAAATGAGGAGAATACCATTTATATGTTTCTAAATTTATTTTGTTTTCTGTCTTATATTAATATAAGTAACAATAAAAATATATTTAGAAAAAAGGAAGTCAGGAAGAAAAAAATGCAGAAAGCAAATGTGTATTTGATAATTTACAGTATATAAATAATAAAGTAATATTTTACTTTATTTTTCTAAATGAAACATAATTAAAGGGAATATTTTTTTAATTTCTAATCATAACTAATATAAGTTACAAACATTATATTTTAAGTAATAAAAAAAGTGAAATTAAAATAATGAGAAGAAAGGTCTTAGTATGACTTATTTAACAAAAGAAAAGGAAAGCATACAAAAGATTCAATTCCAGGAATTTGACCATATGGATCTATCTTAGCATTCAAGTTATTACCAACAGTTGGTGGCTTAATAATATCTCATTTCTGGCATTTAGTCTATTACAAGAAATACAATGAAAGCAATGTCCGAAATCTTGAAATCAACAAAATGTTGGCATCAAATTCGTACATATTTTTAAAGTATTTTATGTATTGATACTTTCATCCCTTAAAAGAGCACAAATTATATGATATACAGGGTGTGTCAGAGGTGGATTTTTCCAGTAAATTTGTCAGTGCTCTAAATTGACTGAAATATGATATAGGATTTACAGATGACTACCAGCACACTTTAAAAATACACTTTCCCCAATAGCCAAAATTTAATACCCAAGTGATATGATTACTGTCCAAAGCAATAAAACAATCAGCTGAAAAGTTGATAATTAGATCTATAGGGGATAAACTGGGAGATCTCCCTATTTGGAAATACATTTTGTGCTGTTGTTTCATACTTCAAAAATAATTTTAAACTTTCAATAAACAAACAACTTGTTTTTAAATAATATATTATTATTAATTTCATACTTATTAATTATGGCAAATACATATTATATGCAGTCAATGTGTTTCAATACTATTAGAGTATAGAATATAAAATCTAGAAAGACAAAATAAAATTAAAAACAGTTACAGGTAATAATGCCTAATAAGACCATTCCAAATCACAAATGATAATTACATCCTGGAAAATTAACATCCCATATCACTTGAATGTGATTCAAAATATTAAGTGTAATTCGGGCTGTTGCCATTCAGAAATTATTCTCTTTCATGGGCATTTAGGAAAAATATTTACATGAGTTTTTTTTACTTGTAAAGAAAATGAAATAATCAGACTTTTCAGTACATTCTGGGATGTTTTGAGTTCTGTTATAAAATGAAACTTCAGATCTGTCCAGACCAATTGTCACCGTAATAGTTACTGTGATGAGTTTCTTAATAATTACATCTATACAAATAATTGATTGTCCTTTGAACACATTATGACATTAATAATATTACTAACAAATTAAGCTAAGTTTTTGAACCAGAAAAATTTCCACCCCACATCACTAGTCGAGGAACTAGTTGATCAACAATATTCAATACTAAGACAATAGTTTGTTTACTGGGCACTGAGGCTGCCTTTCCACTCTGCCAATAAATCCTAATAAAATTTTATCCACAATTTTTGCAGTTGCAAAAAACAAAAAAAAAAGGGAAAGTTTAGTAAAACTCGTCTATGTAAAGCTGTAGCGCGATCAGCAATGCTGGATGTCTGATTGTTTCTGAAATTCGTAATTACTGATTACTTAGCCAAAAGGGAAATATTAATTGTCCATTAAATGTTCCTAAATAATCTGAACATATGGATCATATTAGCAATTGAGCTATCAGAAGTATATTACTATTACAACAAATCCAATGAGAACAATGTTAGAAATCTCAAACTGGCAGAGAATTGACCCAAACACACACATTTTTAAAGCATTTCTTTCATACATTCAGCTCACAAAAAAAAAAAAACAAACTAAAATGTATGATATTCAAGTTCATGTATTGTATTGCCGGTACGCACCAAAGTGCGCGCTTCGTATCCAAAGCCTCCGTGTTCCAGGGAGCGCTAGTGTTCAAGTTCATATCATTTCCTTTTAGTTCCAAAATAATTCAGTATTTAAATGAAAAATTATTTATTTAAAAGTTCCTCAGAAAAGGTGTTCTTTCCAAGCACTAAATTAAACTTAACATTTTTAAAATACTTGTGCAATACATATTTGGTCTGAAATTGTGAACCAAGGAAGATTGGATGCATTTGTCGATCATTTGATTACAGCATCTAATTATGCTATGCATAAAAATAAACATCAATATCTGGTATCGAGATAATGCATTAGCAATAGTCGTTGGAACATGAAAATGTATGTGTGTATGGTCTTTATTCTAAAATTTTGGAAATTTTTGGGCACATTTTCAGTACCGGTATGTTCCATTTTGAAAAAAAAAGGAATTTTGGTAAAATTTGGTTAGTTTTGAATAATATTTAGGAGTTACTACCATGATCTGAAAAATCACGATATGTCACAATGCTAAGCATAGAAGCACTCACTGTTGAAATAGTTTAAATGTTGTAATTAAGTGAATTTAATAACGATGCATTATTAATTATTGAATTAATTTTCAGTTTTATTTTTGTTTTTTTTTAAATCAGTTTATTTACTACAAAAAAGAAAAAAAAAATCGTTAACGAAAGAAAACACTTCTTAATAAATTATTCCCACCCTTCTTCAACTGAAGGCAGCGCCTCACTGTTCAATGGTAATGCAATTCAAATGTACCCATAGAAATCCTATGTAAGTACACTAGTAGAACAATGTTGTTATCTCATGTTGTATAATAGTCCATATCAGGTCTTCTGGAACCTTCAGGAATAATCTACCACCTAGACGATAAAACCCGGCCACCTGGTGCAGTGAGTTGTCAACAGGCAGCTAAAGAGTGCAGTTCATATAAGGTTGGTCTTCCAGTAAGTTTTTGTGTAAGGACCCAAGAGAAGTGTTTTAGGGTTTTTTAAATGAAGAAATGGCTACTGTTAGGCCAACTACATGTAAAACGATGAATGTTTGGCTAATTGGACAACAATCATGTGCATTACCTGGAAATAAGCTACCTTTGAAGCAAGAGGTAAGGATTATATTTTTTTCATTTGCATCAGACTGAAATGATAACAGTTCGGGAAAGTGCGGCTTTAGCTGCCAAAGCTGCCATCAGGATTTCGGATAAAGCACAAAACTCGACTCATCTTCGGAAACACATAATTGCAGCTCTTGAAAAAAATCTTCACGACTGGCAAAAGCCGAAGAAAAATGCAAACAACAAGAAGAAAAGATCCAAAACACTGTTTGAAAAGAAACTGCTTTTGGCAATGGTATTAATAATCAAAAAGAAACAGCTTTTTGGCATTGCACATGCACATGTGCTAACCAGGATCAAAATATAATAAGATACAGAGTTTCTTCTGGCGCACAGGGAAAAAGGACGGTAAGATAAGATGGCAGTAGTTGACAAGGATAGAAAAGCTAGAAGCTAGGACAAGAGAACGAGCAAAGAAATATCAAGACCACCTTGAGAAGAGTAGGAAGGAAACAGAAATCAAACATCATGTTGTCTTATGTTCCTCATCCTCCAGCAATGATTCTGAGGAGGTAGTCCTCATAGTACTGTGGTAGTCATCAGAGTAATGCACCTGCTGAACTACAATTCACATCTCTTGGAGAGCCTTCTTGAAAAAGAGGAAGGAAGCAACCAAGCTTGGCAGCTATACTGGATTGTATGAAAGGGGAGCGACCAAAAAAACCACTGCTTTGCTTTATGGTGTTGGAGAAAGTCCGGGATAAAACATGTCCGAATTCTCTCTGAAGGGAGCCCTTGCCATAAGCAATTAATATTCCACTGTATTATTATGTTCATCTTGTGGCATTCTAGCATGGAAATTACCAACTATAAATTTTAAATGCTTAGTACTGTATTACCTTGTACTTTGCTTAAAATAAAGAAAACTTAATGTTTCAAACTTTGGTAGCAAAAGTAATACTTCCAAAATTAGCCAAATTTTGGAAGTATTACTTTTTTCAATATTGGTAATAACTTTGGTAAATAACTTTCATAAATATTTTATATAAAACTGGCAAGAGGCTGATAGGCCTATAATTCCAGATATCTTCTCTTTCTCCTTTTTTTTTTTTTATAAACAGCAATATTATCACTGCATTATTCCAATTTTCTGGTACATATCTAAGGTTTAAGCATTTAGTAAAAACAGTAGTCGGAATTTCTTCCACATCTTCTCTTACTTCTTTGAGAATATCTGCTGTGATTCTGTCATAACCTGGTGCTTTACCTTTCTTCATGCATTTGATGTCTTACTTGACTTCCTCTTTCAATACTGGAGGTACTAATGATACATTCTTACCTGCCATTTCACCTAAGTCTTCACTATTTCCATATAAATTACCATACAATTCATTTCAACTCACTTCATAATTTCCTCACGATTTCTAATAGTAATACCAACTTCATTTCTAAGAGCCATTATAAACTTCTTACTGGTGCATAAAGGATGTTTAGTCGTGATGCTGTCCTTCACTAGGTGGAGGACTTCATTTCCTCGCCGCCCCAGGATTCGAGTACTACGACGCAGAGGCACCGAAATATGAGTTAGCACTCAGCTGTGAGCTGAATCTTGTATTGAAACGGATTCAAGGTTTTTACGACACCTTTCCGATATAAAACTATGCTTATTATTATGTGAAATTACATAATTGTTAAAAAATAAATTGATTGTTGTTATTCTTATCTGATCCTGGTGACCGTGTACAGACTTCTTGTGCTCCTTCATTGAGGTTTGTGAAGCGAAATAATCGTCACATCGGGAGCAGCATCTTTGTATTAGATGGCCTTGCAATGTCGACAGTGGAAGTCGTATGGCAATTTCTTGAAACCCCCGAGAGGTACTTCCACTTTCAGTGCCAACTTAAGGTAAAGAGGACAGAAGCTGGCGTCTTCTTTCAAAGGAGGCTTCCAGGCTTGATGTAAGAAGAAGGGGTTGTGGCAGAAATCCATCAGGGACGTAATTTGTTGCGGGGCTTTGAGCAGCAGAACAAATCAGAGCATTTGGAAATCTGTAGCCTGTACTGGGACTCCTTTACATGCTTCACATACCATTCAGGCCCAGGATGGCTACAACTGTCAGGAACGATTTCATTCGGGTCTTATATATTCTGCCAAGACGCTCTCTCTATCTATGACCACCTTACTCAAGACTTCAGCAAGCGCCTCCCCAGCAAATTGAAAATTTCTTTTCTCCAGGTTGTCATCTATTGTGCGTCGTTGGATATTGAGATGACTGCCAAATTTATCGAGTGGAAGTAACAAGCCAGCAAGCTGATGACTCAGCGAGCCATTCTCCTTTCCATACGATTAAATGCACTGCATCCAGGAACATTGCGAGCTACTGCAAAGTAATCTAAATTATAGTCCAGGAAATGACGACAGTGAGGGCGATGACTTTCTGATACCGTGGATTTTCGTCTGGTCCTCTATCAAATGTGAAAATCAAAACTGGCTTCAGCTTACCAGACGAAGTTTTTAAGATGCTCTTGAAATTGTTAAGATTCAACACTGCTGATTGCAACATATGTTGGGTCGATGTAGAACACTCTGTCAGGCTGGCCGATTGGCTTTGTTGGATTAATCTGGCATCCTGCATAGACGCTTGGGATTAATTTCTGCCCGGGTCCTACAACAAAGCTGTGGTCAGGTAGACGCACCAAACAGTCCACATGCATTAGAAAAGGGGCTTGTTTGTTAGCTGCAGTTAAGCTGATTGGCACCCTTGCTTTGTCGTCTTGAGACATGAAGCCAGAATCCTCACCAAGCAGGGATGCAAGGCTTTCCAGTTTCCTTATAGACGCAAAGCAGAAAGCAGTATCTGGATGAGCCTTAATTCTTGGGCCCGAATTAAGCGCACAGGAGCCGTTTTTACTTGCCTTTTATCCTCCAAAGAGACGGATCTAGGGGAATGAGTAATATATGTTGCCGAGCGAGAAATCTCAAACCCCATATCAGTAAGTTTGTGGTAAAGATCATCTAAAGTGCGGCAGGTTCGTATAATCTCGCTTCGACGTTTCTCATCTACTGAACTTCCAAACATGGCAGAAATTTTTTTAATTATTTTGAACAAAATAAAACAAGAAACAAGATCCAGCACATGCCTAAACAAATTGCCTTTCTGATTCGATATTGGAAAGGAATCGGGAACGACCGTTTCGTCCTAAAGGGTTCTCATCAGCCCGATCTCCGCCTTCCCCTATTAAAGACTCAGAAAGGCAAGATAATAAATGAAGGCCACCGTCACACCTGGCAGGGGGTCACTGCCAGATGTGACGGTGGCCTTCATTTATTATCTTGCCTTTCTGAGTCTTTTATCGAGGAAGGTGGAGATCGGGCTGATGAGTCCCCTATAAGATGAAACAGTCGTTCCCGATTCCTTCCGATAATCGAATCAGAAAGGCAATTTGTTTAGGCATTTGCTGATCTTGTTTCTTGCTCTATTTTGTTCAAATTTCTCGGCACATTAAACTTTTTTCAGTTTTCATTATTTTATTTTATTATTTTAATTATTTCTTCATTCTTTAGCCGTGGGCGACCAGGACCAGCGTGAAACGGCACAATCAATCGTGCTTCTGGGTTTGTAACAACTAAAATTTGAATGTCTTCTCTTTTTTTCAGTCGATATTTTTTTGCAACTTTTTTGTGCTAAGTATTAAAACTTATTTTAGGGACATCTCAGATGACGTCATTTTCGGCAAGACCCCCCCTCCCCATGCGTCATGTTACCGTCATCCAAATACCAGACCCCCCCCCTCCCTATTTTTAAATGACGTAATATATGGACGGCCCCTAACCCGGTGATTCTTTGCCCCTTCTGCATTCTAGTACCACTGACTACTACCATGGTCAGGAACCTTACAGCCTCTGGGGAATGAGGGCCATGGTTCTTTCTTTGGACACACAGTACAAAACTTAGACATTGCTCACCATGGTGGCATGCTGGTGATTATTTGACAGTGCACATCCCAATTTGTTTACTATGTTGTCATTTGGCTACTAACAGCTGCACCATGTGAAGGTATGGATTGGACACTAAGCTATTATGTCAGTCGGTTCCTATAAGCCTTAAAAAGAATTAAAGGATCTCTTCCAGTTAACATACGTCATTCTGCACCATAAATACAGATACACATACAGGTACCAACAAATATATGGTATGTTAGAGACATAATTAAAAATCAATAAAAAATGCCCAAAAAACAAAGGATTAGAAATGCTTTGTTTCTATAGGGAATAGGAGGGCCACTCTGAAATTATTAAGATGAGGGAAACTGTAGTAGTTAGAAGCACAAAACTTTAGGAGTGTTCAAAGTAGACACCTCAAACATCTTTGCATTTTTGAAGATGAATTTTCGAAAGCCTGAAGACATCCTCCATTCATGATCTGGATTTGACTCCATTAGTCGAAATACTTCTTAATGGCGTCGTTGATCTCTTCCTCGGAATTGGGACTGCGACCATGTAAATTCTTTTTGAGGTTAAAAAATAACTAGAACTTGTACATAGCGAGATCAGGTGAGTAGGGTGGGTCAATAACTACGTGCTATTTTCCCTCAAAAACTTTCAAGTTCACTTCAGCCTTGTTGGAAGAGGCATTGTCATCATAGAGCATTAAGCCTCGAATTCTCAAGTCTTTAAGAACTTCAGGTATGACAATGTTGTATGTACTATGATGCAATGAGTCTTTTGTCCTTCCAACTTAATAGCTTTCACAAGTTCTGTACTTCTAAAAAAAACTGGCATACATTACTTTTTTTCATCTCATATTGTAGGCATAGGGTCGTCTTCAAATACCCACAACACTATTTTTTTGACTTGTTGGTACATCATAAAAAGGAATATAAGTTTCATCACCTGTTACAATTTTAGAAATAATTCTATGACTGCCATTGTTAAGTATTTGAAGAGTTCGTTGGCTAATTCTGATATGTTCCGACTTCTTCTGTTCTGTGTGGAACCCAATGTGAAATAATTTTTTTAACATTCAATTCTTTATGAAGGATTTTATAAGAATTGCTGTGGATCCATTACCAATGGTAGCCTTCATCATCTGATAGGTGCACCAATCATCATCTATTATCATTTTGCAAACCAGGGCAACATTTTTGGGAGTTACTGCTGAACAAGGTCTTCCAGTATGTTCATCACATAAAGTACTCTGTCCCCTGCAAAATTCTTTTAAACCACAAAAATAGAATAGCCCAAGATGGTGCTTCATTGCCAAATGCTGCATGTAACCGCTATACATATTATTCTTCACATAGACCAACTTTAAAATCGTAGAATATGAATTAAAACAGCCTGTAGTGTTCTTGTCCCAACCCCATGCCTCGCCGTTTAGCAATGCCATTCACAACTATTGAAGTAGAACTGAATGCACACACATTGATATCAAACTTCACTGTGCATGCCATAAACAATTCTAAATCATGGCGCATTTGCCACATCTCATAATTTCAGCTCTTATATTTAATGATGTGAAAGGTGAACAATGTGTTATATACTTGTTTTTTGTTTGTTTCAATATTCAGCCATGCTTGTAGCAAATGGCATTAGGGTAGTCATTGTTATGAGCTTTCACCAAATGGCAGTGACTTATTTTGAATGTTTTTGAAATGAGTTATTAAAAATCTATAGAAAAAAAATTGCTTTCATTTTTTTTTTCATATATATATATCTGCATAACTATTATCAGTACGAGTTAATATTTGTTTTCTAAAAAGGAAAACATGCATTTGATGTATCGACTAGCTAATGGAAATAGACATGAAGCACATCAGCTATACCAAGAACATTTCCATATAGGCACATAACATATGGAAGAAGGAATTCCAATAAACGCCGAAGCTCTTATTGTCGCCGGTCTCTAATAAGCGCTGGGCTGCAGAGAGGACACGGCCAAATAGTAGCCAGGTCTTTGATATTTGCCTACCGGTACTAGTGTAAGTGTCTGTATCTTTATAGTCGTGCGTAATACCTTACGGTACATTCCCTTACAAAATGTCGCCCAAACGGTCATTTGACTTTGCCTTTAAGATTCGCGCGATAAAATATGCGAAAGAAACTTGCGGTGAGGTGGCCGCCCGTCTTTGCGGATTCGAACGACAAATAGCAGCGAAAGATACAGAAAGACATTGCCATTTATTTTTAACATGTAGCATGTTAAATTGAAATAAAGTAGCTGTTTGTAATATTAGCCGGTATTTATGTGTAAAAATATTGCATTCTGAAGGTTTTTGTTAATAATGGCCGGCCTCTAATAGCAGCCGGTCTCTATTAAGCGCTGGGAGCTGAGGCTAGTTTTGCAAATAAACGCTGGAGCATTGCTTTATTGGAGCATATACGGTAATTAAGAATACAATATTTGTTGCCAAAGGTTGATGCCTCAGAGAAAGGGGCAAATTTGAGTCACAAGGCAAGCAGCGGAAGGCCCAAAAATGTGCAACACCCGAAACAGCAAATCGAATTCTTAATGTGGTAACCATAGATACAAGAATAAGTAGTAGGACAACAGCGAGAACAGAAGGGTTTTCACATACAATGGGTTTGGAAGATACTTCATGAGGAGCTACTGTGTGCCTACATATATACCAAGGCTGAATTGTCGCAAATTTACCTTTTAGGCTACAGTTCTGTTCTTGGTAGTTTGCTCACCATATGGATACTATTAATTTTGTGCATCTGTAATTTCATTCATTAACAAAGCTTCATTTTCCTGAAATGTTATTATGAACTATCGTAATGCGTATTTATAGACACAGAAAAACCCATACGGAATCGTCCAAAGAAAATATCAAAATATCAACAGCAGTTTTCTTTAAATATATGGGCCACTATTTTAGGTTATTGGATAATTG
>JAFIDM010006943.1:36616736-36674066 GCA_023159025.1 Thereuonema tuberculata | reverse complement strand
GATTTGTCTTTGTACCTGTCAGAGACGTTTGTTAGTACGAGGGTCAGTCAATAAGTAATGCCTCCTATTTTTTTCTTCTTAAATAAGTTAGTTAAGTGAAAAATTTGAATTAGGTGCAATTCCTCAAACCTTCTTCTCCAATCCACTGCAGTAGCAACTTCCTGGTCAGCAGGTGGCAGCACTGCATCCGCTTGCAAAAAGGCTGACATCGATGTTTGTGTTAGACAGCGTTCTGTGATTGAATTCTTGAATGCAGAAGATGAAACGCCCATTCGCAAAGAGGCAGTCAATGGAATGGCATCACAGAAACTCACCGAGGAAGAAAAAATTCAAAACTGTGCGATCAGCAGGGAAAGTGGCGACAGTGTTCTGGGATGCAGAGGGTATGATTACGATTGATTTTTTTGGAGCAGGGATGCACAATAAATTCTGTCCAACACATCACAACCCTCAAGAAGCTCAAAGCACGTCTTCAGCGAGTTCGCCCAACAAAAGCTATGGTGGATGTTCTTCTTTTGCATGACAATGCAAGACCACACACCAGTCGCCACTCATCCCCCATACAGCCTGACCTAGCACCATCAGACTTCCATCTGTTCGGGCCGCTAAAGGAAGCTCATCGTGGGATTCACTTTGAAGATGAGGAGGCCGTGAAAACATCTGTGCATCAATGGCTTAGGAAGCAAGTCCATGCCTTTTACCACACTGGAATACATGCCCATGTTAAAAGGTGGACCAAAACTGTGGAAATGGACGGAGATTATATTGAAATTAATCTTCAATGTTGGTTTTCAAGCTAAGTAATTGCATTTGAATTTTTTGACAATTAAAAAGAAAAAAAAGTAGGAGGCATTACTTATTGACTGACCCTCGTATCATAATTTATAAAAATGCATAAATTCTTATTTAGCAATGTTGGGATACACTGTAAGAAACTTTTACCTAATTTTAGGATTTTCAACTTAATTTACACTTTTAAAAAGGAACTTCGTACTCTGTTCTTAACATGGAGAATGAGAGAAGGGAATTTCTAATTCCTTTGTAGCTGAATGATCTTTGATTACAAACAGCAGCACATTCATGCACTACTACATTTTTCCAAAACAAGACCCCCCCCCCCCCAATTTGAGTGTTGCCAAGCCTCTCATCTACTATAAAGTAATTTGCGGTTTGCTCTCTGTGAAAAAAAAAAACTACATATTCCAGTTCTAAGCCTGAAATGCTATAACCGGCAGGCAAAGCAGTTGCCTTTCATTATTATATTCCCATGTTCATTTTCATCCTAAATATTTGTGCCGTCCCTCTGATGATGAAGCACTTCTAGCGTTTTAAAACCTCGATACATCTCACTGCTTCTATTTATTAACAAGTATTACATTATAAACACTCCTCTATCCTTTATTTCATCATTGTATGCCAAGTCATTAAATAACAGCAGCCAACTTATATTTCTGATTTCTCATGGAATTTTATAGAAAAATGAATGTCACAGTTTTCTTTTATAGTGATTTCATTAATTGATTTCTCGATGAAAATTGAGACATACAAATGTCCACGTATCCATAACAGTGAGATATGTACAAAGGCTAAAGAATTTTAAGGTTAAAAAATTGCCAGTTGCATAGTGCTGGCTGGATGATACCAGAAATGTATATTATGATATTAGGTTAAAAATAAATATGAAATCTTCTGAAAACATTCTCTTTTCCTTTATTATACAATTTTGTTTGATAGATTACCAAACTTCTTCAGCTAGAGGCAGAAAAAAAGAACTTATCTCTTTACAGAGAATTTGTTAATTTTAAATTTTATATATAAATAAAAAAATAAAAATAAAAAAAATCATGAGTACTGAGTGAATTCAACTGATGAGAGATAGGAACCTCGAAACAGTCTTGTACGAAATTTCCCAAAAATAGCTCAGTGAATCTTTAAATGTGTGTTTTTATGCTTATTTTTCTTGTTATAGATGTATCAAACATGTGAAATTTTGCTATTAATCTTTCATAAGCTAGAGGGGATTAATTGATTGCCCTTTTAATTCTTAATTTGTTTTTGATTTTTTTTTTTTTAACTCAAGATTCATTGTTTTGTTTATGTTTTCTTTGATTCCACTGAGCTATGAGTACTGGGCAAATCCAACTGATGAGAGATAGAACCTCAAAACAGTCTGTCTTGGGTACCCGGTCCAAAAATAGCTGAGTGAATCTTTAAATGTGTGTGTTTTTCTGCATATTTTTCTTATTATATATTTATCACAAACACAACATATTGCTATTACAAAATCGTAATATGTTACATCAAATTTCATTTCAAAAAATAATATAACATCTCATCCTCCTCTGATTTATGGTTAGTATAATAGATATCGAGTCTTATTCAATAATGGTTATTTAAAATTTTGTCTGTGTTTTTTAATACTTCTCTAAAACTATTCAAAGTATACTCATTAATTCTTATACCTTTGAGAAGATTTCATATTTATTTTATATACAAGTGTTGAATAGGTTAAAAATAAATAACGTAAAACATCAGATGGCAGCCATATCAATAAACCTTTTTTTTTTTTTTTGTTGGTTGCTTTATTATTGTTGATGTCTTTTAAAGATTATTGTAATTTTACAAATAAAAAAATGACAATGATTTGTTTGAAGTGTAATGGTGGCACATATATATCATGAAACAATTCAAAAATTATATTACAAAATATCTAACCAAAATTATTAAAAAAAATATTGAAGAATATCGTAATCATTTAATATATTTTTCCATAAATTTTTTGTGAAATTCAGATCTCAAGCTATCGTTAATGAATCTCCTTTCCTTTTTGTCAGGTTCACCACGAGCACAATTTTTAAAAACAACATCATCGTCCCATCTTCTTTTTACCTGAAAAATCAAAGCAAACAAATTAATAGAGAATTTAAAAAAAATAAAGATATTTACAGCTTGTAAGCCCAACTTACAAGGCTTTTATTAAATTAACAAATCTTTAATAAATGTTGGTTTGGTTTGCCCATCTTCATGGGTTATCTTTTTTACTCTGTTACTCAATCTCTAAAGAACGACAGTCTTTTGAAACTTACTGGCTACTTCTAATGATATTTTCTTATTTTCTCACCCTGAAGTCAAAGTGTAAATCTAGTTTTTTATTTATTCAATTTATTTGTTTGCAAAACAAATTTATCTAAGACACAAATTTTCAATAAATTTATACCTTTTCTTCTTTTTTTTTTTTTTTTTTTTTTTACTATTAAATTAAACAAAGCTATAGATAATAAAAGGGTCGTTATCTGGAAATGGTGGAATTTATGTAACTTGGTATAAAATAAATTTTAAATATTTTTTTTAAGAATTTTTTTTTTACCATAATTTAAATTACGACTGAAATATGATTTTTTAAACTACTGAGAATTTTTTATTATTAAAAAATAATTGTGAAAAAAAATATTTTGCTGCCTAATACAGCAGTAATTGCGTTGTAACTCGGCTGAATTGACTACTTTTCATATTTTGAAACAGTCTTAAAAGTGGGCTTGCATTTTCGTAAAAAATATTGGTAACTGTATTGGGTTCATATTTTATTCTTGTTACACTTGTTATCAATATATATCAGTAGTGTATTTTTAATAAATTAAAGAAAGTGAGTAACTTGTTTTGTATGTCACCTTCGTCACACACAACAATTTTAATCACTGAAGAGCCTTAATCATCGAAAAAGTTACTAAATTCGCCCTAGATGACAGCACGTTCGCTATGCTATGCAATCGCCTTGGGCGAGGATAGAGCTGTAAAAGAAGGAGTGTCTACAACAGTCGTAAGTTTCTACACTAATATTTGTATTTAATGATATGTCAACTCCGTCACGCATTTATGCATTGTAATTTTTAACAGTAGCAGTATAAATTTTAAATTGTTTGTTGGGAAATGTTATTGAATTGTTGTAAACTGAATACAGTCGTAATTGGAGTTTAAGCCTAACACCAGAATATAAATTAGCATGTGTTCATCAACTCCGTAACAAGTCCATGTGACGGAGTTGTCAATAATGTGACGGACCTGATGAAGCTAACAATTTATATTTTTTACCAATCATAATAATACAGTGCAACTTGGATAATTCGAACGTCTTTAATTCGAAATCGTGGTTAATTCGAAGATTTCTCTTACTCCCTTGAATTTCTTATTAAATCAATGTTAAAAAATCGTGGATAATTCGAAGTTCAACTTCCTTAATTCAAAGTTTTTTATAAAAAATTTCGAACCTTAACGACTTTTCGGAGTTTCATCGTCAAGAAATTCGACACGTGACAACTGCAATCCCCTTCCCGCCATCGTTCGACACGTGACGCTTCAGATGCCATTCGACACGTGATGCTTCAGATGCCATTCGAGCTTCCTGCTGTCAGTGTCACCATGTCTTTCAGTAAACCATGCGTGTACAAGAATTTAACGTTCGCTGAAAAGGTCGCAGTCATGAAAAAGGGTGTGAAGAAGAAATGCCAAATCGCCAACGAGTATGGGATAGCGCCGAATTTCGTCGGTATATTGAAGGACAAACAGACGTAACTGAAGCTGTTTTCCGTTCACTAATCATGCTTGATGATTTTGCTAACCTTAAGCGACTGAATTCTTCAAAACAATCAGACATTGCACATTTTTTTGAAAAACTATAATTTTCTGTATTGAATGTAATATGTACTGTAGCTTACGTAATATAAATCTTATTTTGTTTACATACATATAGTGTTTAAAACTTTCATAGCACGATCTTTCTGAATAAATATTTACTTATTGACAGAATAATCTTTTCAAGCATTCAGTGGACCTGAAATTAAAGTTAAAAGATGTAACTTGTTTAATTCGAAGTCTTGGATAATTCGAAGTTTTATAGTGGTCCCTTCAGCTTCGAATTATCCAAGTTGCACTGTACCAAGTATTTTTTAATAAAGAAATCCGTGATAATGTAATTATACTGTTATAATGTTATACATTATATTTATTGCTTTTTGAAACACAAAAAGAATTGTAAAAGAAGAATATTTCTGCTGTCAACTCAATCACACACACAAAATTACAACTATTAAAATATATTAAAATAAATTTTTTTAAGCTCTGCTGAGTAGATGACAGCAACAAGTAATTCAATTACTACATATTCGAAGCATAATAATACAAAAAAAATGAATTTGATTTATATCATATTTTTCTTTTCATTATCAACCGTAATGGGATATTGACCCAAAAACAGAACTGTTCCTTCCATTTATCAAACATTAAAATGTTCACAATTTTTGTTTTTTAATTTTATATTAGCAACCCGGTAAAACTGGATTCTGAGATCATTTTCTCGTCAGCAGCCAACGCTTTTTCACAACATGCAAGGAAGTCACAGTGACCGGCTTGGAGACACAGGATGTATCAGGACATCCGGATCCAGTTGACCCACATCGATGAAACCCAATCCAATACCTTGTAATGAACCTTAGGTTTCATTCAGTTTAATTTTTTTTTAGTTCGTTTTAGTAGTTGCTGTAGCATTCATTGTTGCCTGTCTAGTGCTTCTTTTACTCTATAATTGTTATTGTTTGTTAGGGTGTGAAATGGCATATTTGAATATAAAATAATGTTCATATAGCTTTTATTATTATTATTATTATCTCTGATAGTATTTCCTTCAGGAGTTTTTTTTTTTTAGTCAGATTTTAAATATATAAATAAAAACCTGTGTGTTTGTGTGTTTTTTTTTTTCTTCCTTCATCTCTCTCAACCAAGATGTAAAGCGGAAGTTAGAAGAAAGTTTTATCTTGATCCAGTTATAGAACCTGCAGTATAAAAGCATAACCAACTATGAATAGCCAATGCCTTATGGAGATCTCTAAAATTGGAGGTTAGTCAAAAGTAGCGTTCCGCCAGCCAAAAAACACCAACCAATATATTTCATTTAGATTCTCCCTCATCGTAGATCTGCTCACCCAAAAGGCCTTTTACAAACATGCAAGACATCGAAAAATCTTCTCTGATGGCAGGTGCTACAAAGATACTTCCAGCAACATTCCACCAGCTGTGAGGCAAGAGGACGTAATTAGGACTACAAAATGTAACAGTAATGTAACTTCCTTATATTTATGTAAAAAAACATGGCTGGAAGATTATTGCTCCCATGTAATTTGGAAGAGAGGGTTAAACTAAACGAACTCTTTTAATGAACTTTCATTAATAGTTGAACATACACAAATATTAAATTATTTTTAAAATCTATGTTCCTAAAGCAACAAGAATCTGTAAATTTGTAATTTGAAAAAAATTCTAAGAGTTTAACTTAATCTAAAAAGGAAAAATGGAAAAACCTTGTCATTGTATTTGTAATTTTAAAGCTAAATTTCAGATGTTCGTTTACTCCGACACACTATGAATTTCATCAACATTCTAAGCCTAGAAGTTAGATTAGGAATTTAATGCATTCTTAGTTATGGAATAATTTATTTTGGCTGTTAAGCAATTATATTATTTTATAGAGAATTTATATGTAAAATTTCTCATGAAGGAACTGTATTTGGAGGAGGTTTTTTTTTTTTAAGATTAATAAATTGTGATTTGGTTTCATCAATTTGTTTCAGAAGTATTTCTTTTAACTGATCGATTAGTATTTTAAGTAATGGCCACTGCGTTACCTTAATTTTATTCTGCATATTTAGTTTTCCGCATTAATCTCCCCCCACCCCTCCAATAATGCTAACTAGATCCAGGGTTCCAGTGCTTAAAAAGAAACTGGAGCATCACAACCTACCATTTGCCACCTTATTTGTATTTCTATGTCTTATGGTTTCGGAGGAAAAGCAGGCAAAAAAAAAATAATCATGATTCTTCTTTGTAGGTAGATAGATCTTTTTGTTTCAAATTTAAGACAAAATGACTATTCTATGAGAAATAACTTTTGTATGATCATTCAAATCATATTCCATTTGTTTTAAATTTGTGAAAACCTCTTTTTTTTCCTTGAGGTTAAATTATTATATCCGTTGAAAAATGTTAAAATGTGAAGTTAATTGTTAAGTTCCAGTTTTAAAATGGAATGTTGATTAAATATTTAAGTTGCAAAATCTATATAGGTGAAGACAGTGCAAGGCATCTTTTTAATGACTTCTGGCATCATGATAAATAAAATTAAAATTTAGAGCCAATGGTTTTTTTTTTTTCTTTTTTTTTTTTTTTTCCCAAAATTATTTGTTGAAAACAAGCTTGAAAGAAAATTACGAGACAAAGTCACCGAAATCTTGACGATAAGGTTCTTTCCATAACAGAGATGAGGTCTAAGCAAAAACTATCATTATCTGGATTATTATATTTGAGGGTTAATATGTTAAGGCTGATAGTACAGCAAGCATAATATATGCATACAAGAGGATAAACATTCTATTATTATTATTTTTACTTTTCAGGCCCAGGAACCTCCAAAACATAGAATTAGAAGGATGGGAGTGGATAGCATTTGTTCTATTATTATTATTATTATTTAGTTCCATTATATGCCCTTTACTTAGATGTAGTAATGGCTATGCATACTCACTATTAAAATGACTTTATATCTCGCAACAAATACTGAGTATTAAAAAATAAATAAAAAAAATTGGATACCCAAATATTTGTTTTCTAAATATCAAATTCAGATACGTCGTTGGTACATTACCTTAAAATCACTGACTTTATTCTGTGAATTCAGCAGAGGATTTCCACTGAGAATGTTCTCCATCCGAATCCTCTCTTCTTCTGCCTTTTTTTCTGCTTCCTATAAAATAAAAAGGATGTTATGATTCATGATAAATAGACTGAATAATTGTTATTATTATACTTACCTATAATAATTCAATAAAATTGAATAAATAACTGATAGACAAAATTAAAGAAACCACTTTTATGAATGATTTCAAACAACTTTATGACTAAAGACAAGAGTGTTTCATTAGGAATGCCAATCTCAATACAATAATTTGTACAAAGACAGATTCTAAATAGTAAGCAGATACAGTAAACTATTTCACAATTTTAACTTTTTAGATTTTTTTTCTATTTTTAGGAACAATTTGTTTAGTTTACACTTACCTTTCTTGCTTGTTCGGCTGCTCTTTCTTTCTTAATTCTATTCAATTCAGCCATTAACTCAGCAGTGTCATCTTCATCACTGTCATCAGAGTCTTCATCCTGAGATATAATTGAGTAATATTTGAAATTTAAGAAACAATTAATTACTTCAAAAGGAAGATCACAGAATAAGGTGATATCTTGAAAGGTAAAATAAATTTATATTTATTAGAAATTTATTCATTTGATAGTGTTGTCTTTGTGTCTCTTGCTATCTGATTAATACTGAACAATAAAGACGTGAAAAAGGGAAAACAATCTAAAATGGACTTTTGCACACTGAGCTGCTTTTCAATTGAAATCAAACAGTTGCTTCAGCTTTGGAATGAGGCATAGCATTGGCAAAAATTCCAGAAATAAAGAAGAAATTAACTGTTACAGATACCTGGTGTAGTATGCTTTATTAGCAATAATGGGCTAGCATTCTTTAAAATGGTAGCCTTTTTAATAACAATAAATAGAGGATATTGATTTTTCAAGTATTTTAAATTGGATAATTCAGGAGATTGACTTTCTCATTTAGCACTTGGTAGCATTTCAGATTTTTTGAGGAAAACTTTTTAGACTGCATTAACTTTATTACACTGACTGTAATTAGTGATTATAATATATATATATATATATATACATTATTTATTTATTTATTTATTTAATCGCCCGTAACACCCGTGCAGGGTTTGGACGCTCTCCTACCAGAGGAGTTATAGGCTAGATACCGCAAGGGGCGCCAACCCCAGGGGAAGAAACGAACAACACAGAAGAAAGGAAAGTGAAACACCCATGACACTGCCGGGATTCGAACCCAGGTACTGGCGCATTGGACGCCACGGCTGGCCGCCGCCGAGACCGCACGACCACGCCAGCACGGCATATATATACATAAGACACCACCCATATATACGTGATAACATAAGTAATACTTGTTCAGGCTACATATGGTAAAATTTTCTATACAAGGTTAACTTCTTAAAATTAAAATGTGAATGTGCATATATTTTGTAAAAATGGAACATTAAAAAAAAACAACAATAACACTGAACTAATTTTTATTATTGTCGAAAGGTATTCATTTTTTTTATCTGACCAATAGTGTATTTAGCTCTAAAAATAGGGTAGCTTCATTTTCCTTTTTTGACCTAAGTCGTAATACAGCAGGACATTACAGTACTTCATCCTTAGTTAAAACTGAACTATCTAAAAGTGAATAGTCAGAAAATTCTCAAAAATTTCCTGTGCACTAGAAACAGTTCAACAGTGAAAAAGAAATTATGACTTAAAGAATTAGCAAGCTTCTTTTTTTTTTTTTTAAAGATGCAATTTAATAAATTATAAAATTTTAATGATTTTTTTTTTCTTTCAACAATAAATGGCTAGTTTTTTTAAACCAAATAATTTTCTATTTAATAAAAAAAAAAAAAAATGGAAAAAAAGCAAAAAAAAACCCAACAACCTTCAATTATCCTGACTTAATAAATATTTAGTTTTTCTTTTCCTTAATAACACAAAAAGAATAAGATAATCTTTATTACTTACATCTTCATCTAATGGATCATCAGCATCTAAATTAGCCGCAGGAATTTGATCAAGTCGTGGTTTTTTGGAACTACTACTACTACTGCTGCTTCCACTATCTATGGATGAAAAAATATATTTTCTAATTTTATATATATATTAAAAAAAAAAAAAATGATTTATCAAGTAGAGACTTTTATTGTTTCACTTTTCTTCTTCAGAATGCACAAATAAAGAATCCTTATAAGTCACGTAAAAATTTTGATAAATATCAACTTATCCAGTCCTTAACAAGACAATGCTGATTTAGAATTTCATCACAGAAAATATATTTGTAATGGTTGGTTAGTAGCAGGGAGATGACTAACATACAACTGAGTTGCTGCTGAAACTGTAAAACAGCTTTTAAAAGTAAAAATTCAAACAATATTATCCACGATAATATTCAATGGCTGAATATTCTACATAGATTATTCAACTGAAAATCTATGTAAATAATAGCAACCACTGTAATACAAGACTGTGATAACTATAGTTTCAAAGAACATCAACTACCAAGGGACTAATGTTTTTTAATAACTCTTATTATGCAATGGAGAGAAAAGGATTGAAACAGAGTTTTTGAAAGAGAAATCTTCAGTCAAAGCCTACATTCATATTTTTCTGTGATAATGACAACTCCAAAACTATCTATTCTAAGAAGATGAAACTTCAGTGGCATGGCTAAGTATTAAAGAAAGATGCTTACCAATTTTGGTATGCATTGAGATAAAGGCAATACAGTCAATACATATGAAACTCATCACCATAACTGATATAAGAAACTACGTACATAAGACAGATGAAACTTAAATGGTGAATGGATGTTACTCATTCTTAACTCTTAAATTAATTTTGATACAAATCAGACCCATAACTTAGAAGCTTAGAACCAAATCCAACATCATATTCCCAAACTCCTATTACAAAACTGGAACACAATAAATCAACAACAAAGTAGCTGATAGTTAAATGCTGAGTTTATCTACTATCTGTCTGAACAACTATTTGTAGGTCTTAGCATTTTGTATTCAATGACACTTGCAATCCAGTGACATCTTTCTTGCTTTTTCTTCCTGCAACAAGAAATGGATAGCACAGGTCATTCAATCGTACTGACAGACCATCTGAAAAGTTAAGTGATGCCACTAAAGTTCAAGGATCATCAATTTTTAAAGTATCATTTGTAATACAATAATATCTAGATAAGAAATGCCTGCCTATCCATGGAGCATCTGTGTATAGGTTGAGCATCAATGAAACTAGTAATCATTTATAGCTTTAATAAGCATATGAGAATTAAGAGTATTCTTCTCTGTTTGCAATGTCTTTTACAAAAATTGCTGGTCGTATGAATAATAATAATTATTATCTACTTACCTCTAATTGCTCTTTCCCCTCTCTTTTCTCTTTCTACAGCTCGTTCCCTTGTTGCTTGGCGTTCACGGTCATCTAAGTCCTTTCGGAAATCACGGCTTCGCACTTCATCGACGGTATCCTGACCAGGTTGTCTATAAAAGTTTAAATAAACTATTAATTTATTGTAATTGCTACATATAATTTAAGAAAATGCATCTTGCTTTGAACTAAACCAAAACCTTTGTTATTTTAAATGGAATTTTTTCTCGATCAGAATTGGTTACATTTGATCTAAAGTACCAGGACATATCCTAACGATAAGATGATCCAAAATATAAGCTATTGTATATACAGTAGAGCCCCGATTATCCGCGAGTGCTACGAAAATTTTTTTTAATTACGAACCTCAAAAAAAACCAATTTTAATCCAAGCCAACAACAGGGAAAATACAATAGATCCTACAGTGCGAAAATTACCGACAGGTTTATTGTGCATCGTGATCCTATAGGCCTTCTCAGAATTTGTGGATGCAAACGTAGAGCAAAGGTTTCTGCTTTACTATACATATTTTAAAAGTTTTACATATTATGTTTTTTGAAAAATAAAAAGTAGTTTTTAATGGTGAAATATTTTTTTTCGTGTTTCACCTCATTTTTAGTCTTTTTTCGGGTTATCTGCGATTTTCGTTATCCGTGAAGCCCTTGCCTCCCAATTCCGTGGATAATCGGGGCTCTACTATACTTATAGATAAGTACGTTTCTCATCTGTGACTATGACACATAAAACAGAAGGCAACTTATCTATTGAACCTTCTCTTGAGAATGAGAATTGTTTGTAAGTTAAGAAAAGTTAGAAAAAACAATATATAACGTAATCACATATCATGCTGCTTTACAAAATTTTATTAAATATATATTAAAACTTTTATTTAAGGTATTTCTTCCTTAAATATATATAATTCTTACAATGAAGTTTACTTTTTTAATAATTATTAATGTAAGTCACCAGAACATTTATTTATCAGTCTCAGGTTCCTTGATACAAAACTACTTCTGCTTCATGTTTTTTGACCGAGATGTGCCTGTGTCAATTAAACAACATGAAGTGCAGCAATGGGTGTGATTTTATGAATAAACCATTCATGTTAATATATACAGTGAAAGATCATTCTGTTTTCAGTAGTTTCCAAAAAAAAGCAAAAACAATCACAACAATATTCTTTGCGTTGCTCTACAAGGAAACACTATGTAAAAAACATGTGGTTTTAAAAGACTTTAGTAGATACTGAAAACTGTGCAGTAAGTTTTTTAATGTTTATTTTTGATACCAGGAGTAGGACATCATCCAAGCTTAATAGCAAATAACATTTACATAAGACAGCCTGCAATTTTTACGCACATCAATAACTGAGAAAACATTAAATTACAGACAAAAAAAGATGGTGTAACCTATCTTAAGTATTATGGTATTGTTTTTTTGTTTATCAGTCCTTACTTCATGAGGAAAAAAAAGAGAAAATTTTCAAGAAAGGAATCAGTAATGAACTTTTTTTTTTTGATTTGCCTAGAATTTGTAATTAAAATAAATTATATTTGAAATGAATTACAACCCCATTTATGCTTCTTGAATAAGACTATCACTTAACTATCATTTCTAAGGATCTGAAAAACATAAAAAATATTTCGTTTACGAACAAATTCATATGGGTTTTATTTTTGACAAGGGCCTAATATCACAGGCAGATCCAGGATTTTTCAAAGGGTGGAGGGCTAAATTTTCTGAAGGGCTGACTATACCTGTGAGTCTGAAGCGCATGCTAGTCGCCAACTTTTTATTAGCAATTGAAATCGTCATCATGGCAATATTAATGTCTATCAGGCAGCAGCCTTTGGATACGCCATTTTATCCAATCTATATTCACAGGTAAAGGAGGGCCTATAGCCCCCCCCCCCCTCGGATCCTCCTATATCTAACATGTTTTACTATGTTTAAAATTAATGCCGGTAGAAGTCACAGATGCTATGATAACGTTCACAAATAGCTATAACGACAAATAAAATTCTAATAATGAATTTCTTCATTCTGTAAACTGCTATTTCAAGCAAAATCCTCATGAAGAAGGTACTACTGCTTCCTCAGCAATCACGTTAATGAAATATTAATTAATACGATTAACTACATTGTATATTAAAAAAAAAATACAGTAAACAAATATTTCCATCTACTTAAGAAATGTTAAACGAAATAAAGCTGTCATAAAACACAAGATGTAATTTTTATCGTGCTTTTTCGTATCTTTAAAGATTTAGCAAATATCTTTTTTTGCTTCTGAACTATTTCAGTAACACAGGATTTCAAAGAAGTTTAAATTTAAAATATGTATCACCAATGAAATGTAAGCTTTTTGATGTGGAAATTGTGCTAGGATTAATATGTAAATACATTAATGTCGAAGACAATCGATGAACGCTTTATGCATTTTCTTATGCCTATTATAGAGGCTTCGTTTTATATTATTAAGCCTTTACCTTTTTGAATTTTAAAACGTTAAATATTAAATCTTTGCGACGAATGTAAGACGTCTTTCGTTCTTGTTGTATAAAGCATGATTATCGTAATAAGTGGAAACCTTTAAATGTTTTGGAGTTACATTTACGACTTTCTTTTTATAGAAAGCCTGTTTATCTAGGGACTTTCCTATTCAAAATAACATAATATACAAACTGAAATAATGTTTTGATTCATGTTTCTCCAATAAATGGGAATTGTAATTATGTTATTGTTATTTCTGAATAATCTCTTGCAATGACCAGACCTATATTTGAGTTTTGTGTGCGATGGTAAATCTCTACTGGAATACTGTTTTGATAGAGCACTGAGATCCTTTTCATTTCGTCCTTGTCCACCTCTTGCAGGTTCAAACGTTGGTCTAGCTGCAGTTGTCATTTGTATAAGATCACTCAAACAAATTCATTAAAAGACGGACACGGACAAACGAATTCAAGTTTTCACAAAGTTTCTCACTTAATCAACAGAGGGAGCTAGCTTCCTAGAAACTACTTCCGTTTCCTGTCTCGAGATGTACTCTCAAACTCAGACAAAAAACAGTTACTTTACTAGAAATTTTTATTAGAAAAATTAGAAATACATGGAAATAATATGCTACGATTACTAAATTGATCATTTCGTCTGATTTTATTAAAATTCGAAATTTCATTTTGATTTCTGTTTGAGTATTTACTCTCAAACTCAGTTTTTACTTAAATAGAAAAAATATGATTTGATGTTTTTAATTAAAAACTTAGTTTGTTAAAATATATTTTTCTTTCGTTTCTTCTATGGTAGTTGTGAAAGTAAGTTTAATAATATTAAATTTTAAATAAATAGCTCGTTTTATAATTTGTAAATTCTGAATGAAGAATCCTCTGCTACTGCTAACCAATAGTATAATGTAAATAAATAAATATAAAGCCTTAATTTAACTAAGACCTTAATAAAGAAAATTTAACGTGCTGTGAGAATTGTTAAATAAGAAAAAAGAAAATCAAAATGAAAAACAGCACCTGAACTAAAGAGGAAATTGCCTTTCTGATTTTAGATTACGGGAAGGAGTTGGAACGGCCGTTTCGTCCTTCTACGGACTCATCAGCCCAACCCTCGCCTTCCCTTAACCGAATCAGAAAGGCAAGACCTTGTTAGTGGAAGCCACCCCCAACTCGGAAGTGACCCCAAAAACCACAAAAAACAAGAAAACAAATTGCTGCGTCTCTCGACGCCAGCAAAAGCCTTCGCCTACGAATGAGTAGGCAGAAGGGAAATAAATAAGAACAGAAGGTTCCAAAAGATTGCACAGTAATAAGGAAAATTTAACGTGCTGTGAGAATTGTTAAATAGGAAAAAGAAAATGAAAAACAGCACCTGAACAAAAGGTGCTTCCCGTCAACTAAAATCAGAAAGGCAATTTCCTCTTTTGTTCAGGTGCTGTTTTTCATTTTCTTTTTCTTATTTTTCTTATTTAACTAAGACCTCTTACAAATTTATAAATTGATACTATTTTTATTTGATATGAGGCTGCCATAAAGCAGCTAAAGAAGTCGGACGATTAGGCAAGTTTGGAAAACTGATGGAAAGTACAAAGCAGAGTAAATATGAGGCTTGTTGTGAAGAGTCCAAAGTCCACTCCGGGGCCACGGAAAAAGACAAAAAAAAAAAAAACAAAACAATGGGTTAAGAGTTTTGTAATTACTGAGCACGCGAAGTCTCACTATTCCACTTGAACATTTTTGTCCTTTGTTTGTCCATTTGTGTGTTTGTACGCACATCGCGTTAAAACAGCTGGACGGATTTCCATCAAATTTGATCCTTACCTTATTTATTAGAAGCTTAAAACATAGGCACCTTTGTTTTGTTCCTCTTCCATCCTTCAAAACTGACCCCTGAAATCTTAAACAGCCAACGGATTTCTTTAAAATTTAGTAGCCTACAATGCTTATTTTTTGGTCCAACTTAAAATATTGATGTATGGTCGAAAAATAACAGAGACTAACGTCGTTGTTACAGCTTAAGATACACACATACTTTATTTACAATTTATTTACAGTTTATATACATATTTGGTGAAATCTCAAGAACTGCTTCGGAGCTTCCTTTTCGGTCGGTCACTGGTTGCTCGGAGCTTCCTGTTCGGTCGGTCACTGGGAGAGAGAGCTAGTCGCTTAGTTGATTGGCCTCCCGGTTCATCTAATCACAGGACAGATTAACTGACCAATCCGGGAAGGTTTTCAACTTTGCATCAATATGGTTGTGATTATTCCTAGTCTTCGAAATGAGTCTCTCAGCGCTGTATGATCAGTCCCTACTTATGCTATGGAAAGCTGAACGAATACCTATCTATGAATAAAAGTTGAACATTTTGAATCATCTTCAGCACCTAAAAAGGTATCTAACGTCATATGGTAGGAACGAAGGGAAAATATTCTTTTAAAAAATCTATTTAAAAAAAAAATCCATTTCTTAAAATCTTATTTCCACAATTATTCATTGTATGCATTTTTTTAAATTTAAAACCATTTAGATCTTCTTAATGGAGTGTTAGAAGCCTTCATTTAAATTAATAATTAATGAATGGTGCATTTATTTATTTTTCCCTTCATTCTATTATAGTTATTGAACTTCCAGCCAATGAAAGACGACGCTGAAAATCGCACTAATTTAGAACGTATACTGTAAATAATCTTCATTTAGAGTATTTATCGTTAAAAGAAAACGGAAAAATATGCAGGAGGCTTAAAATCACAGTCATCTTTTCTTTACGTAATGCTATTTTTTAGAAATTATAAACATTTTAGCAAATCACAAGATTTCATTAAATCTAAGAATCATAACTCTGTTTCTTGACTAGGTCCTTTCCAGTTAAGTAACAGTGGCGAAGCAGCTCAGAACTGCAAACTTTAGCAATCTGGGTTTATGCTCTCAGTCCTCACAGAAAATATATAAGATAATACCGGGAAAGATGGACCAGTGGGGAAGACGGACCAGCCAAGTGGTTCGCAAAAGCGCCGCGGTAGCGCTACAATAGCTGTCTTCAGTCAAACTTTGCGGAGTGTTTAGTGCGTGCTAGTTTTTTTCTTTGCAAAAAAAAATCATAGTTTGGAGATAAACTACATTGCGTATTTCGATGGCCGAAAAGTTGTTTAATGTAGTCCTAGTTATTCAGTTGTAGATTTTATATTGTGAGATATCGATGTAGTTTTGATGGTGTAGGCTCGGGAAACATGTAGGCCTAAAACTAACCTAAAATGGCCGCGTAATATTCAACATTCGTCGGGTGATCCAGCTCACTCGGATGATCGGGAGAGATGGCCCATATATTAAATAATAAGGTCTATGGCCTACGAACTAGCTGAACACTACAATACCTCATACTTTCAATAAAGGAACCAAAAAATGCTGGTTATGACTGGTTGCATTCATTCCTTGCTCGAATTTCTGTAAGAAATTAAAAAATAAAAAACCATTTTCCATTTTCAATTTTCAGTTTCAATTCTTTAATCTTTTACAAGGTAATCTTATAATGCAAGTGACAAAAAAAGCTTTTTTTAAATTTAAAATGTGTAATTATTTTAGGTATTTAAACGTGGTCCATCTCACCCGGACTACACCGGGAAACTGCAGAACATAGCAAACATTTTTCTAAAAAAATAAACGTTTTTCCCTTTAAAGATCTGTTCTGCATCAAGGATATTATAGTATATGTTAATTATTTCTATACTTTGAAAAGTAAAATAATTGTCAATATAAGATTCTGGAAAACGAAGAACAAAACGTGGTCCATCTCACCCCTACTTAGCTTCTTAATATTATCTGACTGAATTGGCAATTTAAAAAAAAATCCAAGAAAATTTTACCAGTATTTGAGAGAAGGTACGATCTATCATCTATCTGGAACTGGGACACGTATAAAGAATATATCATGACAAGGTCGTTTTATTTGGTGACAAGCTTACGCTTTACCTGTGGTCACTATCAACAGAGAGATAAAAGTTGGTGTAAATTAAAATATTCTTCTTCATTATACTCAAATAACCAAACATTAGTAAAATTCAAATAACTATTGGATATTGGATAACTATTGGATGGATATTTTAACTAGAACTTTATTGGTAGTAGTAAGTAGATAATTTATTTGGATAATAATGAACTTTATACAAGGCATAAGAACAATATTTGGAATTCAAGCTAAAATGTCTGGATTGCTATTTATTATGTTTGTTTAGTTCTTTTTGTAATCCAAATGAATTTACGAGGAAGAAGAGTTAATTTCTTGTCCTCTATCGTCACCTGAAGAAGTCTCTCGCTGAGGGAGATGAAATGTAGCAGTATTAAAGTAGGTTTATTTGAAATTTTAGTAATGTTTGGTTATTTGATGTAAGTTGTCCACAAGAGACGCCTAATTCGAAGATTCATAGAACAGGATTTCTGTCCGGTATCTTTTGTACACAATGGCTAGAGGCCAATGTTCATTGCTGCCAGATATTAAAGTGGAATCGCACACAAATGATCGGATAATACGAACTTTGCTTTTATCCAATAAACTGGTTTTGGAGTTATCTTTTCAAAGACAAATCCAAAATCATAAAGACAAAGGCAAGCATCATGGTCTGTAAGACAATCAGCAATGACGGACAGCTTGACTCTGAGGTACGTGGAGCCTATTTTAGATGTTGTTTTCCTTTCATAAGAGGATTGTCTGATAGTATTTCAGCAATACTACGTGCATCTGCTATAGCAAAAACTATCAGGTAGGGAAAGCTGTCAACGTCATGGGGCAGGAAAAAAAAATCTAGATATGTTTCAATAGAATATCACTAGCTGTACTACCAGTGGTTGCTTTGCAAGATTAGATATAGGAATTGGTGGTGAAAGTCTCTGCGATTCATTGCCACTAGTGTTATACCATCTACTGAAATTTCTATTATTTTTGATTATAGAATTGCCAATCCGTTTTGAAAGCTATTGGAAATCACTTTTTGATACTAATTTCTTAAATTTCGATCTTTGATGATGTGCAATTGTGGCCTTTTGCCAAACAGTTTTCTGAGTTCAAACTTCCATTCTTGAATAGATGAATCATTGCTGCCTATTGTAGATTATCAGTTATCCTACAGTTCACCAAGAGTAATTCATTAGGACTCTTTGATGAAGGGAAAGCTTTTGGGTGATGGTGGGGTAGGAGTTGGGGTACATCATTTAGGATCAACTTTATTGTAATTAACAGATTTTATTCTACTAAATTTATGTTTAATTTATCAGTGAAGTAGCATTGGTATATTAAAAATATTTTTTAAAAGTTGAATCATTTTTTTTTTTTTTTTTTTTTTAAGCTCAGAATCTGTGAATTTCAGCTTTATTTTTCAGTTATAAACATTCTTTATTGTTATTGTGAAAAATGAGAACAAATTAAATTTGAAATCTGTAGAACAACTTTTCACTGGTAGATGGCGCCACTGTGTCTACAATAAGATGGGAACATGAATTCACAGCTCTGGAAAGCATAGGCGAAGAGAATACGGCCTTATACCCTATCAGAGATGAATAATGAAAATAGATCAAAATTAAATAAAAAAAAAAAGATAATGAAATTGACTCAAGAATATAAACGTTATCGAAAAAAACTCTGAACTTAAGAAATGAAAAGTTATCTAACATTGTGTCTCGTAAATTTTAAAGACATTTAATTCTTTGATTCCCCCCTCCCCCCAATTTATTGTAAGTTACATAAATACGTTTTTTATTATATATAATTAGGGTGACCAGATGTCCCGGATTTTAGTGCATTGTCCCGCTTTAGTATATGTCCCGGACTTAGTAAATATTCGATGTGAATTTTGTTAGTGCCGGTCCATATAAGAATGGAGATATTTTTGTGGGATCAGGAATACAAATAGGCCTACATTTAATAATCGATTAACCCTGCATTCTAGAAATACTTTTTTTACGGAATTCGCGCGCACATACGATGTTTTTTTATTTATTTTGAAAATATGAATTCTTTATTCAGGCATCCCTATTTAATTGTGAAGTTTTTGATATCCGCACAATGTTAAAGTTTCGTACAGTATGAAAGTCAAGTGTTTTTTTTAGTCGTTAAAGTTGTCATGTCCTGGTTTGATTTCGGAAAAATCTGGTCACCCTATACCTAATACGCCTACGCCTTTCGACTTATGCATAAATCGAATTTCCCCAAATTCGATTAATACAAATTAATTTGAACATAACTTTACATTCCTCTCTCATGTAATCTTAGATATATTGGTCTTACTAGCAAAATTTGTATAAAAGAGTTAAACAACACCAATTAGATTACAAAAATTCTCCATAACTCAAAATTCTACAAATTTTAAATCGGCTATTACTGAACATTTAAGCAAATTTCCAAATCATTTTATTAATTGGAATGACATCAAAATTTTAGATATTGATAATAATTATCAGAAACTAAAAGTAACAGAGGCCTTTTACATTAAAAAACTTTGCATCGAATTAATGAACAGAAAATTTGAAATTCCTGTTGTTACATCTTTATTTCATTGCTAACTTTTTAATTATGTTATGATGTCTTTATCGGTTTTCTGTATGTTTATTAAAGTTTTTGTTATCTTTTAATTTAAGTTCATGAAAGCTTTTTGTTAACATTCAGTTTATAGTTTTATCTTTTATCTATTGTTTCTTAAGAATTTTCGTTAATTATTTTTGAATTTGATGTAGTATGTTCATGTATTGTTTTAATGTTATTCGGTTCTATTTCACTTGAAAATGCAGTAAAAAGTTGCTGCGAAACATGTTGTATCGAATATTAAATTATTTTTATTAACCTTATTATCTTACGAAGTTCTATATTTAACATTAATGGTCTTTACATTATTCCTCTGTCTTTCCATTATTGTATTTTTATTTATGTAGTCAATCAATACTAGAAAAGCAAAATATCTATCCATTTAAAATGAAAAAGAGATTTAACGTGCCTGAAAATTTAAAGAAATGGGCAACAAACGAAGACACAACGCTAAGAGTAAGAAATCGCACCCTGAGCTGTCTCCGGGAAGAGACTGGGACGGACCGTTTCGTCCTTTTTAGGACTCATCAGCCATCCAAATTCCATCGATGACAGACTTAGAAGGTGCGAGAGGTTAAGATCCCGGGTATCGCTCCCGAGAACGGGACCTCCCGAAGAAATTCTAACCAAAAATAAACAAAAATACAAAATACAAATGTTCCTTGTCCTGCAATCCGCTGTGCTTAGCGTTGTGCCTTTGTTCGTGGCCCATTTCTCTTATCTATCCATATCTTTATTTATCTATATTTGATATCTTTTGTATTACGTAACAGAGTTTTGAACAATTTGTTTAACGTGAGAACTTGAGGTTTGTTTCGTTTTCCAAGTAGGACAATATTTGTAATTTTTCTAATTTAAATATGGAAATATATGGAGTGTAACTTTGGAATTGGGAGTGTAGCTGTATTAGATTTACTAAAAATAACCTTTAGATCTTGGCATGGAATTAAATACTTTTAATTTCGTAAACACTTCAATCCTTGGTACTTTGGATAAAAAGAACGTAGATTCAAAAAATTGCGAAAAACATTCTGTATACTGCTTTGATTTTGGGTTCGTTTAACAATTGCTGATGAGGCTACGGCTTCAACTAGACTGTCAGCTTCTAAGGCATGCGATTTAATGAAACTATAATAATAAAAAAAAAAAAATCTTTTGTTGTGTTTTTGGATCAAACATAATTTGTAGTGGCAATTTATATAACTGTGTGTGTGTGTGTTTGTTTGTTTTTTTTGTTTTTTTTTTGTCACTGCATTTAAGAGGTTTTGAGACCTTTCGACATTCATACGAATATTCTTATGAAGACGAAGAAAGGATGGGGGAGAAGGTATATTGAGGTCAGAGAATGCAAATCCTAGAGAGTGGAAAGTAACGGGCAGAGGGGAAAGGACAACGTTGGCCTAAGTTGAAGAGAAGGGAGAAGGAACGCCAACAATGCCTTCGGGCTCAGGACCACAGGAAAACGAGCGAAACGAGGCTGAAATATGTGACCAGAAAAAACAGCATCATTTCATAACTTTTTTTTAACGACGTAGCTTCTAGTTTTGCTGATTTCGACGGATTCTTTCGAAATTTTCAAAGGTGCGAAGTTGACAAAAGAATGTTTATAATTTTTATTATGTTTATTGAATTAATAAAAAGAAGAAGAAAAAATTTGCTTTATATTATCTGTATTATTTCATCCATTAATGAAAAATGCAGTTTAAAAACGATGGTTAATAATATCAAAAGAATTCATAGTGTTATGAGTTTATTGCATGGGCTACCATCTGTAGTTGTACCGTGTTCCAGAACTCAAACCACCGTTTCGCAGATATTTACGAGATCCCATAACTGCGGTGAGACATCCTCAGTACTATTACTATCGCTTATCTCTCTACGAAGAGTTAAATGTGATATTGTTCATCTGTAAGTTGTTTCGCTTCTGCTGCTCTTGCTCCTGTGGACGATGCTGTCAACCCAAAACAAGAAGTAGAAAAATAATATCAATTGACACTACGTGAATATCTATTAACAAAACTAAAAACAAAACAAATAATAAAAAAAAAAAAAACAACTCAGGGAGATGATTTTCAGCTTCCATACCATGTTTTCACGAAACTCAAGAATTTGGTAAGTAAGATCACGAAAGAAAATATCATTTCCATTTATCTCACTGTATCCAGCATGTAGGATTCTAAATTCAACACTATATCCACTATATGCACAGATAGAATATGGATTGGATAGCATACCGTTCTAATAGTGAATTGTGTTATTATCAAGAATCTGTTTTATAAGACTTTTAAACATCTACTACTTTGTCATGATAACAATAAAAGTCAATACTATGTAGGCTTAATGAAAAGAAGAACTTATATCTGCTCATACAATTTTTTTTTATTAAAAGGAAGAATTTTATTGCAATTCGATCTATCTAGGCTCTATATGTAAACAGCTTGCTAAAGAGTTAAGTGTTAAACTGATACCGGAACACGACCAATTAACTCGAAATTATTTACTGTTATTTTCTGTTTGTCTGTCAATCTGACATGCCATATATCTGAGTAACCACAGATAAAACAATAATATTAAAAACACTATTTTGCTTCTATTGCTCTAAACCACAGGAAAACTCTTTTCAAGATGTCCATGCCAACCTGTCTCTCTTTTTGTAAGTTACTTCCTTCCTTCTCTCGTCTCAAAACAGTGTTCTGTAGATCAAAAAGTTTTTTCGTTTTCATCCATTCACTTTACGTTAACTTTGCACAACAGCTTCAAATAAACGATAAAAAATGAAGTCATTTATTAAACTAATTACTTTATTAGTACAGGAATGTTTACTTTCTACAAAGTGTATGATGAATAACCAGGCACGCAGGGTTAATGATTTTAAATTGATAAGGTATTTGTCAGGACTGAAGGATGATCTGTCTCCCATAGATAACCATGTCGAACAGTCCCTTTGTTTTCTACTAGCTATCTCTTTAATTAACGTTATTTTTATTTCCTCTTCGTTTGAACTACCATCCTATTTTTCTTAAGAAATCCCCCACGCGCTTCGTTTTCTTTATTTCCCTTTTATTATCTTCGTTAATCTTTTTATTTACCCTCTCATTTCCTAATGGTAGTATTTTTTGTTGGTGTTGTTTGTCTCTGGGCTTAAATCCACGGCTGCAACCGTCGGAGGACAGCAATCATTCTTCAATTGCAACGCCTCAGCCTAGAGGATTACTGCGCCAATCTCTCTCAATTCAATTGGCCTTATGGAGGATTGCCTGCAATTGTTTGGTCTGTGGCGCCACCAACTTACACCGAAGGGTGTCATTTTCCCATTTCGTTCCCTTTATTTTCCCTTTTTTTTTTTATCCTGCTTCTATTCTTTTCCCTCTTTTCTTCTCCCTTCGTGTTTTGACCGTGCTGGATTAAGACGAAAGTTTCTTTCTTTATTTCATTATTTATTAGAGCTTCATGCTGCTAGTTTCGCAGTACAATCTTACTTTTACAAACCGTAGATGCTTCGTAGATCATTCCACAAATTAATTTTTATTGGACAAGTCTGTTTCTAAATAAAATTAGCTATGGCTCAGTCTTTTTTTTTGAGCATTATTGTTCAGCAGATTTTATTGTCGAGTCAGGAGACTGATAATGAGAATTACGGTTTGCAATTACATTAAAGAATCAGTAAAACTTAAAATTTCATTTTCAAGACATTTTCGCTTATAATTGCCTTGTTATTTTTATATTAGCTGATCTTTTGAATGCCTTCGTCTAAAGCAGCGATTCTCAAAGGGTGTGCCGCGAAAAAAAACAACAAAACTATTTTTATTAAAACGGAAAAATAAGAGGAAATTTACAAAATAAGTATTAATATTTTCAACATTATTTATTAACTAAGCGGAACAAGTAAATTGTAAGTAATACAAATGTAATGTTAAAATTAATGAGTCAATAATTCTATCATTTTAATAATTCAAAGAGAAGGAAATATTTAAAATATCTCTGTCGCGCATCAACAGCGGTAAGTGTATTTCTCAAAGGTGAACCACCTTGAGATTTGTGAATAGGATTTGTGCGGGCTAAGGTAATTATGCTCTACTTTTAATAAGCAATATACACTGTCCGGCCATTTTATTAGGTTTACCCCTGCTGTGCGCACAAATGCTGTCTCTCACAACAACTCTTCAAGCCGTGGGGATAGTGTCATGGTGTGGGGGATGTTTTCCTGGCACACGTTGGGTCCATTGATACCTCTGGAGGTACGTGAGGATGTTAGAGCGTAGCTAAACATCGTAGCTGACCAAGTACAGTTTATCCTCATGCAGATGGCTACTTCCAGCAGGATAATGCGCCGGTGCACAAAGCCCGCATCACTATAGGATGGTTTGAAGAACATGACGATGACTTGCTGCAGTGGCCCTCTCAGTCCCCGGATCTCAGCCCGATTGAAAATTTGTGGGATGAGCTGGAACGGGCTGTTCGCTCTAGGCCTACACCTCCATCAAATCTTCAGGAACTGCGTGACACACTCATGTCTGCATGGTACACAATACCTCAACAACGTTTTCAGCATATTGTGAAATCCAAGCCTCAGACTGTTTTGAGGGCTAAAGGAGGCCCAATACCCTACGAGATAGGTGTACCTAATAAAGTGGCAGGACATTCTATATAGTGATGAAAACACCATATAATCTGTTAAACGTTGAATACAGTTTGTAGATCAGTGGTCTAGGTACAGATTGGGTAACTCATAGTGAATTCAAATCCGGGTGAGATATTTCTTCGCTGTCCATTCGAAGACTGAGGACTCACTTGGAGAGTTTTTTTTTTACTATTTGCCATTCTATTTCAACGATTATTTTTCATTGGGGATACCATGAAACTGTCTTTTCACAGCTTCAGTATCACTAAGTCGCTTTCTGAATAAATGTGCTTTGAACAACAGCAAAACAGTATGATGACACGAGGTCAGTTGTTTTTTTTTTTTTTTTTTCAAGTTTTTCTCTTTTTTTTTTTAATGAAGCGACTTTCGAATTAGCTGAAAATACTTAAATTCTTAATATGAAACTGGAATTGGAAATTTTAAACATATTCTTATATTTCATTTTAAGTCTACAAAGTGAGATTTATCAAATCATTCAGTCTGTAGTGTTTGTGTTATTTCCTCCTTTCCTTTTCCTAATAAATTTGAACCGCTGAATGGTCTTCCTAAAACTTGGCATGCATATTTAAGGACAAGAGATGATCTAACTTGCATATTCGAAATTTTTTTCTTGGAATCAACACATGAAGTTAATGAAAATTTCCTTATTAAATCGTTAGAACCAAACAAGTCTAATTAATCGTGTTTAGTAATCTATTAATTTGCGTTCGGTTTGGTTTGATTAAATTTACTCGGATTTAGACAACTTGTGTAAGTAATACGGATTTAATTACATTTTTCAGAAAATGAAGGCTTTCTACTTGCATTTAGCACATATTTTAATTTGAAAGTAAATGTAGTTTTTTTTCGTTTATTTTGCGAATTTCACGACTTTAAAAAAGAAATAAGAAATTTTTAATGGCAGTATTTTATGAAAACTAGGATTTAAGTTCTTTCAAGAGGCTTTTGTAAAAATTAATTAAACTTAAAAAAAAGAAAAATGGATGACTGAAAATGATTTCAGTAGCTAATGTTTTATTTATTAGTTTATATGTTGCCACCTCCTTTGTTTTCGAATACAACCAGTCTCCGATTTACTTAACGGTTTCGTTCAACAGAGCCTAACTGATAGGATGCTGCGTGGCTTTGCGGAGGATCTATCCTACACGCATCGCAGGCCTCAATTGTTTACATTGGTACTTTGAGTAAAGGTAGTTACTTTTTTATTTTTTAATTTCTACGGATTTTTCTATATAACTCCGGATCTACTTCGGTCGGGACTACGTAAGAGCGACCATTTGTACTTAGTTTGTCAATTCTCTGCATTAAAGATGTTTCCCAACTGATGGATTCACTGTTTGTGGTATCATCAAGTAAGAGACTACATCCTTCTATAAATCATCTTGTTAAGTATCATTGAACTGCTTTTATCCTCTTAAGGAGACTAAGAATCCCCTTTTATCAGAGCTCATCTGTCTAATGTGTTCTTGACCGATCAATGACTTCCATGTATTTGGAATGCTTTGGTCGTCAGTCTGCTTTCTATTGCTTCAGCAATCCTTTCTTGTTCATGTGCATTTTAAACTTTAAAAATTAATTTCAATTCATATTTTTTTTTCCTGAACTGTAGCAATCCCATTAAACTTAGCAAGGAAAGCTACAGCTTAATATTCTAAAATAGTTTCCTAAGCTAATGATAACTAAATCGAGAAATATCAACTTAAGAAGACATTTTAGAAACTCTTACAGTTCAGTAATGGATAAAAGGGATATTGTTTTCATGTGCGATAGAAGCTGGAAATTAAAACTGACGAACAATATATGAAAACACGGCTGCTTCCGCTTATTTGCACAAAGCTGGACCTAGTTACATAATACGCTCACTTCAGGAGGCCAGTGAAGGCAGATTGCAGGATTACCTTCTACGTAGCCAAGGGAATAAAGTTATACTGAAAAGTTTGTGGAGACTTTTGTGATTTAAAGTAATAAGTTATTGCTCGAATTTCGCTTATATTGTTAATAGTGGAAGTTTAATATTGCTTCTATCTCAATAACACTAAAGTTTCGGTTGTGCACGAACAGTAGTTCTTGCTTTGTCTTGGTCCTGCCTACTAAGATTAAAATGTTTAGTTCTGACTCGTTTTCCTTTCGAATGCTTATTAAGGATCGTCATGAACATTAAATCAAACCTATGATGTGATGAGTTTATAAAAAATTAATAGGCAGAAAAAAAAATTAGCACTCATATTTAATTAAAAGTCAAATTATAGGTAAACTACGTGAATCCTTGTATAAGCTTCTTTAATATATCCTGTAAATAAAATTACACTCCTAGAAATCCTTAATATAAACAACTCCTCTAATTTCCACGATATCTCATCCTTCTTTGCGAAGGACTTATTCAGGTGGTATCAGAGGACAAGAAACTATTCTGCTTCCTCTACATTTCTTTAGGATTACAAATAATGTTTTATTTAGTTCTTAAAATGTTTTATTTTTAGTTCTTATTTGTAATCCTAATGAAATGTAGAGGAAGAAGAATAGTTTCTTGTCCTCTGGTACTATCTGAAGAAGGCCTTCACAAAGAAGGATGAAATATCGTGGAAATTAAAGGAGTTGTTTGGATTAAGGATTTCTAGGAGTATAATATTATTAACTACGTGTGCTTGCTCCTTATTAATTTATTACTTTTTATGAATTTTCCCCCTATAATTTTCAAATGGTTTATGAAATTTTTTAATAAACTTCAAAGAAGATGTTTTTTTTTTAAGTAGAAAATCTATATTAATTTTAATTTTTTTTTGATGATAGGAGGAAGACACCTTCCAGTCAATAAAAAGTTAATGCCTCTTGCTTTTCTGCTATTGATTCATCTTTGACTAAGATTTCCGATGCAATTGTAGCTGTAGATCAATAACATCGGCCATAAATTGCTACAGGAGAACAAAAATCGCACCTCATAGATCCAAAACAAAGTTACGAACGGTGAGCTATGAGAAATCAATACTGCGGTGCAATGGCTAAGTTCCTCTTGCCAGGATACGGCTGTGGTTCGCTGGCTAACCATTCTCATTGCTTCTCCAAAATAATAATAAAAATATTAAGAAATTTTAAACTTTCAATCTTCAAATTTCAAACAGGATAAAATGAACTCTGTCAATTTCTTTTATCAAATAATATTAAAAATCAATAATATTATGCAAATGAGTGTCTAAACCAGAATACGGCTTTTAGAACAAATGGTCGAGAATTGTAAATTTCTATTATTAGTAAGTTATTTTCTTTTAAAAGTAAAATAAAACAGAAGAAATAAAACTTTTAAAAATGAGATTGCTAAAAATTTAATTATGGTTAATAACACAGTGTTTATTTACTAATTTTGCTTATTGCAAAGGGCAGTGAACTTTTCGAATAAGTGCTTGTGAAGAATTATTGTTAAACTACGATTAAAAAAAGAAGAAAATCGTAGGTTATGGAATACTACTTCTTGGAATAGATGTTGCTCAGCGACATCTATTGCAAAGCATCTTAACTAATTTCTACATTTCAGCAAATCAAAGTAAAAGAGAACAAGATTTTCATTTCTTTTTTATTGTTTACATCTTTAATATACTTAAATTATAATTAATTTTTATTTTATTCATATTTTTTATATATATCATCCATATCTAAAATTGGCTTCAGACATAGAAATGAAATGCCCGAGCGAGGAAAACGAACTGAGGCTCCTGTCGTTTTTCGCTCTTGACAATTTTCTTCATCATGAAATGGAACAAATTTGTAGCAATAGCAGATCTTCCTAATGTTTTCTATCACTCTGACTCTTAAAGTAGGGGAAGACGTTCCAAATTATACTTCTAGCTTGACTGTGCAGACCTTACAGTACCCGTTCTTATGACGCTGCCACATTGCTTTCTTCAGCAATGAGTTCCAGGATCAACTAAGTGATCCGTTTTTCTCCAAAAATGGAAATTCTTCTTTCTCTGTGCGTACAATAACTAACTTAGCCATACATAAAGTGGGAATGCCTTACAAACAGACAATATTTTCATATCTTAAGTTTGATAATACAGTGGTACCTCGACATACGAATTTAATTCGTTCCGTGACGATCGTTGTATATCAAAAAATCAATTTTTCCCATAGAAATTAATGAAAATAGAATTAATTTGTTCCAGTGATACGAATTTACCCTCCAAAAATAATTCACATGCTTTAAATACTAACCAAATATAGATTTAATATAAGATAAATACAATGTTTATTGTATGCATGATATAAATGTACTTAATTTTTTACTAAATGTACTATTTTTTTATATGCATTAAGACTAAACACTATCACTGCCACTCTCACGTCTGGCCGCAGTGAGTGTATTGCAGTGAGTGTATTGCCACTAAGACGTGGTCTTTTCAAAAGGAAACGATCAAAAGAGATCTGTTTCTGTCTCTTTTTTAGAATATTTCTAAAATGCGCAAGGCACATGTCATTGAACAATGCACTGGCTCTGCCTGTAGACAATTTCTAAGGGTGTCTGTTTTCTACAAAATCAAACGCTTCTTGTCACTTAGCAAGGATATCACGAATTTCACGTGAAGATAGCACCTCCTCCTTCTCGACCTCCTCCTCACAGCTGAGTTCCTGCATCACCTCTGAGTGCGTCATCTCTTGTAACTTCTTCAGCTCCTCTGTCGTGAGTTCTTCTGCAAGCTTCTGCAGCAAATCCACAACATCTGCTTCCTCCACCTCGAGCTCCAAGGAGCGATCAAAGATACAATGTCCTCCTCAACAAGTGGTACTGTTACTTGTTCGAATCCCTCGAAGTCACGCTCAGCACAAACACTGGGCCACAATTTTTTCCAAGCCGAGTTCAGGTTCTCATGGTAACCTCTTGCCGTGAAAGATTAATCAGTTTAAGACAGATTACAATGTTAAAATGGTCCTTCCAAAACTCACGTAATGTGAGGTTAGTATTTTCAGTCACCTCGAAACACCGTTTAAAAGGTGTTTTGTTTACAACTTCTTGAAGTTGGAAATAACTTGTTGATCCATGGGCTGGATGGTAGACGTCGTGTTTGGAGGCAGAAAGAGAATTTTGATGAAGCTAAATTCATTCAAGATGTCATCCACAAGGCCTGGAAGATGACCAGGAGCATTGTCCAAAAGCAGAAGACACTTCAATGGGAGATTATTCTCCGTAAAGGAACTTCTTGACAGCTGGACCAGACACAAGGTTCACCCACTCTACGAAGAATTGGCGAGTTCCCCATGCCTTACTATTGGTACGCCACAGGACCTGCAGTTTCTCTTTTAACACCTTATGTGCTTTAAAGGCCCTGGGATTCTCAGAATGATACACCAACAATGGTTTGACTAGCGTTAGCGCACAGGGCTAACGTAAGCCTATCCTTCATGGGTTTCATGCCAGGCAGACTCTTCTCTTCTGCGGTGATGTAGGTTCTTTTAGGCATTTTCTTCCAAAAAGCCCGGTTTCATCGCAGTTGAATACCTGCTGCGATATGTAGCCTTCTTGGGCAACAATAGCTTCAAAGCTCTTTACGAACTCCTCAACAGCTTAACGTCAGCACTTCCCATTTCGCCAATCATGACGACTGAGTGGATGCCTGTACGTTTTTTAAAATTTTCAAATCAGCCACGACTGCCTTTAAATTCATCACCAGTTTACCTTGTGAAGGTTCTCCCTCCTCCACAGCTGCATCCCGCTTCAATTTCAGCTTTTTCAGAGAATATGGCTTCACTGACGGTGTCGCCAGCTAACTCCTTTTCTTTAATCCAAAGTAAAAGTAGACGTTCCATCTCGTTATGTAAATCTGTTCTTAGTTTAGACATGGTAGTGATGCCTTTACAATGCTTTACTTTTTGATCTCCTCCTTCTGTTTGAGGATGGTGGCTAATTGTCGAAGAATTTCGATCATATTCCTTGGCCGTATCTCAAAAATTTCTTCGTATTTCGAGGCATAAATAAATGAAAATTTTCGTCGTATATCAAGAAAATCGTGTGTTGGGGCGTTCGTATCTCAAGGTACTACTGTATATATTGTATAGTAAGAAAACTAGTCTGTTTAGAAATTTGTAATAACCAAATTATTAAGATACTAGCCGGGTACCGTCGCTTCGCTCCGGAACCCTTGCATAAATAGCATAAAAAAACACACAACTTTATTTATTTAGCAAATTAATAGCGAGATCGAAAAATATACGAGTTCGCAGCCCGATGTGGCCTTCTTCGGATACCTCAGATGTATTGCGGGTTGGCCGCCACACACTTCATTGTCATTTTAAAGCGAAAATATAAATCCTCTTTATTCCCTATCCTCTGGGAATTTCGAAAAATCCGGCCTTATTCCTTGTCTACATCATAAAGGGAACCTCTGTGCAAAATTTCAGCTTTCTAGGTCCAAGGGTTTGGGCTGGGCGTTGATGAGTCAGTGAGTGAATGAGTGAGTAAGTGAGTGAGTCAGGACTTTTCTTTTTATATATAGAGATTACACAAGTTAATCATTAAAAAAAAATTCTTCTACTTTTGTTTTTTCGGTAAAATCGGGAATAAACTTATAAAAAAATAATAATTAAAAACAAGATAATTACTGCTTTTAGACAGTATCAAAAGCAAAGCGGCCCCATAATATGCACAATTTTGCAAACAAAGACCACTTATGACCCCCCCCCCCAACTTCCGGTCAGGGAGTGCTCCTAGAGGTCTGATTTTTTTGTACGTGATTACCTACGTTTTGATGCTGAACACAATGGTGAAGGTTTCGGTTCCTATGTTTTACAGGCAAGCTGAAACCTAGGGGCGCTAACATTGATTTTATGCTGTCTGGATGTCACACTCTGTAGCGGCCAAATGGTTAGAGATATTTGAATGAAATCTTCACCATTGTGTTCAACATAAAAAAGTAGGTGACCACGTACAAAAAAATCAGATCTCTAGGACCACTCTTTTAAAGGCATTTTTAAAAGAAAGAAAACGCCTTGGGGGAGTCAGGGAGTGGTCCTAGAGGTCTGATTTTTTACACGTGGTCACCAATGACCACAATGGTGAACACAATGGTGAAGGTTTCATTCGAATATCTCTAATCGTTTGGCCGCTACAGGTGTGACACCCAGACAGGATAAAACCAAGAGCGGTCCCCTAGCGGTTTTACAGGCAAGCTGTAACCTAGGGGCCGCTAAAAATGAAACTTAGAAAATAATAAGACACCATTTGAAGCCTAACGAGGATTGGGAAGAAAGAAAAAAATAAGCAGTTCTAAGATGAACTGAGAAGAGAAGAAAGTATTACAGGAAAACAAACTTTTAGGCTTTTTTTTTTTCTTCAGATATGTGGAAGTGGGATTACATGCCAACATACATTAGCGGATTCTAGCCCTTAATTGTTGGTTCGATATATATAATAAATCAATAATTATTTTCCTTATAAAGACTTTTCTAATAAGGTTTCAGTTTTTTAGGACAAATAGTATTTGAGTTATCTTGATCACAGATGAATGGCAAGCATATTTAAAGTTAAAACTGAATTTTAACTTTTTAGGCTTCTGATACAAGTATCAGAAGCATTATAACCCCGCTTTGTCCGTCCGTCTGTGGACAAGTTTCATTAAAATAGCATTAAATTATTATTAGCAACAATCAAATCGCAACAATTGCGTCTTTTGCATGCGCAACAATCACACTTATAATAATAAGGAAATTAAAGTAATATCAATTATAATAAAAAAATGTATTATTTCCTTTGAGGCACCACTGCGCTTCCGATGTAATATCAATTATATTGTGTCATACGTATCAGAAGCCGTTGCGAAGCATTGTGATTGGTTTACTAATCGCTGTCACTACCTTGTTTTCTCTCTCCAACCATTATCTTAGATCAATCTTAGAATAAATACGGTAGCTGGCCACAAGGCTGGCATACAAATCTTAATTCGTCTTGTTAGTTCCCTTAAAAAAAAGAACAGTTAAGACAATTGTCTTGAGATTCCTCACTGATACGTTCAAATTAAAATAAGCTAACTTTTGAAGAGAAAACTTTTTTTCTTTCTTTCTATTCACGATAGTCTCTCTTGTGGACATTGCGTGCCATAGATAGTCGTATCTTAATCAATAAACCAAAAGGGCACCAAATTTCTCTCTTTGTGTATCTTATTTTCTACCTCCGTAATAGGCCTTTAAGTTGAAGCAAATTGTTTGCGGTGAACTTTATTTATGGAAAAAAAAATAAAATTTATATTATAAATAATAAATTTGAATGAAACAAAAAGAGAATCTAATAAATATTTCTGCGAAAAAAAAAGGTTCCATTTATGATAGGTCCGCAGAAACTAGAATCCGCCATTTCGTCCCATCTTTGGTGTCGGCGAGGTATATGTATTTGTTTACCACAGCAATCCAAAGTAATCAAGTTAACTGTGGTTAAATTATAGATATGTTCATTGCTCTAGATAAATTTACTTGATAAATAAGCAACAAAATATTAAAAAAGAAAAAACAATAAAAGGGACGAGTAAATCTTGAGCGAAAAAGAAAATTACTTTTGAATTGAACGTTCTAGATTGATTGAGAAGTGAATTAGAAAAACGATGTTCTACGTTAACAAATTAACTGAATTAACTCTCCAAACCCAGAAAATTTCCTTCCTATTTCTGTATAAGTTACTGTATAACGATATAAAATATATCTAGAAATTCCGTTCAGGGCTACAACTGAGCTATGAATAAAGTTAACAACCGAAAGTGAAGAATTATTTGTAATGAATTAAGTCAAAAGGCAGACATTTTGCTGATCTTTCAACCTGTGCTATCCATTGATATCTACCTCGTGGAGGAACTATTAATTCATTTGTTGATGAAAAAGCAAGGCACCGTGTTTTTAATTTTCAAGTAAGTTCTGGATGCTATTATCGTAAGAATATTTAAGTTTACAAAGGTTAACCTATAACATTTGATCCCTAAAATTGCTGACTGAATTGGTATTCCAAACACCGGGAAATACCAAATTTCTGCCCCGTACATTTCCTTTAAAATTTCCAAGTTATCAATTTCGAATAGGTAATTATTTTCATCTTACTCACCTGAGATTCGTTTTTTAAGATCTATTAATGCAGTAATTCGTTTACTTTACAAATCATAGGATTAAGTCACGTTAAATGATTAGTGTTTTTTTTTTTTACTTGATACTAAAATTTTATTTCAGTGAGTAGTAAATATCAAATTAAAAAAAAAAAAGAATTCTTCTATATCTGTTGGTTCTATAGACATTTCGATATAGCCATATAATCTTTTTCAATTAATTTCAAAGTCGACACCTTAAATAATTATGGGAAAAAAATGCTCTGTTTAAAAAAAATTTCATTATCGGTAAATTGTAAAATACAATGTTAACATTTTTAAATGCCTTTTTTCTGTGATAAATACCTACGGAACCTTTGAGACGACATTTGTGAATATCCCGATTTCATTCTTCGAAATATCCGCATAATAAAAGCACATAGAATGTTGTTAAAAAAAAAAAAAAAAAAAATCCAAAAAGATATTTATTTGCTTACGTTGATAGTTTATAGCCTGGAGCCCTTTACCTACTGGCCCAATTTTTACCAAAATCATTAGGGATTTTTCCAATAAAGTTTCAGCTTCAAATTAGATAAAGAAATAAAGAAATTAAAATTCAAATAAAGAAATTAAAAAATTAAAATAAAATTAAATTCGCATCTATATCTGTTTTATTCACAGAAAACAATTATGATTATTTTTCTCCGTAATAAAATAAATACAATACACAGAAATTATAAATAGAATATAACAATAAAAAGAAAGGATAGATTATTATTAAAAAATATAAATCTAGATGAGTTTTTAATTATTTTGAATTAATAATTAGACAGTAACTTATAAGAAAAACTTACAATTTTCCCCCTTTTAAACTTTTTTCTAATGTATTTAACATTAACTTAATTTCGTTTCTCCTTTACTTCTGAGTTCAAAGTTTATTTAATGATTTAGGATATTAAGAATGTAGTTATCTCTTATTCTTTTGTTAATGATCATGAAAAAGATGGTGAATCCTTGTACTCGCTACCAAATAGTGTAATGATTTGTCATGGAAATTTTTCTTCAGTGCTTCTGCATTAACTTCTGTACTTGTACGAAAGCTTTTGGATAATACACAAAGCGTATTAGAGTCACCCTCATATAAACTATACTGGGACCGCCCCATTCACACAGACAAAACCATACATCACAACAGACCAGACATCACACTTCTTGATAAGGTCAACAAACAGACCTATCTAATTGATATTGCAGTGCCTATCAGCAAGAACATGCAGAAAACTCACGCAGACAAGATCAGTAAATACACTGATCTAGCACACGAGCTCCAGAAGCAGGAACCCAAGGTTAGAATCTTTTACATAATAATAATAATAATAATAACAATAATGATATTAATAATTGGAATAATTAATTAATTAATAATTAATTAATTAGCATAATTCCATGGACAAACACCGAACTCGAAGCACTACAACGCGCAACACGCACTACATTCACGAAACACAACATGCACCACCCCAAGTCCGCTACGGAAAGGATGACTCTTCCCCGCAAGGAGGGAGGCCGAGGACTCATCAACCTCTTCACCCTATACGAAAAACAAGTACATACACTTAGGGAACATTTCCACCAAAGAGCAGAAGACTCCTCACTTCACTCAGCCATTGTCAAGGCTGACACACACCTCACACCCCTGAACCTTGAAAACTCTTCTCCAACACTCACCACCCCTGACACCCACACTCAGCAGCTGCGTGAATCATGGGCTCGTAAGGAACTCCATGGCAGACATCATCACGAACTCAGCCAGCCTCATGTCGACATGGAAGCGTCGAACAGATAATTAATTAATTAATTAATTAATCACTTATGCACAACTGCAGAAGGCTGTGGTACTCAACACTACACGCATAGTTAGGAAATTTTTGGACACAAGCACACATCCCTAATCATTCTTGCACACATCTTTACACTTGGCAGTATGTGCTTTGGTCCTTGACCCGCCATATTGTTTTTGCTGGGGAAACCCAAGGTTTGAAACATATTAATAATAATACCACTGTAATAAAAAGTTACAGAAACTATTGCAAGGTCATAAGGGTCAGACTCAAAAATCGAATAAAAAAGTTAAGACGAAAGTGATGCTGTGCTTAAGCGACAGTACAACGAGAATAGCCGCTAGCATAAAGATACTGCGCCAACGAACCGCTTACGACATGCGGGTTTGTTTAAATGCGCGGAAGAAACTAGATTCAGAATTATTAATGTAATTATAAGTTATCCTTATGGGGAGCTTGGGAGCTGATTCGTAGGTATGGAATGATGTAAGTCGGATCGTGCATAATCCGGGGACCGCCTTACTTTAGATTAATATATGACACAGCCTTTTTTGAGTATATTAATACTGTTATGAATTTTTTATGGGTTTTGATGTATAGTGTATCTTTTTACAGTATCCGATCAGATTTGATCAGTTTCTAAATAGTTCTGCAGCTCTCAAATTTCCTTATTCTATCAGGATTCATTTTCTTTCCTATAATAATTGTCTAGAAATTATTATGTACTTATTGTCTGCATTCATCAATATGGTAAATTTGATGTAATCTTCTGATTTGACAGGAATACATTGTCCTAAAAATAGGCTTTGTCCTAAAGTTTTTTTTATCTCATCAGTAGCTTGTTTAGATATTCATTGCTTTCATTCTCAACGTTGTTTGATTTTTAAATGAGGAAATAGATTGTTATTCTTAGAACATGCATTAACTGCATGAGTTAGTGCTTTCTTTTATTATTGCTTCAAATACGTTTTTAATCGCTTGAATCATTTTGTTTTTGATAATCATGAGAGCTTAAATGATGTTGTGTACGTCTTCTTTTCTGATTCGTACATTGGTCCTTTTTTGAGCAATCTTCCTTAAGACTCCATTACAAATTTGAAACACATTACCATTAAATTTTAAACTTAATCAACGATAGCATTAAAGGACCTGCATTGCAATTATTACTTTTTATTTACTCAAGTAAATTAGCTACGAAATGCTTTGAGAATATCGAGGCCATTATTTTGTCTGGTCATTTAAAGAAAATCAAAAAAAAAAAAAAAAAAAAGCCAAATAGATTTATTTTTTTGCAAACTCGTTCGCTAGCATCAATTTAGGGGTAGTTTTCAATTCATTGAATCTTATAGCCGTTGTCAGCTGATATCTCCGAATGGCAGTAATGATTATACTGAAAGTTCTTTTCACTGTGTTTCAATTAAAAATTAATGACATAAATTGAAATAATATTGTAATTCATGGGATTGTATTTAAGATTAACTGTGAAAAATAATGTCCGGGAATTGGCTACTTTGACTAAGCTTAAATCAGAAGAATATGAAGGCCAAATAATGTCCCCATATCTTGAAATTATGAGGTTAGAAAACACTAACCTTTACAAATCATTTCTTTGGCAGCATCACCTTGCTGGAATCATCTTTTTGGCAAAGTTTCCTGCATTAGAATTTTTATTTTTCTCGCTTAAATAGTTTTGTTTTTTTTAAAGAAAATTTGACAGATTCGCATTATTTCGGATGATGCAGCACAGCCGTTACGGCAAGTCCGTCAAAGCGGGGTGACCTGTCAGGCGGCTGATACACTCGAATCTGTGTTCGAATCCCGGCATAGGCTTGGTTGTTTCCTTCTCTCTTCCACTTATCTTCCTTTCAACGACTTGTTCTCAATTTCATATCTTGTTCATGCGCTATTGAAAACTTAAAATAAATAACTGCACATTGAAGTGCGATCAAAGAAACAAAAAAAAAATGATACATCATTAAAATGATGATGTTTTGTGTAATTATAATTTTTTTAAAAATACCCAAATTCTTGTCGATGTCATGAATTTTTTTTTGTCTGTTCCGACAGTATGTAATATATAAATAAAATAAAATAAAAGTCTTATAACTGGATATTATTTACTTTTGTGAATTTAATAAATTAATAACCTGTAGTTTTCATAATTTCTGCATACAGGTAATTTTCAATTTCAAATACTTTTAAGTATAAAATTGAATACTTAGTAAAAAAAAAAGAAAAAAAAATCGTTATGGACACAGTTTCTTTTCCAGAATCATCGGAATGTTGACCCTATCCGGAAAACAACTTATTTATTGATGGCTTGTTTACTCGTGCGGGTGTTTTGGCAAAGAATTCCATCCATCTTTTCTTTCTGACAATCCGTTTCGTGCGTTGCGGTGTTAATTAGTATTACGGAAATCGTCCATCCAGAAAGCGCTCACAGGCTGCTAGTCCTATACTTGGTTGAATTGGAATCAAGCGGAGAGGAAATGGGCTCTTGTATTCGAAGGAGATTTATTCCATCAATCATCGCGCATTCATATACACAAAGTACCTGGACAAGCGAATGGCGTTACTCACGCTTTTCTAAACATCATAATAATGTGATTTCTTCATTCTTAATGCGATTAATCAAACGATAGCGGAAGCCATTCTGTATTTTTTTTTTAAAATTTTTTGAGTTTGAGCTCTGGGAGCCCTTTTCATTACAAAGACCAGCAGGTGTTTTAAGTGGCAGTTTTAGGAAAATCCAAATAATTGCTAGTGGATAAAATGGGTTTAATTTATTTGAAAATAATTTAAAATGTATTAAAGGTTTTCCAGATATCATATTTACAAGTTAAATAGAAGGCATTCTAATGTAGATAATAGATTAAGTACTCGAGGTTCCATTTATGGGATTAGATGTAAATCCTCTGTTAGAGGCAATAATAGTTGTTTATACATAGGCCATTCCAAAAGGGAATTAAGTGCACGCCTAAAGGAACACGATTCTGCTGTAAGAAATGCTAATCTATCTTACAGTACTGCCCTTCACTGCCAGCGAACGGGTCATTCGCTCGACTTAGGACAGGTAGAGAGATTCTTGGTGTACGTAAAAATAAATATTTGCGTATTTTTTATGAATCTTGCATGATAAGATTGTTAGGTAGCTATAATCAGGACCTTTCTACTTCAAATGTGTTGGAATACGGGCTTTGATAATTATGTTAGTTCCTTTAAATAAATTTCCTTATAATTTTTTCCATTTGATTGTATTTGAAACCTTCGAAGACGACCACTTCTTGTGCGAATTTAATGCATCTGTCACCAGGAGGTGTTTTTATTAAAATGGGAATGGCCATTCCTTTCTGTTTTACAATCTCAGATAAGGAAAGTTTTTCGTTAAATATGACTCGTTCCACTTGAAAAGGGAGCTTAATCCATGAAGCTCTGAAACGTCGTGTTCATTTAAAGTTTGAAATTAAGGTTAGTACCAGTATAGTTTCTATATTTTTAATTTATGATGGTTAGGCACGTTAATTTTGTTGTATGTATATTTACAAGTTCTTTGGCTTTCTTTTTGTTTTGTAAAATCCCTTGACAAACTACAGATATTAATGCTTACAGTTCCAAAATCACTGATAGCTTATTTAACAATTCATTCAATTTTATAAATGCTTGAAGAAATATTTTACTGTTTTAAGTAATGAAGATTGAATTAGATATAAAAAAAAATGTGATCGACTCTTGACCTTGAGGAGTGATTAGCGAATAACCACATTTTTTTCTGCCCAATTCCGGATCAGAAAAAGCAAACAAACCCGGATGATATGCCATCAAAAGGAACAAAGGAAAAAAGCCATCAAAGGACCGATGACGGAAGTAATAAATATTGCTTCTTACCTTTTAATCTCTTATGATGGCGGAATTTTGATCTCTTATGGTAGCGGATCTGATAAAATTTCTCTTAGAAGCTATTTTTTTATTGTTGTTGTTGTAGCGGATTTAATAGAGGCTATTATTATTTACTATCCGTCTACCGTCGCTTCGTTCTAGAAGCCTTGCATATGTAACGTGGCAAAACGCTTTATTTATTTGGCAAATTACTATCGAGATCGGAGAATATACGACTTCACGGCCCTTTGTGGCTTTCTCCACACCCCTATCACTTCCAACCTTACCCAGTTGGTAAAATATCACGTGATCATTACAACTTATTAATTAACCGTATCCTACATTTATCATCGTTTACGTCGATTAACAGAATTATCAGTTAATTCGAGAGTTAATCGTCGTCCGCGCCTCCAAAGAATCTTCTCAAACAATGAGCCAGCACTCATTAAAATAGCGCTAGCGCCATCTATCGGCAGGTGTGGGAATCGTTATAAATGCAGTGATTATGACCAACCAACACCCTACATAAGATATCTTATTTAGGGGGTGTTGGACCAACCCATACCGTGATTTAAAACTGCGGTAGCGCCATCTATTGATAGGTTTGGGAAGCTTTGCATTCAGATGTGCTTTGTAGCCGTATAGACATAAAATCGTATCCCACGGGAAATACTTGATTGCCCGGGATGAAAAGTAGCCTATATCCTTCCCCGTGTCGTAGACTACTTGCAAGCAAATTCATTTAGATCGGTTACACTGTTGAGGCGTTAAACGCTGCTGAATGACAGACAAATTCACAGATTTTAGCTTTTATACATCTAGGATTGTAAGCCACATATTTATCAGAGCTAAACAATTCCATGAATTATAGTTCAAAACCAAATGCTAATTATTAATAATAATATTTGTCATTTTCGTTTGGAGTTTGCTCCTGCGTCCCTCTTCATTCACTTCCTCTCCTGTGCCATCTGTATTGTTATATCGCGATGACAGTTTTTAAGATCCAGTTTTCATTGTTTCCGTCAAATCCTCTAGTTTTCTGACCACATTCCACAGATATTATATCTATAGAAGGAATCTCAGCCTTTCCTTTCATTGTTTTCTGTTGAGTCAGAAACTGCCTTTCATCAGGATAGAATTTACCAGTGTTAATATATATTTGAAAATTTTGACTTGTTTATGCTCTGTGTGTGTGTGTTTTTTTTTTTAATCAAGAATGAATCAGTATTTCTAAAATAAAACAAAATACCGTATCTATCAGATCAAAATCTTATAAGAAAAAAACATAAAACTAACAGATTCCAAACGACTTTTGAATAAGAAGTACTTAGCAGAAGCACTTTTAGCATATTTTGAATAATGTCTTATGACGATTATCATATCCTATTGTAAGTTTCATTATTTAATACAACAGATAAAGAGGGAAGGAAAAGTAAATTTCGAAACTTTCTCAAAATATAGGCAGTTTTATATATTTACTATAATTTCTTTATTTTAATATTAGCAACCTGGGAAAAATGGATTCTCCTAAAGTGCGACCGCTTTCTCACAACCACGCGGTAAAACTGGCTTCTCCCCACGCGTGACTTCTTTCTCAACCACCCGGTAAAAGTGGATTCTCCCAACCCATGACTGCTTTCAGAACCAGCGCGGACGTCTACGACGCCGCGCCGTCGCGGGGGGGACCCAGGATTTTTCGTGTCGCTCCGATTGACTCTCGTCGAAAAAAATGAAGATATGAGCATCCTCAATACTATACTTAACACTTTGAACCTTATTTGTATTTTTGTGTCATATGATTTCGGAGGAGATAGGGCCAGAAATAATATTCAACTTTGCTTTTATATAGTTACATGCCTGTCTTACAAGGAACATCTTTGCGTTCGAACAAATAAGTACACACCAAAATGCTGACCTCTGAATTCACTGGTGATAGTCGTTTTTCTGTAAAGTTATGTTCTGTAATATTATGTTGTTTTGGTGAAGTGAAGTTTAATTAAAACGTATGCAGTTGTTCACTAGAGGTCTCTGAGCATAACGGACACGCTGAATCTTGATGATCACAGGACATAGGACAGTGTAATGTCCCTGATTTCATTATCGATGATCAGGTTTTTTTAGAACGCGAAAGTTGTGCAAATGTTCTAAAGACAGTATATGCATATGAGTACTTTCCATAAAATTATCAAAGCAATGTGATCAAAGAAAACACGCGAATGACTCTTCTTCTTGACAATGTCAACTTCATGGCGCACTTTTCGTTGTAATATGACCTCAACCAATCTCCATACATTAGAACCATTCTTGGTTCCGCAATCTTGGAACCATTTTTCGTTTCACTACATAAACAAAGAACCTTAAGCTTAAGGCATTTGCACAGTCTCCACTGGCGTAGCAGCAGGCGAGCGACAGAACAGAGACCTCTAGTGAACAATTGTAGAGTTTTACAGAAAAAGGACTATCACCAGTGAATTCAGAGGTCAGAAAATGATCATCCTCTGAATTTAGTGCATATTTGTTTATTCGAACCCAAAGGTGTTCCTAGATAAGTTATGTAGCACTTAATAATTAACTTTTCATTATTGCAGGTGGATTAGGTATCACATTAGAACTTAGATAGTGTTCAGTATTTTCTATTCTACACACAACAATTGAGAAGTTATTGCACCAAATACTTAAAACTAAAAAAGGGAAAAGAATGAAACCTCCAAATCTAAACTAAAAAAACAAGAAACACACAATAAAAATAAAAGAATAGAAATTCATGTGCCAGTTTCTGCTGACCTCAATGACTTTTCTATGCGCATCAGTTAAATAAAGCGCCTAAAAATGTTTAAACACATTAAAAAGTGCAGAACTCTCCCAACAGCTGTTTCACAGTCAATTGACGATCTTCAGTGGAGAGTAACTACAAAACTCCTAGGTCCAATTACGGAGGTTAAAGGATAGGAAGGAAAAAGAATGGAACCTCCAAATCTAAACTAAAAAACAAGAAATACACAATGCAAATAAAAGAATAGAAATTCATGTGCCAATCTCCGCTGGCCTCAATGAATTTTCTACATAGCGGAGACTGGCAAATGAATTTCTATTCTTTAATTTGTATTGTGTATTTCTTGTTTATTAGTTTAGATTTGGAGGTTCCATTCTTTTCCCTTCCTATCCTTATATTAGCCTCCGTAATTTGACCTAGTGGTTTTATAGTGACTACTATAACTTATAGTATATCTCCACTTAAGATCGGCAATTCACCGTGAAACAGCTGTTTGGAGATGTCACTTCTGCACTTACAAACACTAGATCCACCGTTTAACGTAGAGGAGAAGGTGGTATTTTGGAACCCTGTCGGTAATTTGGAACCCTGACATTTCACTGACAGATAGGTATCGCACCAGATAGGTGGAACTTGTAACTTGTTGCCCCCCCCCCCCCGACCACAGGACGACATGTCAGTTGCGTAGATGAAGCGTAGATAAGTGCTTGTTGCAGAACGCGGTTTCGAGAACTTTTTTTGAGATAAGTGTTTATATTTTCTGTATCTCCTACAGTGTAGGTAACTAAGTTTTAGTGCATCATATGTGTTGTACGGTTCTTCTTTTGCCAATTACCAATGAAACATGTTATCAATCTACAAGTTGTTACATGGTAGATCAAGACTAATCCAAAATGGCAATTGCGGGATATTTGGAACCCCAAGGTGGTGGGTAATTTGGAACCCTACGATCAGGAGAAAAAAAGCTGCCAGCTTTTCTGATGAGTCATCTGAAGCAGAATATTTTGTGGCAGCTGAATCTGGAGATTCAGATTTTGAACTCCCAGTTGGGGAAGATGAGCCACGTCAAGAGGATGCCAAATGCCTATTTTACGATGAGACTTTTTCAATTTCGCGACCAGGGAATGCTATAATATAAATGTAAAACTGACCATCCTTGTTGGATATCTATTTTTAATAAACAAAACTATGTTTTTGAGCAAGATATTGAATTTTTATTTAAGAAAAAAATGGGGTTCCAAATTACCCTCCCCCAATCACCGGATCACGATTTTGACTTTTTTCACAAAATAACAATATCTTTCGTTTTAGGGATAGTAGCTAGCCATTTAGGATAGTTAGCTGGGATGTTGCTAAAGCTATTTACTCCTTCAGTTTGGATTTCAAGCTTATTGATGAACCGTGGTGACCAAAAGACAAAGTGGGGTTCCAAAATACCACCTTCTCCTCTACTTAAAACTTGTAATGCTAAATTTTCTGTTGTTGAGATAAATTTGAAATAAATAAATTTAAAGAAATAAATTGAGATATTTTTGTGTTCCATTAATATTTAGATATATCAAGATATTTCATATTTAAAAGGATTACAATGCATAGGATTAATAATAATGAATTTGAACTCAGAGGAAACTCTTGGAACTAACCTGAACTAAGGAAATCTAATATTTTTTTCTTTGAATGGTTCTACTAACCATTCGATTTTATAATAGATTTATAAAGTTGCGCGATTTTAATTTGTAAGACTACCATTTTCTATTGTTCTCAGAATTCTTTAGTAATGAAGGGTTTCTTTCTTTCTTTCTTTCCTGAAAATTATTACGCCTTTTTCTTTTCTTGTCTTTCTCTTTCCCCCCCCCCCTTTACATTCTATTGTATTTCTGATTGACAGTTTCTTTGCTGACCTGTAGTAAAATCACTTAATATGGCTATTGCTGGTGCATTTCTTGCTCTATTTGCGATTCCGGAGAATGAAAGTAATTATTTGCCTGAAGTCCTTACGACTGCATTCAACTCCATTACAGTTTTATTCGACTGAATTAACTCGTCTTTTAAGAGGAATGGCTAATGATGCAATTTTGCGGTAGATAAAGAAAGCTGTAAAAATAAGAGATTGTCCAAAACTTCCTTATTTCTCGCGCACAGTTCAAATAGCTTCGAAGATGTTTCTTTGTTTCCAGTGTTCTTCCATTGCAATTGAATTGCCCTTCGGCAACTGAAGGTTTTAGAAGGCTAATGTTTCATCGTGGATTACTGAAAGTAAAGATTCACGAGTTTTATGTTTATGAGATAAAGGACTCGACCGAATTAATCTGCTTTTCCGTTCATAAAGAAGATAACGATTTTTGAAGATAATCCTTGTTTTCGAAAGATGTAGTGATGATGGTATGACTCAAGTATGCTTTCTGAAAAGGTGTCTAATCTTTAAGTATTAACAGTAAATTAAGAAAATCCTGGTTTGCTGATGCGGAATTTAATGGTATAACGGAATAGCTTACATAAATAACCACAAAGTAATTTAAAAACGTTGAAATATTTCGAATCACAAAACTCAAAACCTGTATTTAAAAAGAGTTTCGCTTTGCAAAGTTTGATTTAATGAATTGCAATTTCCAGAGGAAATCATGAATTAAAACACAGAAAGTCTCGACAATCCCTCGATTTATAATTACCAAAAGTTTTGATGCACTTTTGTATTTTCTTCACTAATTTGTTTTCATCTTAATAAATAGTTTTACTCATCATTTTTCAAATAATTTTCTGTGTTTTAATTCGATTTGAAAAATGATGAGTAAAACTATTTATTAAGATGAAAACAAAATAGTGAAGAAAATACAAAAGTGCATCAAAACTTTTGGTACATAAATCGAGGGATTGTCGAGACTTTGTTCATATTGAATCAATTCAATTCCACAAAGATAGTTTAAGATAGGATAATAAGTTCGGTTCAAATTAAGAAACTCAAATCCTAATATATAAAGACAATTTGTAGATTTGCCGTGGGAAATTGCGTAGTTCCATGAAGAAAAGATTAGCGCGCTGCTGTAATTTCATCACGAGAAATATCACCAACAGACTTAATAGCTGTTGATAATATGGTCTAGATAAAGGCAATTATTAAATACAATACACACTTGAAGGATTCGGACAAGCATTCTGACTGCAGAGTTAGCGTCTTAGAAGTTAGTCTTGATTTTCAATTTGAACTAGGCAGAAAAGAGGAAAAGACGAAGTATACAGTACACTGCTGCTGAGTATATTCCTGAAACATTTGGAAGAATATGGACTAGACATAATATCTACTTCATCAATGCTGATTTTCAATTGGTGGAGGTTAGAGATGCTATGATTTCTATAAATCATTTTATCTTGAAAGTAAAAGAAAATTAATCTATATTTGAACTCTTTTTATGCGAGCCTATATATTCGCATAAGTTGATAAAACTGACTAATAATACATATGTTTCTCTCAACATATCTCCATTGAATGATCCTTATATATTATTTCTCAAAGGTGTCTTTTTATTCTTGATTTTATTTTGATGTTTTTGTAATTCAGGGGTCATTGATTTGTATGTTTGTCCGTTTTGTCTATTCGTCCTTTTCACTGAGCTTGGGTATGCTGGATAGGTGGAGCTGATGAGAGGCCAAAAAGCCTCGAAACAGCGCTGTCCTCCATTTCCAGCACTAATATCAAAAATAGCTCAGTGAATTTGTGTTTTGTTTTGTTTAGTTATGTGCGTTCTTTGGTTTATTTTACTGTACAATATTTATATAAATAATATTTATATTTCAAATAATGCGTTGTAAGCTTCAAATATATCCTTTTTTGAATAAAAATGCACTTTAAAATGATATTTCATCGTTTATTTAATAAGAACAGAAAAAAAAATAAAAGATTTATATTTTAATAAAAATAAACGATTTATTTCACTAAAAAACCTAAAAATTTGTCAACTTCTCATATATTATTTCTCAAAGGTTTTTTTTTTTTTTATTTCCCTTAATACTTCATCAAAATCAATGATTGAGATATCATTTTGAAGATTACGTTCATCTCTAGTGACGAAACATACATAAATTGTTTAAAATTAATGTTTTCATTAAAAAAACTTTATTTTAAAAATCTTTTTACTAGAAATGTAGAAGGCGTCATCTATTGACAATGAGTTCATTTATTTATTTCCACATTACCATTCGGTGACTGATCAAGATACCATGCGAATTATTCGCACGGGTCCACATTATAAAAATGGAGAAGGCGCCATCTATTGACAATGTGTTTAACTAACATGCACGACAGCTGTTGGATTTGGTTATTATTTCTCAAAGGTGATTTTTTGTTGCGAATTATTCGCACGGATCAACTAGTTCCTTTTATTTGAGACTATGAAGATTTGGAACATATTTAACTGCTGGTCTTACTGTTATCTTATTATATCTATATTTTCTTAAATTTGACGGATGATTGATACTTATTGTAACTATTTCAACGGAAAGTAGAATATCCATTTAACATTATGATAAATATTTTACATTTAATGAATTATGTGCTTCAATTTAATATGAAATTGCCTTGACGAAGTTTTCAACCATTACTTAATTCTATTTCAGTTACTGTTGAAATCCATTGGCATTAATGACTTTAATTCGGATATAAAGCTACGATTAGAAGGGATTATGTTCCTTGGTAAACATGACAATACTTAATGGCATTCTTCGGGGAACAAGGCTATCTTTCCATTACACGTGGTTCACCTTATTCAGTGTATTCATTCAAAATTCATCCATTCATGAAATATGTGGGAATCTTCCATCGTGTTTATGCTTTATCACCAGAGATTCATCATTAATTTAATTACAGTCCATTTTTAATTGGATTCTGCGACTGTTGTTCTATGCGGGATTTCGAAAGCATCGATTCAACACGTTCTGTTTCTAAGGAGAAGCTTGTTGCTTTAGGATTTGACGTTAAGTGCAGCAGTTAAGAAAACTAATAAGTAAGCAGAAACAAATTTAGATTTTGTGAATCATAATTTTTGTTGGTTTTTTTTTTCTAATTTCAATTTAATTTTTTTTTCTTGAAGAAAAGGTACTCTATAACTTTCAGTTTCTGGAACAAAGGCTGGAATTTACAAGTTATTAATAATCAATGCGAGTGGACAAATTGTACAAGCAAACTTTGCAATAGGGACAATTTCTTAGGTGATATTAGTATGGAGAGATAAGATAATTTAGGTAAATTTCCCGCACTATTTGACTGTGATTAATGAATTCCACTAAAATAGTTTGGAATGAGAACAGACTCCACAAATGTTTTATTTCTTGGTTTTATTTCTGACAAATACAAAGAGAAATCTAATATTTTAATTATTTGTATTGAAAACATTGTAAGAAAAAGAAATACATATAGCGGAATTAACCGTAGTTCAGGCTAATTCCCCACAACGGGTATGGGGAATTCCGCCAGTGGAAAAATAGCAATATGTCAACTAGCAGGTCAAGATTTTACAATTGAGCTTACAGTTCAGTTCTTGGGCTCCTGTTTGAATTATTTTTTTCCCCTTTCAATTCTAAAACACATGTTGCACATGTCTCCATAGAAAGTGCACGTCTCGTGAAGCCATCTCTCACAAATGACGCACCTAATCGAGTCCGCAAATGATATTGTTTTTTCATAGTTCTCCAAACGCGCGCAGCACTCATTCTCGTCGTAACTTTCGCTTTCGCCGTCTATCGCTAACTCCATCACTATGTCATCTTGAGAAGAAGACGACGATGAATATGCTTCCTGATGGATTTTTTTTATGTTTCAGCATTTTCTGGTCATATTCTTTGTTTTATTCTCTCCATCTGCACATTTCCCTACCTTCTGAGAAGAAGAACACACCTCCCTTTGTTCTTCTTCAGAATAAAATGATTTTGCAGCCAGTCCAAGAAGATTGTCTCATCGATGACTAAGGACTTCTGTCGCATGGTGATAATAGCTCCAGGTAGCATGTTCTCCTCCCAAGACCTCTTTGAAGATACAATATTGAGGTAGGAATGAGCCTACGAATTGTCGCCTAAATTGCAGCAGGTGACAACAGTAATCGTCTGACCCTTTCCTTTGTCTTGCTGACATGAACATCCTTGCTTCCTCGCTCAGCAATGACCAAACCTGGTTCTTTATCGAGTGACATTCCACTTTCCTCCATATTATAGATCTTAGCAGATTTATTGCATATTCTTACAAATTCTTGCAGAGCTTAAAATAATCACTGACTTCTTCTTTATTCATTCCTTCCACCCTGGCGTTCGATAAACCCTGTGCTTTCCTTATAGCGAAAGACAGATTTATGATAGATTTATGATAGATCTTCTCATAAATGATTTCTATCAGTCGTACCCTGCTAGTCGCCAGCTGACATTAAATGTGGACTTTTTCTTTAGATTATTCTTGTCGGTGCAAATACACTTTTCTGGTTTTTTTTCCACGTGTTCAACTATCTTTCTTTCTGCTTCATCACCAAGTTCAGATGGTGCACCCGGTTTACCTTTAATAAAATTTCCTGATTTAAGTTTATCACGAAGGGTCCTCTCAGGAATATTATTTTCTCGTGCTGCTTGTGGTTCTGCTTGTTTTCAATCACGGCTTTTACCGCCCTAGTCAAATCATACTGACTCCAGGTGGCCCGATTGTTAGTCTTCCGGAGGTACTCAGATGGCATCGTCTCTACAAGAGCATAAAAATGGTTCAAATTAAAATTTAGAAAGATAAGATTGCAATTCTTATGAAATACTTGATAACATTTAATATTTTGATAAATAAGTACTAAACCATAAGATATCAAGCCCAAACTCTTGCAACGTAATTAATTCTAATTAAATTAGAGCTAATTACGACGCAAAGGCAAATAAGGCCCAATAATATTATATAAAACGAAGCATACAATATTGTTTTGACTGGGTTGTTGACTGGATCTCACATGTAAAGCGTAGAAACGCTCTTTGTTTTATAAATGTTTTATTACTATGTACGGGGAATTACCCGACGCAGGTTTGGTGGAATCTCCCAAAATTGCGGTAGATTCCCCGCATACCGGTTCTGTGGGGAAACATGGCTGACCAGCCTCCATGCGTGGCACACACAACCCTCACCATATTATCTCACCCTAACTCTGTTGGTTTGTTCAACGAGGCCTACAAACCTTGATACAGCAACTTTCTGAATAGTCAAGGACAAAATTCACGTACTTACAAAATTCAAGTACTAACGTACTTGAAGAGATTTCAAGCAATTTGCACTTCAAAAACCGTTAATTCACTCAAAAACCACGACAATCCGGCTGATGACTGTCTTCGTCTTGCAGCTGTAGAAGGTGAATGCGCGTGCATCATAACTATCTCCCTCCATCAAAGTAGGTCGCTGCGGGAATTTCCCTGACGCGGGGAATATACCTGAAATATATTATAGGTTTATCAAACCTTATTTTATTATTGATAATTTATATTTTAAAAAATGTACATAATTTTTAAATAAAATGCAACTTAAAGATAGGTTTTTGCAATGTCTCATTTACAGTGCGTTTAGTATGCAGAATATTATTATTTTTTTGTTCTATTTGATATTGTGAATAGCTTAGTTCAGTTATCTCACTATAGTAATAAAACACCGAATTTAATAAAGGGACAAAATATTTCAGTACAGATTTTAATTGGTACTTACATAAGGTTATATACGGAATATACGAAGGTTTCATGGTAGAGCCAATATTATTAGAAAACCCAAAACAAATTGAATGTTTTCAGTACATTAACTTATTCAGACACTCTTCCATAACAAAAGACTTTTTAGAAGCACATCCAAAATCACAATTGGTAGTCGTAAGTGTTAGATTTTTTCCTTCACCAATTTTAATCTGAATTGTATGCAAATCAAATATATAGTTGAAACAAAAGGCTAACAAATAAAAAAAGAAACTTATTGGCACCAAAAATAACAACAACAGCATTCTGTAATCGAATCCAATCCAAACTCTTTAAGAATTGTAAATCATGAGTCAACCAAGCCAAACCAATTATTAATTAAAATATTTACGACAAAAATTTGAAGAATTTTAATTCTTTATTAAAGATTATTCTTTTGCTGACTGAAAAATAGTGAGACCATAAAGTTTTCGAAGTTACCTGTTAATAATTTATTATAGTGATTTAGCAGAAGCTTAGCCTACATTTGGTAGCTTGTCAAAGACGTAATTATATTCTTCGAATATTTTAGAAAGACTGTTATAAATCATTTCCACAAAGGACGTGATGAATTCTAGTCCTATCTACTTTATTCGTGCAGTTCAAGCCTTACCAAAAAAAGAAAAAAAATCCTAATTAACGTCGGTCTGATTTTTCAACGCACTACTTATGCTTTTATTTACAATTTAGTCTTTTTGTGGAAGCGTCTTTTCAGATACATTCCGGGACATATTATTCTGTTGTAGCAATATCCATCGATAAGGACTAAAGGTTTGAACAAAGTAAAGATTCTTGGATTTTTCTACTTAAAAAATATAAGCTAATGTTGGAAAATTTCGGTAGGACTATGTGGAGCGCAATGTAGGCATTACTGTGAATTAGTACTCTGTCTTTAATAGTGGTAAATCTGTCTAAAGAATGACCCGTAAGTTTCTGAATTACGTTGGTATGTTTTGTTTCTTTATTTGTTTTCTTTCTTAGATTGTAGTGTCATAAACCGCAGGGAATTTACAACTGGGTGAAAGATAAGAAGATACATTTGCTGTGTTGTTGCATTAATGGTCCATCGTGAAATCGGACTCAGTCTTAAAAGTTTTTTTTTCTCTTAACAACAAGGAGTCGCCTCTTCTTGAGTTCTTCTGTAGCGATTTTTTTTCCAGTGGGTTTGCTTTATTCGTCTCTTTCTGCAGATGTTTACTTTCCCATCTTGTCGTTCGTCGTCTGTTTCCTCTCTTTTGTCTGTTCATCACCCGTACTTCATCATTCGCACTCACGGAAATGGTGTCAGGATTCTTAAGATTTCTTTTCCTTCCTTCTCTTCCCTCCCTTCTCTCTTTCTCTCTCTCTCTCTACGAGAAAGAGAGAATCACATACAAAGAAAATTATTCAATTTAGATTGAGGAAACATATTTGGACGAAAGAAAAATACTTACTAAGAAGTTGTCCACACTGCAGCAACCTGATTCTTTCGCCAACCTCTTACAAGAATTTTAGACTCGATATTCCTTAATTTACAAAGATTTGTTCACTAAACGCTGAAATACACCTTTTCTTTTGCACGTATTCTAATAGAATTACTTTTAAATAAATTAGTTTTTAATTGTTTTTCTTTTAATTGAAACATTACTATTTGGAATAAGATCTGAAGGAGTCAAGTTACCAAAATGGATGCTGAAATTTCTTTTGGAAATTGGAAATCAAGATATGTATGTAAGTATCAGAAATATTTAATTTGCATCGAGTGAACACTCGAATACGTGACACCGCTTTGACTATCATTTTAGTAATAGTCTAATTGCCAGAAATGTATTAAAATTTCCGATATAACATTACGTATTTTACATTCTTGAAATAAAGATGTTCAGATTAGCTAGCAAAGTAGAAATACACAATTTTTTTATTCCTCGTTTCGAATTCCTTTCAAACAACATTATTAGTCCAAAATTCTTAATAAAAGTTAAGCCTATAAATGATGACTTATAATGTGCGGCATGTGTAATCTCATAAAAACCGAATTTATCCATCAACAATCGTATCCTAAAAGAAAATGGATGATACACAAGATCTTAGTAACTACGGAGTATTGTACGTGAAATTTAGCATGTGTGTAGGGATCATATTGTGTTGATGTTTGAAGGATAATAAAAGGTATTAAGAATAGCTTTGAGGACCAATCGCTGAAAAACCTCCAATTAATGCTCCTACTTAAAAATGGATGCCACCGCGAAATCTTATAAAGCTATCCAACCAATGTACATGATATGTTAGTATATATTTAGCTATTCTGTGAATCTACAATCTTAAAAATAAATAAATAAAACGATGATCGATCGGGTTCTTAAATAAATCGCTTGGAATATCCCATGCTTTGCACCCAATGATCGCTTTCCTGTCAATATCTCTTCGTTGAAATTTGTCATGTGGCATCTTTACTTTATTCACTTTAGAAACTGTAAATTTTAAGCGCTACCATCTTTAAACAAGCAAACATTCCGGTTATATAGCTGGGATATTTTCTCTGTATGCATGCTTTACTTTTTATTCCTTTTGGATAACGTAAGATTTACTAATAAATGGTACTAAATACATGATTTTTAGTAAAGTATTTTTTTATTGAATCAGTAGTTGTCAAACAGGTTGTCAAACAGGTTAAGTCACTTTTTTTTAATTTTTCGCTTTCAATGGTTCTACAGTGTTTATTTGGGTCCGCATTTACAGTGAAAAAAACAGCTAATCAGATCAGCCACAACGATATAGCTATATGGCTGATCTGATTAGCTGGTTTTTTTCACAGTAAATGCGGACCCAAATAAACACTGTAGAACCATTGAAAGCGAAAAATTAAAATAAATGACTTAACCTGTTTTTGCAACTACCGATTCTATTTTGTTACTGATTAATTGATTGACCTATTTAGTGAGATAAAAATACAAATTGTCAACACGAAAGTGATACGTATCCTCTTCGTTTAACATTTAGTTTATTAGTGTATGATGTTACACTGAGTAGCCACTTTATTAGAGACATCATACTAATAACGAGTTGGTCCTTTGTAGCCGAAATTCGTCTAGACATAGATTCTACAAGGTGTTGGAACTGCTCTGCAGGAATATTGGCTCATGTTGACAGAAGAGCCAATCCTTAGTTGGTTCACGTTGGATGGTGGCATTTTTAGACTTTCGAATGGATCTTTCCACCTCGTCCCACAAGGGATTGAGATCTTGTGACTGAGCAGGCCAATGAAGCAAGTGGAAATCAAGAGTCATATTCAACCAATCGAGCACGGTGACAGGATGTATTGTCGTGTTGAAAGTGGCCATTTGCGTAGCGGAACAATGTAGCCATAAACGGATTCACCTGGTCGGCAACAATGTTGAGGTAGCCCCTGGCATTAAGAGATGTTTCCAGGGGTATTAAGGAACCAAGTGTATTCCAGGAGAACATTCCCCAGACCATTTTTCCATCGCCACCAGCTTGTAGGGTTGTCACTTGGCAAGACGAATCCATAGACTCGTGCTATCTGCGCATTTTCTCATCCTGTTATCAGCGTGGAGGAGAAGGAACCAAGACTCGTCAGACTAAGCGACCTTTTTCCATCATCAAGTATCCAATTGCTAAGCTCCTGGGACCTACAGCAGCGCTTTCTTGTTTTTCTGTGATACAAAGGCACCCTTGCTGGTCTCCTGCTGTTAAAACCAATCAGGGACAAGGCTCGTCTAGTTGTGTGTTCCGATATGCGTTTCGTTGTACTCAGGTGCAATCTGTCGTGTTGTTGTCCTTCTGTTGCCGCAGACGTTTCGTGCCAGTCGCCTGTTACATCTTTCATCCACAAGCCTTTTCCGGCCACAGTTGCGCTTTTTACTTGAATTTTTTTTTGCCATTCTTTCGATGCTACTGCACGAGAAAAGTCGAGGATCTTCACAGTTTCCGAAATACTAGAACCAGCTCTTCTTGCTCCCACGATCATGTCTCGTTCGAAGTCGTTTAAATCTTTTGTCTTATCCATATTTTGGGTAAGAACTGTACTGATACAAGCTCTCTTGATACCGAGCATGCCTTTTATATGCTACTCGTTGCTGTTACATCACCGTGCGTCAATAACGGACCCGTTCAAGTTAGAGTGAGTGGTGTCTCTAATAAACTGGCTACTCAGTGAATACAGTATCTGTATACCAATTTAACATTCGCTAATAGAAATGAAGTTAGAGCTTCATTTATTCTTCCGAATTAAAAATCATTTGCTATTCAGCCTTGAATGGAATCCGTAAACCACAAATTAGCATGATATTTTGATCTAAAATATTTAAGAACTATAAATGTCTAAACATCTCTTGTTTTCAGGGTTATTAATTTGTTCCTATATAATAAAATTGTTCTATTACTAAGAGTTGATTTTATCAGGAATTTAATGTTGTTTTCGAAGCGGGAATGACGTATATTGTTTTCTTCCTGGGTGCCATTTGAAGGACTTACTAACCCTGACATCGCAAATAATCTTATTTAGCATCTGCACAATTTAATAGTATAGCAATAATAACCGAATCTTGAAATTAGCGAATTGGCTAGTATCTCATTGTCAGTAGGAAACAAATTCGTTTTAAGTCACGAAAATAAATTTAAATTCGAAGCTAAATTTATTTTAACTTCAGTGAAGTTGAACTTCATTGACAAAGGAGAATGGACAGATCTGCCCCACCCCTGTATAGCGATAAGATATATACAGTACTTAAGGAAAGATCTCCATCAATAGAACATTTTTTATTATTACGACTTGTCTCAATTATTAGTCCGTTCGGAGTTATATAAGTCTAAATATGACGTTTGAGTGATTGATTGTGGTGAATGTGGGTGGCAAAGAAGTTAACCACCTACAGGCGGGGGGTGCTTGGCTGTAGGTGGTTGACTTTCCTGACACCCACATTTACCACAATCAATCAATCAATCACACTGTTAATAAGTATTATACGAAATTAATAATTAATATTATCATTTATTTCAAGTAAATAATAATTACATGTAATAAATGAAAATAATGTTTACTATTACTAAAAATAATTATTAAATGATAATTAATTAATACATCCGGGAATTAAGATGTCAACGAGATAAGTCATATCTAGACGTATAGGCTATAACTCCGAACGGACTAATAATTGCGACGAGTCACAATTATAATAATTATGTTCTATGTAAGGAGATCTTTCTATCGATATATATCTTATCACTGTTCAGGGTGGGGCAATTTCCCATACGGTTGCCCATTCTCCTTTAAAGCTTGTTTTAAGTGGTTCAGAGGAATAGATATTTTTATGTTTTTACTTTTTTTTGTTTGTTTTGCACTATATGTCATTCCATGCTAAGAATTCACATCCTTAATGAAAGGATGACGAAATATCAATATTATTATTCACGACAAAAATGGCTTAAATGTAAGTAGTGAAAGAATTGAAGAACATTCCATATGTTGATGCGATTCTTCTCATTACAGTTTTTTCACATCTAACTAAAAGATGAAATTTCTTAATTCCTCTCCTAGGATTTATAAACTTAGCAAAACAATGAAATAGAAGAATGTTTAAATACAATGAGCGTTGTAAAACGAATACCCGTAATACGAAATCTACGTCTAAACATTTCCGTACTAAGCAGTTGAAAAAACAAATGAAATGAAATGATTGAAAAGGCTTTGGCTTTTTACAAAAAAATTCTGCATTGAGACAAAAAGAAATGCCATTCGTTAATTCTCTTGTCCATTTCTTAAATAAAGATGAAAAATCGATGTTCATCTAACCAAAGTTGACCACTGTTTGATTCAGATTTATCGAATTTCTAAATTTCGCATCTGATTAAAATAAACGTTGGAGCTATTGTAATTCTAAAAATAGAAAATTAGACGACTCTAATAAGAACTCAATTACACAAGAAAATGTCAGCATTCTCTTTTGAACAGTTTGTATGCTAGTTCGCGAAGAAACAGTAAAAAGAAACTATATTTATTACCCTTAAAGTTGATATAGTAAGATGATAACGATTATTTGGTATATTCTCGGTGGACGTAAACAGTTTGCTATCAATAGTAAATAAGAAATAAATAAAATAACTGAAAAGAGTAATTAACTTGTTTGGTAATGAAGATAGACTTAAAGATGGAAAACAATTAAAAAAAATTAAAAAATATAATTTTCTGTTTAAACTAACATATCTATAAATTTTACAATTTGTAAAGTAGGTTCTAATTTTAGCGACCCTTTAAATTCTAAATTTTAGGAGTCTGTTTGATGTAGATGGTATAAATTATATCTAATACTTCGTCCATTAGTAACAACAGCTAATGGATAGCAAATAACCCTTTTGACATTCAGCCGAGAAAGCACTTAGAATGTAATTAACAGACATATCTTGAAACATCAACATGCAGTCCATTAGCTTCATCATTTTAATCATATAACATTTTATAGGAACAAAGATTCCATTTGTTCTTAATTGGTATTTCTTAGGCTACGTTCACTTGTAGTCATTAGGGTATCGACGCATTGCACAAGTTAAGTTTCATAGGACAAAATTATGGATACAATAAAAATTACATTCTCGGGGTTGATAGAATGACAAGACTATCAGAAAAGGAAGTCTTTATAAATATTTTAAAATGAATATTGTTTACGAATGTTGTTTACGAATGTTATTTGAATTAAAATTCTTTTTTGATTTGATATGAATGAAGTTAACTTAATATTAGGGAATTGCCTGTAGCCTATTTACAAGAGAGTTTATTTCTAATAAACAAAAACTGTTTACAAAAACTTTAAATGAAATTTCAGGTCAAAAAATTGTTGCTCTACAATTAAAAATGGATGATTTCTTTTGCTAAACAGTTTTATTTGAAGTGGCTTACAAAAACAAACAAACAAACATTTACCAAAGTTATTCCAGAATCTGTCGTTTCCTTTCCTTGCTAAGCTTTGTAAGTTATTAATTGATCATCGTTCGTTGTCTGCCCACATAAATTTTACATCTGTCATTCCATCCTGATTACTCCACTACAGGAAGCATCAAAAAGTAAATCTGTTCTTTCCATTAATACAATAATAGATTTCTGATGAATTTATCAGCTTACCACGGAGATATTTTAAGCGTATCAATCTGATTTAACCTGATTTCTGAAATATCATTTTAAATATATTGATCTCTTTTCCAAGTATCAAGGGTTGAGACAGGTGTTTACTAAGTGACATTCTAGAACAGCTGTTTCACGCTCCTT
>JAFIDM010006943.1:36580340-36616336 GCA_023159025.1 Thereuonema tuberculata | reverse complement strand
ATGCCAATTAATAAACACTTGGTCTCACCCATTGATATTTATTAAATGCGAATTTTTACTCTTTTTATGCCCCCCCCCCCCCCCCAAAATTGAGATTGGCGGAATGTCATCCAATGAATTTTCTAACCTATATTTTTTTGGCGAGTTTCTTTTTTATTGTTTGTTTAAGCTTTGGAGGTTCCACAATTGACCTTTTGAATGAAGAAAAGCTGTGTTCGACAAAGTCACAACGATATGTGAACCATCAGTATTTGTACTCTACAGATTAAACTGCATATTAAATTCACATTTTTTATCGAAGGTTGCTATATTATTTTAAACAATAAGATCATAGTTATAACGAAGAGAACACATTCCACATTCCACATTTTTGATTTTAAAGAAGACAGAATTAATTACAAAACGATCGAATCTCAGATCTAGGCTTTTTTGATCGATAATAAAATTGTTCCTTAAAAGTTTTTAATTATCCACAAGAAGATATTGCAAAGAATCAGAGATTCCTAATTGAGCCGCTATAAAATTCCCAAATATTTATCAGCAATTGATGATATTGACTTGGGTTAAGTAAACAGAAATTGTTTTGGGTTTCAAACTTGGATTTGACATAATGTTATTTCTTTGCTTTTACAGGTCTGTGAAAAGGGTCAGTTCATGCAGATTTCAGAAATGATTCATTTTGAGAAACAGAAACAATTTCAAGTAGAATTACGTTAGTTGATCATGGGAATTAATAAATGAATACAACTTCAATTTCTAAAAGCAATAAATGTTAATTAATAGACGTGCAGTCATACTTATGAAAATTTATGTGATTTCAAACATGATTTTTAGCTATCCTGGAATAAAGTTGAGCCATAATCAAAATATCTCTTACAGTTGACGAACATTTACCAAACTTAATTAAATCTGCACTATGTACTATACTTGTACTATACTTTTAAATATTAAATTTTTTTATTCATCAACTGCATTATAAATCTACGATGTTAAGTGCTCCGTATATTAAGGACAGCTGATACTCTTGAATGTTCTGTGATCGGAGGTTCACTTTAGCCGGTAATACCCAGAATATCTTCTCCATACAGCAATTGCATTTATACAATTGAAATTAATGCGATTTCGAACGTTTATTTGATTAAGCTTTCATGAAACTTAAAGTTTCCAGGGATACTGCTTTCATCAAATTTATTCGACATCTCTCCTGGAGTTAGTCTAACAAAATAAAATTCGGAGAGTTAAGACGAAAGAATCTCATCTTGTACTATAGTTGAGTAACAAATCTCAATTCATCTAGACATTTATGATCTTCAATACGGCATTTCGTGAAGAAAGCGAAAAGCCCTGTAAAAAAGGGGGAAAGTAAACCATAACACAGCTGTATACTCTGTGATAAATGAATGGTTATGTTGTCACAGTTTTATTAGTTGGCTACTTTGGTTACAGTAAACGATGTGGCATAAAAGTACAGTTACATTAACTATGATTTATTTCAGAAAGAGTAAAGTCCAGCAAAACATTGCGGTCATTTAAATATTTTTATTGCTGAAGTAATTCTTTCAATAGACCAGTCCCAATTTATGTTTTTACGAAAACCCTAAAACAGAATTAGAACTTGTCACTCTGGAAAAAAGCCACATAAAGAAGCTTATGAAAAATTATTCCGTTCATAGCGAATTAAAGTGAAACAAATTTTCTATTAGTCAAGCTAAATAACCTTTTGAACATAACAAAATAGATTTGTATAGATCAATAAATATGGTAAATAAGAACTTTATTTACAACGGAATAAGTCAACTTAAATTCAATTTATGCTGTTTTTCTTCTCAGTCTGCTTTGAAAGCATAAGAATGAGAACGCGACCATTGTTGTTGTTGAAATGCATTGTTGTCAAACAAATATTTTGTAAGGTTTTGAATTATTCTAATAATTTCGCAAATAATTTGTACTTTTTTTTTTTTTTTTAGGTTTTTCCGATTTCACAATTCTCAAGAATAGGTATAAACTTTTATTGATTTCTGATGGTTAATTTTCAATATCATAGAATAAAATCTAAATTCGAATTAATCAATACGCTTTACGGATAATTTAATACATGTGTTTTTATTACGTGAAGAAGATGTCAAACAGTAATAATGGGACGTTTCGTTCCTAAGATTGGGAAAGATCTCGGTTAAAATGATGGGAAGACAGATTTCAATGAATTTCGGGAAGATTCCACTATTGCAGAAGGATTGCGATTGAAAGATCGAAGGATTTTTTTGTCTCGCTCTTTGATGCGGATACCCATGGCTTTAAAACAATTTTTCAGTTGTTTTATGCTCTTGTAATGGTTTTGGTAGTTATCTGTTAATATCTCAGTTTACATTGTGTTTTATTTTGATTGAATTTCATTATTTTGTTGTTTTTACTAATTATTTTGTTAGTGCGAGGATTCGTTGCATTTTTAATAGCGGTCTTGGTTAAGGCACAAAATGCTTTGATGTCACTTGTATCATTGTCTACCTAGTTTCCATTTTGTAGTGTTGTCCTGATCTTGTCTGGTCCATTACCTTGATTTGCACAGTGTCTTTATAATGCATTTATTAGGGCAGTCATTAAACCTTGTCCTTGTTTAGAAATTAGAACAATAAATGATCTTTCTGCTAATTGTAAAGCAGTCGATTGTAAATCCCAATAATCATAAATAATAAAGAGAAAATGAGAGAAGGCTTTGGAAAAACGAATTAACACATTCGGCAGAGCCTTTTCTCAGTACCTTAACAGTAAATTTGATTATTGGATTTTGCAATCAAACTGTTTCATAATTAGCAGAAAGCCCTTTTATTGTTGTAGTTCATAAACTAAGATAATAACTAAATTTATTGATTTCGAGTATTGTTTGTCTTCCAGTTTTGTAATGCTAATTGTTATTTCAATTTGAATTCCTTTTTTAATTTAGTATCGTAGATCAATTTTCGCCCGACTCTTTAAAGTAGACGAAAATTCACCTAAAATTTCATTATTTCCACATTTTTTAAAGGATGGTGAGTAAAATAGCTACAATAGATAGAAAATTGATAATTTAATACTTGGCGTAATTGAAGTCTGGTCGCAAATCAACTGATTGTTACATTGTCATCATGAAGCTATTTGTGTACAAATAACACACAACGCTGTTCTATACTCCATTGGAAGTGACATTAGGCAATCTATATTTGTTAATTTAGATAATGTTATAGGCTTAGCTAATTTAAATAATGGTAAAATTTTGGGTTATCTAATTTTTCTCTTAGGGCGAGGATTTTTAGACCCCGATATATCTTAGATATATTCGTGCATTTAAGAGCTAAAATAAAAATTTAAAATAAATCATCTCCCATCAGAGAATAAGAATTCACGCCTCCCCCTTCCGGAATAAATGTTAAAAGATTTCTATAAAATTTTATTTAGAAGGATTTCTGTCGCATATGTTTTATATGAAATCTTTATGGAAATTTCCTAAATGTAGCGAAAATATGTGGTTTTATTTGGAAATTTGGTCGCAATATGTTCCAAAATTTGAATAGAGACGGGATGTGCATTTATGTGCGCAGTAAAACCTATTATTTTTATCAAAATATCTGGAAAAATGTTAATGTCGTTGTAAAAATGTAAATAAACATGAGGAAAAAAAATTCAGGAAAATCCGGGTCATAATATTCTCTTTTCAAAGCACAGTATAAAAATTAGAAAGTTTTTGCAGAACACTTAAATCTTAAGTAGGATATGCTTATAAATTAAAGTCTATATCAGTTTTTAGAGATAGTAGTGAAGAACCAGAGAGTAACATATGGGACTAGAAAATTTTCATTGTAGCGGTGATATTTAGAAATTGACAGTAAAATTATAAATCTCAGTAAAAATTTTAGTTTTCAAGCAATATCATCCGAAAATTACAAAGAGACATTTTAAAAGAAATAAGATTTTTTAATGCTTTAAAATTTCCATATGCTTCGTTCTGAGTAATTGTTTAAAATTTCTCTTAATTATAATCTATAGAAATTTCTACTGTAAATTTCACGAGATGTTTTTGTTTTCACTTCTTCATAATTGGAATTTAAATCATTATAAAATACTTAGTCTCATTTTATAAAAAAAAAAAAAATTATAAATTTATGAATACAAATGTTCTCAAATTATTTGAAAGTCGTTACTTTTTTTTTTTTTGTTAAGTCGAATTAAAAAGATAAAATCTGAGAGAATGAAACCAATATTATCTAAATAAGAAGGCAGTCGATTTCTTTCATTTGACTTGAAAGTAAAACATTATTTTTTTTCTTATTAAGAGATCAACAGGGTGACTAATGTATATAGGTTCATTGTAATAGTGGCGGTTAAGCGGTCTAACGTAATGCAACTTTTAGAAAAGATGTGAAATTTTTTTATAGTTTGCCAAAATACTTAATTTATTTCGAGCCTACCTTCATATGTACAGATAGGGAAAATAATGATTTTTTGACAATTTCAAGATTTAAAGGGTTTTCTTAGATCTTTATATAAATGTTATATATAAACTACTCCTTTTTATACATAACATAATATCAAATAACATTATTTATAAAATCCTTTTTTTACCGAAGGACTATTTTCTACGATTTAGAACAGCTATTACAATAACATCCATTAATATGTAAAACCAGAGATGTGCTCTCGTTCTTCTCTAACATTACGTATTCCCTTTGAAAATTACTCGAATTTAAATTCTATATTTCTCAGAAATCTTCGTGTTCTTAAATCTAATTTTACCTCTAATTTCACCTCTCGAAGTTATTTTTCTTTACGAAATAGATAAAAAAAGTCAATACAACTCCTCTGTCAAAAGTTTATACTTAGTTACGTTGCATTCCTGTTATCACTGTGTACGTTTAAGGAAGTTTTAGTCTAACTTTCAAGATTATTTTGTTAAGAGGGTTCGTATTAAAGTTGACCGTTCAGAACCTCTTTTTCTCTCTTTCGGCTTTATATCAACATACTTTTGTTTGAAACGAGAACTTCCCAACAAAGGACGGCGTCGTCGTTAAATTGTTTTAAGCCCTCCTTCTTTAAGATTTTAATTATCTTCACGATGGCAGCAGTCATCAGTATAGGTGTGATTAAGAGAGACAACCATGAATATAAACAAGAAGCAACCAACGATTAGTAGAGAAGAGCTATATTTTAGAACAGCGACGAGCAGATAGTTGTATTGTCAGGAAAAGAAGTTACCTGCATAAAACTGACCATAAAACCTCCGATAGAACATAAATTTATAACTTACACTGCTGACGTCGTAAATGGCAATTGCAAGACGTAAATATTTTGTTTTTATGTAAGGCTTTAAAAGTTTCAGCTAAATGTAATAAGTCTTGAAAAACTTTTGTAATTGTCATTAAAGATATTCCTTTACTCCCATTCAGCAGATACTTCATGATTTGACGTAGAACTTGGAAAATACATCCGTTTTTCATCTTTTTTATTGAATACTAACCGGGTATCGTCGCTTCGCTCCATATACAGCTTTAAAAACAAAAACTTTATTTATTTATCAAATTAATATCGAGATCAGAGAATATACGACTTCCCAGCCCGTTGTAGCCTTCTCCGCTTAACTCAGGTGTATTGCGGGTTGGCGCCACACACCTGAGGTTGTCAAAAAACGCATGTTTTTACCTGTCACAGGTGGACATCTATATAATAGGTATCTAAAAACATGTGCGTATTCGAATGCAATGTTGTGTCAAAATTTCAAAGCAATCTGTGGAGAACTTTCGGAGATTTAAGATTTTGAACAAACGAACATTTACATTTTTATTTATATAGATTGTACAAAAAACTGAAATAGTCTACTGAAAACCAAGTCACGGATATAAAAATGAGGAATTGCATGTAAAAAAGATTGTTTATATGACTGAATATAATTACGAATTCACAGTTTTAATGAAAGCAAGATTAATCAAATGAGATACTATGTATCAGTCATAAATGTATAGATTTCCAATGGTGCATCATTATGAAATAGTGAATTGCTGACTTAGGTTTCAAAGACATGTATAGAAGGTTGATCAAGAAATCCGAATGGCTAATGTTAAGGTTAAGGATTTTTTAAAAATAGATTGCTAGATTAAGACATTTTACAGTAAATAAATTCCTAAATTCCAACAATTATCAAGCAACGGAGGATAACTTCATTGCTTGTTTATTTGAAGATAATAATTTAACTTGATTTCTCAGTAACTGATTTCAGAAACTGAATCAATGTAAAAAGTAATAGAGGGGAAAGTCAGTAATTAACTAAAAAGATTTATTTTCAGGCCTCACTTCATGGATTCCAGTAATAAAAGTGGTAAAGTCTTCGAAATATTAGCGTCCTTGATTCTAAATTGATACATTCTAGATACATTAAGCATAATCCATTTTCTAATTTGAAAAATTACTATCATTAGCGATAAAAGCCTTACAGTCGTTCAGCTGTTGATGGAACGAAAGACTGTTGTCGTTATCGTGCTACGGGTGTTGCGTTAAGATAGTGCCATTAAGTAATGAAAATAAATGACAACGTTCAATCAGTTGACTACAAAAATGCTTGTTAAAAAGCATATTCATTCTTGATCACGATCACCATCTTTTTATTTTTTATTATTCTTTTAAAAAGAAAGATAAGCATGTTGTTACCATCTAAGTTTGTTGGAAAATAAGAGAGGAAACTAGCAAATTATTCTTCACTGCTAATAAAAAGAGTCTTTTCGCTCCTTTGAAATTGTTTGAATTGGTTAAAATAGTAAAGGATCATTAACCCATCTATTTTTGATGATCAGCGTTACTATTAGCAATGTTAACAATTCCCTAATAACAGTTTTAAAAATTCTTTTTGGAGTTTTTCAATTCACTTTCTTTTCCTTCCTTTTGATTTTATTTCGTATGCCCATAAACTCATACCCATAATAAGAAAGAGCATTACAAATTCACTAATATTTTATTGAAATTTTTAGAAGTATTACATTAGTATGTAATTACTATAAATGTAAAATATTTCCTAAGGATACAATGGTATTAAAATCAACTGATGACAATTATTGTACACAGACGGCTACCGTCGCTTTGCTTCAGAAGCCTTTTATATATAACGTAAAAAAATACTAAAACGTTTTATTTATTCAAAAAACCAAATTACACAAAGTAAACTAAAAAATGAAACTTAGAACTAAACCTAAATGAAAGTTTAAATTCTAAAAAATTACAATTTTGAAATTCATTTATAACGGTCGGAAATTTGCGCAATTGAGTTGATTAGAAGCAGTTTCAAAGAAATGCGTTGCATGAAAGTTTGCCTCCCTTCCCCGTTTACACCCCTTATATCGAAAATTCGTCGAATTCGTATCTTTTCGATTTTGACAAAGAACGCTCATGTCAATAGATACTGGCTTCACGTGTGCTGTTTATACTTTGATAAACAATAACTAAGCCTGCACACCTTCTCCTCTCTTAGGATTGATATTATTTATTTGGATATATTTACATTTATATTGTTAATTACTTATTCTGATTGGGAGGATAGAGTTAAAATCAAATTTAATTTAGGATTAACTTATATTGTTGTAATTAAAAACTAAAAAATTGTATAATGTAAAATAATAGTCTAACAGCTTTGGAATCATATAACTTGTAAAGGGTAAAACCCCGATTGAAGTTAAATAAACTTACTTACTTACCAGGTTTCTGTCACTAATGTCACGCTACATTTTTAAAATTTTTTTCAACACTTACGTCAAATTTCGTGTTTCCAACTAAAACTAAAAATCTATATGTTATATAGATTGAAATTTTTTAATGTTTACAGCGGTTATTAAAGAGAAACAGAAGTAGAAGGAAAGCTAATAGAAAAGATTCAGGAATTATTATTGTTTTTGTTTTTATTCCGAGATGACGCTGTAAACTAATTAGGTTGCGTTTTTATGATCGATTATGTTAAGTATAAAGTAGAATAAATGGAAAGAAAAAGTACATTTATGATTTTCATTTCAATATAGGATAAAAAGACTTTCGGACGGACGCAGAGAAAGACTGACCGAGAAAAGAAATAGAATTTCTATAGGAGATCAATGATTCCGATGGCCTGTAATTCACGAAGTAATTTTAACTGCTGAAATAAGGAAATAAATAAGGAAAAGGTAAATTATTTTTGTTTTTACAAAAGAAGTACAATAGATTGATATAATTGTAGACTGTTCCAAGCCAAAATTTTCAGGAATTTTTACTTGGCAAAATTATAGGAACTGTTTTTCTTTATCATTAATTCCATGGAGGAATTCCCAAGTATTTGCTCATATCTTGAGGAATCCTTCTATCCATGAAGGCCCGCAATAAGGGAAAAGAAGGCCTTTGTATTTTTCAAATATAATATAATTTATTTAATACTGTATATTTTCACAAAAATGATAATTTGTTTCTTAAAATGATTTTTTTTTAAATTGCTAAGAAATTCTACAAAGTAGTCTACAATTTACATTGTTATCCTTTCTTTCTTTTTTTTGTTTTTACTTGAACATTCTGTCTCCTTCCTGGAAAACAGTACTGCGGCATCCATGTTTTTTATCTAAAAACAGAAAAAGCTTGTAGATGGCTTTGAAATTCAGTTACATTAACTTTTTATATACAATAATTTACATGAGCTATTTATGTAGTCCACGATTTAACACGGAAAGTTATCTGCATACCCTTCGTTTGGAAGAACTTTTCTAGATAATAAAAATACAAGTAAAAAGAAAATTTGTGCTAAAGACATAAAATTAAGGGCGACTCATTAAAACCTAAACTTCACCTAAGGAGAGTTGGAGGATTATTCGCCGCGCAACGACAGCCGACTGTCCATCGGAAAAAGGTGAAGTTTGGGAATTTTTTCCTGGACAACTACTGACCCGATCATCTTGAAATTTGGATATGCTTTAGTTTAGAGTGTCTACTATGCAATCTATATTTTTATTCGACCATATCTATAACAGTTTGAGGCACAATCGACTGTTTGTTTTCGGAAACAAAGTCAACTCTGTCCTCATTTTTCCGGATAAACAGAAATAAATACCCCGTTTCCACGGTGTTTGAGCCTCTGAACACGATGGTAAAGTCCGTTTGCCGATCCGATCTTCCGTTCGGGAATTGTTAGGGGAGGATGGACACGGACAGATGGACGGACTGGACAAACGCAACAGCACCTATAAAACTTTGCATAATATTATATTTCCTTGAAGCAAAATATTAATAAATTAGTTACGACTTAATTATAAATAGTAATATTGGTACCGTGCTTTTGTAAAGGCTCGGTAGCGGAGGGTAACGGAATGCGACTAGAGCCAAGGTAATTTAAAAACCAAAGAGACTTTATTATATAAGAACGGTGGTTATTTACAAGTAAAACGAATATCGATAGGATTCTATGGAAAGGCTGTCTTCTACGCAGTCCTCTTCCGGCAAGCGTTCGTCTCATTGTTCTTCCGGGGACGGGTGCTGCACTCACGGCTTTCGTTAACCTCTACGATGCCTTCCTATCGGTTGACGGTCGTCTCAGAGTTCTTCCGGGGACGGGGGCTAGGATCTCGGCGTCGGATTTCTCTCACGATGCCTTCTTAACGCAACGACTAGCGGTCTTCACAGGTTCCTTACCGGGAATGGGCGCTGTCGTCTCGGCGTCAATACTAGCGAATGCACTGGGCTTGGCTTTAACAAAACTTCACTCTGGGCGGCTGCCCCAAGGCGTTCTCTTATCCTCTGCTTCTCCAATGGGAGGTCCGGCTGGGCTCCTGCCCGAAGACGTTCTCTTATCCTCTGCTTCTCCAATGGGAGGTCCAGCTGGGCTCCTGCCCGAAGACGAACTTCTACACTCTTCTCCAACTGGAGACCTTTGCGACTCCTGCCGCTGAGACGAAGTCCTATACTCTGCTTCTCTACTGGGAGACCTTTGCGGCTCCTGCCGCTGAGACGAAGTCCTATCCTCTGCTTCTCCACTGGGAGACCTTTGCGGCTCCTGCCGCTGAGACGAAGTCCTATACTCTGCTTCTCTACTGGGAGACCTTTGCGGCTCCTGCCGCTGAGACGAAGTCCTATCCTCTGCTTCTCCACTGGGAGACTCGGCTGGGCTGCTGTCCCAAGACGTTCTGCTACACTCTTCTCTCAACGGAAATCTGGTTGGGCGGCTGCCCCAAGACGAAGTGATGTTCAGGCGTTCTGCGCCTGGTTTTGTAGGCGCAGAGCGCTGCACACGATGCTGAGGTACGCAGGGAAGGTCGAGTCGACTGCACTAAAGGGGGAACGGACAAAACGCCTGGTAACAATATTTCCCTAATCTATAATTTTAACAAGATAAGTATAATACTAAATTTAAATCTAATAATTTAGTGTATCAATCACTGATCCTGATGAAATCTTGTAGCGATTTGTAATTTCCTCAGACCAACTTCATTAAATTAATTTAGTAGGCTATTTACAAATTTATAAATTGCTACTCGCCACTTATGTCAGCTGGAAAGGAGAAGTAGCGGTACGACGTCATTTCTCGACGAAAAACTTACACGAGTATTTAGGTATGAAAAATAAGTTAATTATGAGGACGCTCAATAAGGCAGAAACGGTCGTCCCAGTTCCCGTCCGTGATAGCTCGAAGTGCAAATCCTTTAGAATTGTGCATTTTTGAATTTTGATTTTTTAAGTTAAAAATATGCACATTAAACTTTATATCTATCGATATTCTTGTTTTTTTGGATTTATTTCTTTGCCCATATTAAAAATTCCTTTGAGCCTGATGGTGTCAGGACAAGGGGCTTAGATTAATTTACTTATTGCTTATTTTTTTATTGTGTTTTTGTGGCTAAGGTATCACTTACCGTTGCGGAGGTGGGATCCTTAACCGTTGCATGCACTCTAAGCTTACCATGAAGGATAAAACTGGCTGAAGACGCCTAATAAGGCAGAAATAGCCGTCCCAGTTTCCCGTCCGTGATAGCTCAGAGTTCAAATCCTTTAGAATTGTGCATTTTTGATTTTGATTTTTTTTTTTAAGAATGCTTATTAGTACAATAAACGTAAGATAATTACGTCAGTTCTGGAATCAGAGTTATTCCAACGCTAATTACGGCCACTGCAGGTGATCTGAGTTTTCGATTCATTGATGAATATCTCTCGTTAGAATAGTTAAACCCGAAATATTTATTAGTAAAACGCTCATCATATTAAGTGACAAACTCAAAGAGAACCTCTGGCGGATCGGCAATATATTGATTTGATGATAATTGATGCCGGTGCCCGGCGGTTGAGAAACACTGCCCTAGAGGATGTAATGATATTGACAAATTTAATTTTTTATTTGTAGTTTCTGAAAGTTTATGAAGGTGATATTTATCTTTATTTTTTTTTGTAGATTAACCAGCATTTTGAATAGTAAGCAAAATATAGTATGTCAGAAATAATACTGATCATAGTATTTACTAACATTTAAAAACGTTTAGGGTATTTTTACAATAAAATTGCTGGGCTCTCAGTTCAACACTTAAAAAGAAAAAGATGTTTTATTAAGATTCATAAAAAAAAAATCAGATTTTCTTAATCTTGTTTCTGTTTCGTTGTAAAATCTGTAAAATAAGCGCGTCTGCTTTTGATAGCTCACGTCTGAGTATATATATATATTTTTTCCCCTCCCAAAGCTGTGCAATTCCTTTACGTTTCTGTGCCCAGAAGGAATCCCTTAATATCTTTCTCATCATCACCTACAATGCTAGCCACCCAGAAATGCCAGCAGGCGGCGTCAGCAGTGTTCACTTCCGGATCCCGCAAAGCTCGCACTCAACACCTACTTTTTATATTTTTGACGGTTCAGCAAGAAATAGGGAATGGATGAGGAATCTGGTCACATCAGAATCAAATCAGTATATTTGGCATGGCAGCTCTCCGATTGATATTGTAGGAAATGTTAGGAAATTTTATTGGAATAGCTTTTTTTTCCACCGAATGTTAACAGCGAATAAATTAAAAAAAAATTAAGTCATTAATTAACTTGAAAGTACCATTAAAATACATTAAAACCAACCATTGAATCCTTATGAGGAGAGGCATAAATTATTAAAGAGCCATACTATTTAATGTGAGTTAATACATTGCTTACTTTTCTCTTAATTTTTAAATAAATTCGTAGCTTAGATATAGAATAATATTAATAATAATTTTTTTTTTATTTTTTTATTTCTTAGTTATATTAAATTACATTTCAGTCCCGTTAGGAATTTAAATTCCTATCAACAGGTGCTGTATTTATTTTAATACATAATAATTATATTAAAAAAATTACATTTAAATAAATTTTATAAAAATTACAAAATCAACTTATCCTCAAACAATTTGAAACAAAAATATCAACGAAAAACAATTTAGCACAATATAAAATTAACAAATTATTAATTAATATTATCTAATATCCAACTTTTTACATTATTTTTTACAATGGAAATTCTTTTACAATCTTTAAATACATTCCAATTTACATCATTAATAATAATAATAATAATAATAGTAATAATAATATGTATTTACTATTTTAATAATAGTGTATTTTAAATATTTTATACAGTACAGTAGGCCTACATTATTATTATACATCTAAGCTATGAATTTATTTAAAAATTAAGAGAAAAGTATTAAATATAATCTAAAAAAATTATTTAGAAATTAAAAATTGAATTATATATATATAAAAGAATTATTCATGATTTTTCATCTGAAGTGCTCAGTAATGTAGGTTTTCTAATGGATATAAAAATAACTCATAAATTAATTCCTTACTGAGAAAAAAATAATCCTACTATTAATATAGCTACAACAACTAGATAATTTTTCATCAACCTTTTAATCATAATATTTCGTCTCTTCTGAGCGAAGAGATTTCTTCAGATGAACCATTATAGGGATAAAACATATTCTCTATCTTAGAATTCATTTACAAAAGGAAATTATTGTTATTATAAAACAATAAATTAGTGCGAGAATACAGTACTTTTGAAATAGTTTAGTGCGAGAAATACAATACTTTTATATTAATATAGCTGTTTCTGAAAACTAATTGATAAATATTTTTATATTTCTTTCTGGAACATTTCTTACAGTTTTCGCAATAAATAAATAAACGCTCCCAGTCTTCAACATAAACAACATTAAATATTTAACTAGAATTCTCGGTTATAAAAAAGTCAGTAGATTATATTGTCTACTTTCACAAATTATTCGTTAAATTTTGAGTAAATTAGTTCAGTTAAAATAATACATTATAAATATACTGAAAATTATATATTATTTATTTTCAAAAAGATAAAAATAATCTATTTAGATTTGTTAATGTTTAAAATGAGATTTAAAATCAGATTTCAACATATTTTTAATGCAGTCTACGAACTTACAGTATTAATAATAAACCATGATGAAATATTATTTTTTTATTATTTTATTTTATTTTATTTTATTAAAGTGATTTTGTTTTTAGTTACGTTTTCCGTTACGTTAAAATCAAAATTTCGTTTTCCGTTACGTTTAACGTTATAACAAAAGTAAGATAGAGAAACGTTAAATGGATTTAACATTATAATGCATGAAATAGACAGAGTATTGTTTGTTTATTTATTTTTTATTATATATAAATTACTTAAAATATTCATATATTTAATGTATGCCTTAGAAATAATTAATATTTTTAATTACTAATATTATTAATAATGTTTTTTAAATAATTACTTGCAACCCGGGAAAAGTGGATTCTCCCAACGCTCGACCCCTTTCTCACAACTATCCGGTAAAAGTGGATTCTCGCAACCCACGACTGCTTTCAGAACCAGCAAACGCGTCGATAACAACGTCGTGGAGGGGGGGGACCCGCTCGTTCCGGGACATCCGGTTGACCATTTCGAAAAAAATGAAAATGTGAGCATCCTCAAGACTATACCTAACATTTTATTACCTTGTTTGTATTTCTGTGTCTTATGGTTTCGCATTAGATAGGGCCAGAAAAAGGGCCAGAAAAAAATCAACTTTTCTTTTATATAGATAGATTTTCACCCCTCTTCCTTCCAATCACGGCAATGTTCCTACATAACTGTTAATAAATATATTTAAAATAGAAACGAAATCTCTTAAAATGAATGACAATATTTATTTACTTATAAAAATAACATTTATTATAAATAATAAATACGTTATATTTAATTTATAAATGTAATATATTGATTTATTTCGTTATTTTTATTCTAAAATATTGTCACGTAAATATTTCTAAATTTATGTCATATTTACAACTTAAAAATCATTTATTTATTATTTATAATGATTATTATCATTAAAAATCCGTAATTTTCTCGTTCATGTTTACGTATCTACTTTATACAGGTATGCCAGAACGTTGTTGTGCTTAAGATTGGGGGATTAATAATTATTTTAAAAACATTATATAAATAATTACATTATTTAACATTAATGCTATTACTGCAATTCAATTAATGTTGGCGATTCATTAACAATTTATTGAATTTATTTATTTATTTTTGGCAACTTTTTCCATCGAAGTTGTTTTAAAATGATAAAGGGATAATAAAGGGATGAAAACCGATCGTCTTTTTTTTTTTTGCGAAAGTTAAACAGCAAAGCAGAGAGAATGGTAAGGCTACTTTTCTTTGAAACGCCATCACTAAAATAGAAACAGTGCATCACGTTTTTAACGAAAAAACGAACTGTATATTTTCCTTTTTCGTTATGTCTTGCCGTGCCGGCTTGGCCGAGCGGTCTGGGCGGCGGTCTACCGTGTGGCCGTTGTGTCGGCACCTGGGTTCGATTCCCGGCAGTGGCTTGGTTGTTTCAATTTCCTTTCCTGTGTTTGTCATCCTCTTCTTCACTTTCTCTTCGGGTCTGACGTCATTCCTTAATGGCGTCCTGTGACAGGCAACGGAAAACCACCCCAGTATCTTTCCTTAGTCCGTCTATGGCTTCTTCTAGGGGTTCGCCGTTGTGCGACGCTAGAGATCCATCGACCGCGCATCTCTGGATCGGGGATCGCACTTAGTGGAGTGGAGTTAGGTCTTATGTTTTTTTTTAAATAGCAGTTAAGATTTTTCTTTACGTTAATTAATCATTCCGTTAAGTTAAGCGTAATATTTTCCAGCACTGCTCTAAAGTGATTCTTTGTAAGAATTTAAAATTCCTTGCTGAATTTCTTTTTCTTTTTGTCCAAAATACGATCGTTCAGAAAGGAAAGCTGTTTATTTACTTCACAATAAAGAATGTAAATAGAATTTTAATATTCATTGGGAAGTACAGAAATACTAGTTCAAAGCTGAAAATAGTGTTCTCTAAACCATGGACGTCCAGGCGAAATTTGATATTTATAATAACTTAAAATAGGATTCATCTACCAAATCACATCAATCTGCACTTTTCCAAGATATCGTAATTGGACACTTATTAGAAGACTTGTTCAACGATTCTTTAAAGATGTCGGAAGACTGAGGTCTCTACTTTTTTTTCTGTATCTTTTCCATTTATTCTGTTTGAAGTGAGCGACCGACAGTAATCTTGTTCTTATGTTTGATTCCTTAGGAGAATGATTTTGACATTCCATTCTCTTCCTTTTCTCCTTCTCTCTTAGTGCCTCTTTATTGGCTGGCGTAATTGTTGACATCTTTTGAAGACAAGCCGATCGAATTGTTGTCAAAAACATCCATCAGGGTGTTGGAGTGCTATTTACTTCTTACAATAAAGCCGTCTTCGCTCCATTTACTTCGCGCTATTCTTCTGTTTCTTTCCATCGACATATCTGAAAGATGATGTGGTTGGAATGGATCAATAGCTTTTTTTTTGCTTGTTTCCTCTCTATTCGGATCATGCTCTTCTGTGCAATTAAAAATCAAAGGGTATGATAAGAACTAATCAGAAATGGAAATTTACTTGTTGAAAAAGATAGAAAGAGTCAGAATTTAGACAGAATTAAATTTTGCATCTTAAAGGAGGTAGAGCATTAAAATATTGGAAGACATTGAGAAGACTCCTAATTCCCTGTATACCTGTTAAACTGCATCTGAAATTCTTTAAAATTTAAATCTCTTAAAATAAGAGAAAAGTTTCAGAAATACAGTACTGGGCAAAACAAACAGCAGTGAAACATTCCATATCCCCTTGCGATAATAGGTTGTGTCCAAATGTCACGATCTATTTGAATATAAACTTTATAGTAACTGGTATTAAGTTTTGATTAGGTCGAAGCAATAATGGTTCTGATAAGAAAAGGTGTTTTTAAGACTCGAACATTACGTTGTAATACGGTCTAGAATGAAAAGATGGATCCAGCCATGCATATATGAAGGGGCGGTTTCAGCTTACGTTTCGAAACACGCCCCAAGTGTGATTCTTACTTGTTAGCCGTATCCGAAAATTCCGATGGACAGATCGTGTGTTGACATAGCATAAAGGGTGCACGGGATGGCCACGAACCGTAACAACAAACGAGAATCATGGTATTCTGTTGGAACAGGTGCTTACCTATCATACAGCTGTGGCATGCAGGCAGTTTCTTCATGAAAACTTTCCTGGCAGTGTCATCTCAGGGTTCACAGAATTTCCTGAGTATCCTTCCCATTCCCCGATCACTGACACATTTTGAGATGTTGTGGGTATTCCACACATTGGATGGATAGCGGTAAGTTAGGATATTCTTCTACTATATAATAGATATAATTATATTTACTTCTCCCACTCCTGGTTTCTGTCTTTCACTGCTGTTTGTTTTGCTCAATACTGTCTTACATAACTTTCCTTTAAATTTCATAAGTTAGATTTAAATTCAATCCGAATGAATGAATATTTTATCTCTGTAACGAAATTGAATTGTTGTTCCAAAGCTGTGGTCATTTTTTTGTAGGAAATTACGGATTAGATTAATTTGATCCTCTGACATGTAGTTATTTTTAATTTGTTTGATTCTACAAATAAATATAAGAAAAGTTAGCACTCTTTAAAAGGTTGAGAACCAGTATTTTACTAGGTGACATCTCAGGATAGCTATTTCACGCTCTTTAACGTTCTTCAGCAGAGGATAGTCACCAGTAAAACAACAAGGTCTCAGTATGGAGGTGATTGTAATGTTAGTCTTGGAGGTTCCACATTTCTGCCGACTAACATTACATCACCACCGTTTTACTTAATTGCACTTAAAAAATTGAGGCCAGCGAATTTTATTTTTAATGTGTATTTTTTGTATGTATATTTAATGTGTACTAGTTGACCCGTGCGAATAATTCGCAACATAAAAACTCCTCCAACACCTCTAATAAACAACTACATCAGTTGTCGTGCATGTTAGTTACACACATTGTCAATAGATGGCGCCTTCTCCATTTTTATAAAAAGGTTTTTAAAATACAGTTTTTTTAAGGAAAACATTAATTTTCAACACTTCGTTTATTTTTCGTCGTTAGCGGTGAACGTTATCTTCAAAATGATGTCTCAATCATTGATTTTGTTGAAGTATTAAGAGAGATATGGCGTACCGACACAAAAACACCTTTGAGAAATAATATATAAGGATTTTTTTCTGTGTATTTTTAATTTATTACGTGGAAGTTCCACATTTCAGCCGATTAACACTTTTTCTTTGAATGGAAATTATCTATTTACAGCTGTGTAGAAATATTTGGAATATAATAATAGGAAAGACTGTGAAAAAAAAAAAAATCAATAATTATCAAATTTTAGGCAAATGTGGATCTTCCATAAAGTGATGAAAGCAGCAAAGACCCTTGCAGTCAGATTATTGGATTATTGCTATTTCTACGGCTTTTTGCTTCCGCAATCCTGGCTATCCTATCCTGCTCCTAATGCTGATTGCTCCATAAAACCCTTCTAAGATCTTTAATCTCCTTTTCTATATTTCTTCTAATAGCTGCACTCTAAATCAGTGCACAAGAAAAACATCACTGATACATTATTTTTTTAAAAATATTCGTCTTCGCGTCTGAAGACTTGCCTTGAAGAATTATGTGCTTCAGTAACCTTTTGCGAGGGCGAAACCCTGCTCTCACAGATAGTCCAGGAAAGCAATGAAAGTCTCTCTGGGTCAAATCCGTACTGTTTGATGGATATTCTAAAATTTCCAATGGAAATCTCGCAGCAAATTTTGTCTTTGCAAAAAAAAAGGAATCGCGTACTTGAAATAGAGTAGACCAGTATAGAAGTTTATATACTGACAGAAAAAGCATGTAACGCCTCGTGCCAGTTTTCCATGCTGGTCACCACAGTGAACTTCCACAACTTAGCTCTGTTGCCTTTATAATTCATATCAAGTAGCACTAACTTGTAGCGCTATTTACCCAATATATTTAAGAAATAGGGTGTATAAATGTCTCTTACCTTGATATAAACAATGCTTTTTCTTCCTTTTTTTGTTCATTTTGACTTCTAAACGTGAGCATTTTACACGAATGCTTTGGATGCTTTGAACTTGTGTTTTTTCTTTCTCCTCCAACAAATCACTTCTATTTGATTGAGATTGGCTACCAAATCTGAATCTTTATTTTATAAAGCTTTATAGAAATGGAGCAGTCCTTCGTCCAACAAGTGGACTGAAAATTACTAATACAAAAATAATAATAAAAAAAATATATTTGAATATAATTATTTCAGATGATAAAGAAAAAAATGCCACTAGATATTAATAGACAATTTAAAGAAATGGAACATTTCTAATTAAGTACGAGTAATATATATTTGAATAACAATTTTACCCTCTTAATTGTTAAAAACTTGTTTAACTGGTATTTTAATTGCTTAAAGTGATCTAATATGCTGTCTAATATGTTGTCTAATATGTTAAGATGACTTTTCTTCTTCATAGCACAAAAGTTGCTTTTAGAAGTCACTATCACGGTTATTATTTCTGTAGACGAAACTTCTATCCATCTGAAACATCCTTTCAATCCAAATCGATTCATTGAAGCTGAGGCACTGAATCCTTCTTTTATACCTTTTCGGAAATTACCTTGAGGATGTTATAAAAACATCGAGACTAAGCCATAAAGATTCCTTTGTAATCTTCCAATTTTTCGTAAGACAGTTGTTTGGTCTCTCCGATTCTTTTCTTTCTATTTTTTTTGAACTCCGGCTTTATCTATCTGATCTGTTAGTTTTTCATTCTAGTTTCATCAAAGTTCGCTGGGAACTCTGAGGAGAAGCTGATTTTTATCTCTGTATTTATTATCAAACCTTGATATGGAATGCTGCCTTATCCCCAGAGGTCGAAATAGAAAAAGCAATAACTTTATCGAGGAAGATATAAGAGCTTCTACCAAGTAAGATAAAAATCTGAAAGATATAGAAATACAATCTTATTTAATTTTCTATTTAACTGATCTGTAGCCCCTCCAAAGATGGTGGAATTACCATCAGGATTACTTTAACAAGTGTTCACTGAACTTTCAGACAAATATTCTAAAAATCTAACCAACGTAACTGTTATTAAAAGATTTAAGTTGAAGTAACAAGAAAGTTAACATTTAATAATGCAGTTTACCAGCTCACTACAGTTCAGTTCATGAAAGAAGAGCTTTTGATGACTTAATTTCCTTAAAGATTGATGTTTCCAGGCCGTAACAGCGCCATCTATTGCTAAAATCCGTAACTGAATTTATAAACATTACGAAAACATTCTGGTTTTTGTATTTTCTACAGTTACGAATGCATAAAAATAATTAAAAGTGAAAGATTACAAACGTTCCAAGCTATTCCCCTTGCTTGGCTATGCAAAGTTTCCTGTCTTGGTCACGCTTATGCGATCACAAAACGACGCCATCTTGAACTGACTGCTCGTAGTTGATGACGTCATGACTGTTGACGTTTGTTCCAGACAAAATCGATCGCAACGTATTATATGGCAAACCCTTCTTTTTTGAAAAATACTATAAGTTTGCAAACTGTGACTAAGTTTGCAGATTATGACATAGTTTTTATAATTATCATCGTCCAGTTTCCGATCTTTCAGCTACATCAACCCTTGACACGCCGCGAAGGAAACAATATATTAATACTCATTAGCAACATTAATGTCCTGGCCTAGTCCAACAAATGGTATAAGAAAAATTCAGAATAAGGAACGACTCCTGATATTGAAATACATACTGAAAAAAGTGAATATATCATCAATGAAGTTTAAATTATTAATAAAAACAAATAAAATATTGATATGTACTTAATATTGATTGATAAGAATTGACTTTGATTCATAAGAACTGAAAGTTAGTTAAATTTACTCTTCACAGATTACGGAAGATGTTTCACTTGTTCGTTATATAATATAGTTCCTGCAACTGTCGATATTTATCTAGGAAATTTTTCGCCGAACTTCCTGAAGCCTCTCAGTAATAGTCGAAGACCTTTGAGAATGCTCTACAGTTAATTATTTGATCATACACCACACCAACTCCCGAAGAACGGCCACTATATCTTAGTCTCAGAGGTATCGTCCAGGATATTGTAACCCTAGTGCTATCCATCAGTCGCCAAAGTTCGCTCGAACCAATTCAAGAATCTAACCAAATAGGTGTTATTCGTGCCACCACATTGTCGCAGCGCTGAGTGCCAGAAGGTATTTCTACTTTCTACCAGCGGCAAATCAGCCAAAGCACGCAGTAGGCTTATCTTTCCTATATTTGACTTTTTTGATAAACATGCTATCGATAGTCATGACTTTCCGCTGTCTTCTGGATCACCAGAACAGACTATTCACTTGGTGTTTTAGTGTAACTTCTTGGTGGTATTTTCCTTTGATTCAAAGCAGGAAACGAGATCAGAAGCACAGCAAGAATTAGAAATTTAAAAGTTACCCTTCCGTTGTTATTTGTTCTACAACTAATGCTTTATGGAACTTTAGGAATACAAATCTAATGTAAGTGATCCATGAAAACGTAAATTATTACACTGTAGTGATTTTCTTACTGCATTCAATAGTCATTACTTTTCTAGATCTCTTAAATTAAAAAATATTAAAAAAAGACAGTACTGTTTCATATGAGATTTACATTGATAAATTTTAAGTATCCAACTAGAGGTCTACGTGGTCCTTGGGTTAGCGGAAGGTAAGGCTCCCGGCGTCTCCTAATCAACAGGATTAAAGTTGAAGTCGGGCTGGAGATCCCGAAGCCGGGAAAAAATCACGATACCCATTCGGCACAGGGCAGCGCGAATCCTAGAATCCGTCTGGAGGAGAATTAAAAGAGGAAAATCCCCGATCACCGCCTGAGCTTACTTCACCCTGATTATACATTACCCGGTGTTACTTCATCACACAAAAATAAACAATTCATATACTTGGATCTATAAATTTTCTTCGATTTTTTTTTTCAAAATATATACAAAATTTGAAGATTATAATAAAAGATTGAAGTTTGTTATTAGTTTGTCTTGAATTAAAACTATTTTAAGGCCGTATAATGATCACTTGGATGAAGAAATTCTAAAGAACGGAATTTCCCTTATAAACTCGACGTTTGTCGTGTAATATATTTGATAGCTATTTAATCTCTACATGTTTGGGATTAGCGAAGGAACTTGTAGAGTATAGCTTTTCAGCAGTTCAGCTGAATCATTCGGCGTCTGCTGCTCAGACAAGCTAAATTTTGGTAAGGTGATTTTGATTTTGACGAAAGTCCTTCCTAGTGTGGACCATCCTAAGTACTGCACTCTACACGTACCATCCTCAGTACTGTAATCTAGACGGATCATCCTAAGTAATGTATTCTAGACGTACCATCCTAAGTACTATACTCTAGACGTACCATCCTAAGTACTGTATTCTAAACGGACCATCCTAAGTACTGTATTCTAAACGGACCATCCTAAGTACTGTAATCTAAACGGACCATCCTAAGTACTGTACTCTAAACGGACCATCCTAAGTACTGTACTCTAGACGGACCATTCTAGGTACTACACTCTAACCGGACCATCCTAAGTACTGCCCTCTATACGTACCATCCTAAGTACTGCACTCTAGACGTACCATCCTAAGTACTCTACTGTAGATGGACCATCCCAAGTACTATATTGTAGACGGACCATCCTAAGTATTGTATTCTAGACGGACAATCCTTAGTACTGTACTATAGACGGATCATCCTAAGTACTGTACTCTAGACGGATCATCCTCAGTACTGTATTCTAAACGGACCATCCTAAGTACTGTACTCAAGACGGACCATCCTAAGTACTGTACTCAAGACGGACCATTCTAAGTACTGTACTCTAGACGTACCTAGAGTAGTGTACTCTAAACGGCCCATCCTAAGTACTGCATTCTAAACGGCCCATCCTAAGTACTGTACTCTAAACGGACCATCCTAAATACTGTACTCTAGAAGGACCATTCTAAATACTGTACTCTAGAGGGACCATCCTAAGTACTGCACTCTTAGACGTATCATCCTAAGTACTATACTCTAGACGGACCATCCTAAGTACTGCACTCTAGACGTATCATCCTAAGTACTGCACTCTAGACGTATCATCCTAAGTACTGTACTCTAGACGGACAATCCTAAGTACTGTACTCTAGACGGATCATCCTAAGTACTGTACTCTAGACGTATCATGCTAAGTACTGTACTCTAGACGGACCATCGTAAGTACTATACTCTAGACGGATCATCCTAAGTAGTACACTCTAGATAAACAATTGTAAGTACTGTATTGTACACGTACCATCCTAAGAACTCTACTCTAGATGGACCATCCAAAGTACCATGCTGTAGACGGACCATCCTAAGTACTGTATTCTAGACGGACAATCCTTAGTACTGTACTGTATACGGACCATCCTTAGTACTGTACTGTATACGGACCATCCTTAGTACTGTACTCTAGACGGACCATTCTAAGTATTGCACTCTAGATGAACCATCGTCAGTACTGTACTCTAAACGGCGGAAGGAGAGATAAACATTAAAAGGAGCAGACAATCATTAGAAAGGAAGGAAACATCCATATCGGCGCCAGGATTCGAACCGAGGTTCAGATGTATCAGCCTCACAGCGGGCCGACGCCTTGACCACAAGCTGTGCCTGAACGACGAAATTTATTTAAGGAATGGCTATTAATAACATAATTATTGTTTTGTTAAAATATATCTTACACTATCTTTTTTTCTGCAAAGTTATGCAATTGAGTTACTCATTTGTAGGACACAATTTCTACAAAAATCAATCAGTTGTACTTGTTATTTGAGCTTTGACTTGTTTTCGTTTTTTTTTTCCTTTTTTTTTGCTTGGATGTTTTAGGGAGATAATAGCATAGAAACAAAATAATCAAATATAATTCTAACGAATCATTCCTTTCGGAAGAAAAAAAAACAACTTTGAAGGACCGTTGTTTGGAACTCCATTTACCTTGTTTTGTACTCCTACGAGACTATTGTATTATGATCTACCCTTTCTCAGTGGTTCTTTCTTGTTTTCTTTAACTTTAGATCAACATCAGATTCCCTGTAATCGAAGCTCTCGCCATCTGTTATCTCTCCTTTCCGTTCTCACAGTCGGGATTTTTCTAAGAGATCGTTCACCATTATTCTTCAGATGAATTGGTCAAAAGAATAAGATTTTTACAATAAACAATCAGAGAAATCTTACCATTCACTCTTCCTCTATTTTTCTGATCTCATGTCATTGAAAGAGATCATTACTTTGATCTTGCGAAGTTATATTTTTGAAATATAAATTATGATACAGCAATTCTCAAGGATTTATTAAGAAATTTTTTTTTATAATTTAATGATACTTTTGTTTATTACTTTTTATTCTTTTGTTTGTTGAACTACTATCCATTGTTAAACAGCAATGTCTCTTTTCTAATTTTTTTTTCTACAGAAATCACTGTTACCTTCTTGCGCATATTTCTCGACAAGGAACTATAAGGAAAACATTTCATATACAAACAAGGTAGGGATAGTGATTAGTAAACCAATCACAGTGCATCGCAACGGCTTCTGGTCACCTTTACTTTAGGAGTGGTCTGCGCCGGAGTGGTCTGGAAAATGCTCGCGCGAGTCTGTTTGCGACCCCATGCTATCTTACCCACCCCTATTTATATCGAATAATCGTCATTCTTAACTCAAACCTTGTTAATACACTGAATTCCTAATAATGATTTTAAAAAAAACAACTTAGTTGGGAAACTGTGAAAAGATTTAAAATAGGAGAAAACAAATGAAGAATAAGAATTGTCCATGAGGGGATAGAACCCACGACCTTCGCGTTATTTGCAGACGCTCTAACCAACTAAGCTGACAGACCACCTACAACTGAGCTAACAGAAGCCGTTGCGATGCATTGTGCGATATGTGCCCACAGGCAGACAAACCGGGTATATAACTCTTTCAGGAGTTTAAAATGAGATCTTTTGTCCTCAAATGAGCATGGCAAATATCAAGAAGATTCATCCAGTGGTTCGTAAGTTATTAGAGTTAGCAACACACAGACTTGTTGATTTGACGACCTTCCCAGTAAAGTAGGTTAAAAAGAAATTCATTTTAAGAAACTTGTCAAACTAAAAATATTTTTTCAAAAAAACAAAAAATTAAGGTCTACAGGTGGTCAGCCCGACTCCCGCGTGCATTTATCCCCGGGAAAGAAACCCAGTACTCATTCTGCAAAGGACTGGGTAGACCCTAGGACGCATTTGTGGGAGAATGGAGCATGAAAAAATCCCGCCCTCCGCCGAGGTCGGGGACCCTCCACCTCCAACCCGCAGCCAAGCGCACTTACCACTCGGCTATCGAGCCCACAATTAAAGCAATAGATGATTACATAAATTCGGTCTAAGAAGAACAAAAAAAAATGCTGACAATTGATTGATTCCTGACGATGTAATAATTTGATTGGATCAAAAGATATTCTTCACGTGACATTAATTCTATTAGTACATGTAGTACATTAAAAGAGCTGTAGTAAAAAAAAAACATAAAATGACTCTCATCATAATAACTTCCATATATCTTCGAAATATATATATATATAAAACAACGAAACAACTCACTTTTCTTCAATTTTTTCAAAATTCTATATTTCATCCCTGTTAAGGGATTTCATCAGGATTAAAAGAAAATACAAATGAAAAAGAGAAAATCCTTCTCTTTCTCTTCAAATCATAATCGAAATTTTACAAAGAAAAATTTCAATAATCCTAACATATAACATCCAATAATCAGTAATGAACATTATATACTAAAAACAAAATAACAATTTTATCTTTGTTAACATAATTGACAACAAATGAATTATAATGAATAGTAAATAAATTGAAAACAATTGACAATAAATGAATAGTAAATTAATTGTAATGAATAGATATGGGATTATTTTAAAATTAAGAAATCTTTAATCTTCTTATTATTTATTAAAGATTTCTTAAAAATACTTAAAGAAACAGCATTCACTTTAAGTGATTTATCCTTATTAAAGCATATACAGCTATTAATGAGAAACGATTCTAATTTGAAGCGTTTAATTTCATCTTTGACATTAAACACGTTGTGTACTATCGGATCAGGACAGTGATTATTCCTCATGCAATGTCTTGCCCATTCTGAAATTTTGTCATTTCTGTTTTGATACGCCGTGGTATGTTCGTTGACACGTTCTCTTACCGTTCGGCCTGTGCTTCCAATATATATTTCTCTGCAGTCTCTACATTGTAGTGCGTACACTACTCCCATTCTATCTAACTGTGAATACTATAAGAAACCATTCCAAAGCAATCACTTACTTAACTATAATTCGAATCATCTAATATCCACTAAAAAAGAGATAATCAAAGGGAACTTGAAAAGAATACTAATTATACACATGATAAAGAGATTTGGAAAGATAAAATCAGAAATTTAAGAGAGATTCTATTAATGAATGAATATCCTAACAAGTTTATCGATGAAACATTTGGAGAATTTTTCAGAAAGAGGAAATTTGTAAGATCTCACGATCATTTGAAAGATAAAAAGAATTTTTTTAAATGTATAAATTTACCAATAGGGTTAAAGGTAAACAACATGTCAAACACGTTTGTGTAAGTAATGAGATTAATATGATATTTCATAAAGACAACACTTTGTTTAGGAAAAAGAGAACTAGGAAAGAAAATTCACAGTTAGATAGAATGGGAGTAGTGTACGCACTACAATGTAGAGACTGCAGAGAAATATATATTGGAAGCACAGGCCGAACGTTAAGAGAACGTGTCAACGAACATACCACGGCGTATCAAAACGGAAATGACAAAATTTCAGAATGGGCAAGACATTGCATGAGGAATAATCACTGTCCTGATCCGATAGTACACAATGTGTTTAATGTCAAAGATGAAATTAAACGCTTCAAATTAGAATCGTGTCTCATTAATAGCTGTATATGCTTTAATAAGGATAAATCACTTAAGTGAATGCTGTTTCTTTAAATAATAAGAAGATTAAAGATTTCTTAATTTTAAAATAATCCCATATCTATTCATTACAATTAATTTACTATTCATTACAATCCATTTGTTGTCAATTATGTTAACAAAGATAAAATTGTTATTTTGTTTTTAGAATATAATGTTCATTACTGATTATAGGATGTTATAAGTTATGATTATTGAAATTTTTCTTTGTAAAATTTCGATTATGATTTGAAGAGAAAGAGAAGGATTTTCTCTTTTTCATTTGTATTTTCTTTTAATCCTGATGAAGTCCCTTAATTGGGATGAAATATAGAATTTTGAAGAAATTGAAGAAAAGTGAGTTGTTTCGTTATTTTATATATATAAAATGACTCTATTAATATAGCCTTTTATTAATGTAGCCATCCTAGCATAGCAGTTTCTTACTTGTTACTCTCGTCAGACTGCATTAGTCAGATGCTAGTATGGGGCCGATGTAATCATCTATATCAATAGGATTAAAAATAGAATTATTTATTTTCAAGGAAAAAAAAATAAGATCTACAAGAAATTCATGTTCGGATGGGTCGTAAATTAAGCATAAATTCTTATCATTGATGAATTGCAAACTGAAAATATTAAACTTGCCGAAAAAGTTTACATTTACTTTCTTCAGTTCTTCTGTACTTAGTCTAAAAGGACTTTTTAATGAGATCATTTAAAATGAAGAACTGCTTAGACATTTTTGAAACAAGATATGAGACTTAGGTTCATATTACAATGGTAATGAAATATTTGGGAATAGAGTCGAAGAAAGTGAGTGATTATTTCTTTGGGTGATTTGTTCTGTTCCAACTTTATTTTTTTTAGTAAAAGGACTACAGCAATTTTTTCTTGGACTGTAATGATGTATTTCCTCAGATTGCATCATAAATTTGTGACTCCAAAGGTTCGGACACAGTTTTGGAAGGAATTGTAGATATTATTTTTATTGTCCTATAAATAGGAGCTTATACAAAATTAATTTGTAATTCTAACGAATATAAATTCGAATTTAGATTCGAATAATCGTAATTAAGCATTAACCTCAGTTCAACCCACACCGTAGCTTTACTAAAGGAAATGGCTTCACCTCGCGCGCACTAATTATTACTGGTTCACTCTTGATCCAATAGTGTCGATTGAAAAGCTTTTTCTTTTTTTTTTTTTTGAAACTTTCATTTCCGAATTCTCTCGGTTGAAGACGACGCTGAGGTTTAATTAATTTGTGTGATTGATGAGATTGGACTTTAATCAGATTGGAGTCTTCCTATTTCAATCGAAATGCAGACTCTTTGTCAGTTGGCGGCGATAATTAACCACAAGTTCTGGTAGACACTGATTGTAGAATGCACACAAAGTTTTCAGAAAGTCCTGACTGCTCAAATACGAAGGAGAATTAAAAAGTCTAGCAACGAATTAGCTTTTCGAATGAAAGCAGAAAAATTAAACTCAATACTTTCTGCTGATTTAATTCAGAAGTAATTTAAAAGGCGGATTGAGTTACAAAATGGAACAATGAATTTGAATCTCACAAATTTTCTTTCTGACGAGATTGTAAGGAGGAATGTTCGTGTATTATACAGGAAGACTAGAGGAATTGTTTTATCTTAAGAAATTACATAAGTAAAATAATATCCTTAATCTTTTTAAAAATTGAAAATAAGTAAATACATAATGGATAGAGGGCTGGATAGTCCTGGTTTATTTTAAAAGGAAAAGCCAACTTTGAATAAAACTCCATATAAGTATTGAAGGCATTTAAAACGTTGACAAATATTTTAGAATTAGTTTCAGATATCTGCACGAACCTTCGTTAAGTCGAAAAGCCGTTAAAAATTCCCTATATTTTTCTTTCACTTTACTGCTGTATGATTGGCATAACATTGCGTTTGTTCTACTCATTTAAGAAATGTAAATAAACTCCTGGTTTTAATCTAGAATTTCATGTAAATTTCATCAAATATGGAAAACGAAAATCGCCTTCACTCGTTGTTTACATTTTCTTGGGGGATCTAACAACTGCCAATTCCCCAACGAGTCTTTTGCCCAGCAGCAATAAAATTCCTTTTAATTAGATTCTCTACGTTGATTAAGAGGTCTTATTTCGCGTTCTGGCTCGTAATCTTCTTATCCAACCTCGAGGCTACACGCTTGCTTCCACACAAATCAAGACCTGAAAAACAAAGGCGAAAGAAAAAGATGCAGTTACCACATGTACCAACAACTATTGATTTCGATTGGCTGTGGCAAGGAAAATGAAGTTAAGTTTAGTATTTTAATTGCTCATTAAATTCCAAAACAAAAGAAAAAAAAATGATTTAATAAAATAACTATAAAATAGTGACGGCCTTTTAGCAATTGAGCTTTCAGAACGAGGTGTCTAAACAGCATTGCAGTATTCATCTATGTGCCAGTTTGGACATTTTCTACACTGATTGAGTTTGAACATAAAATAAACGTTCGAATTGATCTATGATAAAATTGTTTAGTTTATCCATCTACGAATATACATGCACTTTAAACATGATCTTCTGCAAATTTCTATATGAGTAATATTTTCTTACAAATTACAGCAAATCCTGTTTTTACACTGTATATACGTTCCAAAGAATATAGTGTAAAAAAAAACAACGTAGCGATAGCGATTAGTAAACCAATCACAATGCTTCGCAACGACTTCTGGTACATGAATGGAGAAAATTATTCAAAAGTTATAATAAGCTAAGAACTGTTTTTATTGAAAACTTTACAATTCAAAATCCACCACAATAGGCTCATGAACACTGAAGAAAGATGAGTAGAGTACAGATTGAGTCACCTTTACGTTAGAATAGACTACGCCGGGATGGTCTATAAAATGCGCCCGCGAGTCTGTTTGCGACCCCATGCTATCTTACCCACCCCTATTTATATGGAATAATCGTCATTCTTAACTCAAACCTTGTTAATACACTGAATTCCTAATAATGATTTTTAAAAACAAAAAGAGATTCAAGTAGCTCCTATCTATATTACCTAAAATACAGAAAAAAAATCACCATTTATATGGAATAATCAATCATTCTTAGCTCAAACCTTGTTAATAGACTGAATTCAATAATATTTGAATAATTTTCCGACCAGCTAGAGACAAACTCTACGGCTTTGAACTACTCTTGGCAAGACCTTTTCAACGACACCCTAATCAAATCTCTAGTCCTCGTGGTTGCTGAGTTGATACTTGTCCACAGACAGACAGAAAAAACGGGGATATTAGGCTTCACGGTATGAGAAGCCTAAAAAAGACATGTAATATGTATATAGAAAAATATTAGATAGGTTTATTTGAGCATATCCATCCATATTTTATTTAAAAAACAAATTTTTGGGTGGACAGATATTTATTTGAAAAATCAAAAATCCTATCAAAAATTAAATTGTGAAGGTCTTAGGGATTCTCTTCTTTCTAAACGTTGCTTCATACAAATTTAATAAGTTTGGTGTAATTACAATCACTTTTGTAGCGCCCATTTGGGAGCTATAGTGATAGCGACCAAAATTGGTAGCTATTGCATTTGTCCTGTCCGTCCGTCCGTGTCTATCCACCCCTAACAATTCCCGAACGGAAGGTCGGATCGACAAACGATTTCACCATAGTGTTCAAAAGCCCAAACACTATAGGAATGGGGTATTTTCAGCCCCCCCCCCCATATTCGAGATATTTGGTATTGTTTTCATTGGATTTCCGCTATTAGCTTAAATGTCATAAATGCAACCATCTCATTTCAGTTGTCATCTATAGCGTGATCGATAAGTTCTCGAACTCATATGCTGAATGTTGTCTGTTCGAATCGTGTATCTACTTTTTTTCTTCTCTTAATCTTTTCATCACAATGTCCGCGTGGATTTTTTTTTCACAATGTCAAAAAAAAAAAAAGAAATGAAAATGAAGAAACATTGTTTAGCTGAATAAGTATATGAAAATACTCAAAGGTTTTGTTCGGTATATTTTTATATGTGGATACTTCTAACCCTTTGAACTATTCTTTCAATTTGAATAATGCAAAAATCAGAACTCACATGAGGGGGTCGGATGTACTTACAACTTTCTTACATCAAACTTGGGCTTTGCGTAGCCTAAAAGTCAGGACGGCTGATTGGGTACGGATTCACTGCTGTATGTAGATCTGGATTCAATTGCTCTTGGGTAATTCCTGGTTATTCCTTTTTCTTTCTCCTACGCTTCTCTGTTCTACATGTGTAATATAGCCTCCTACTAAGATGTAACGATTTATCCAGCAAAATAACCTACACGTACAGCCATTGTTGGAACCAATCAAAACAATCAACTTTATTCAGATCATTTTGTCGTAGTTCGACATTGTCTAAAATAATGTAAAATCAAATGGTTTTTTTTTCTTGGTCAGAATTTTCAGCATTGCTTCTTAAGATTACAGCAGCATTTTTATTTTTCAATTTCCTCCAGCGTTTTCTCAGTATCTTCGAATTTATGAGAGCAAGCACAGAAACATTCTATTTCATAAATTTACAGGAATACGATGCCAGCAATTTAACTTAATTGATTTGTACTGTATATGTCTGTGTGCGATTGTTCATTTGTTTAAGTGGTAACTGTGGATTTTCAATTTTATCTATTCAGTGCGATATTAAAAAGTCAAGGAAATAATCTGTATAAAAAATTCCGTTTATTAGGGATTGAAGTAATCGACATTCTTTTAGAAGCGCAAACAGATTCAAAAGATTTTTAAACAAAAATATGTTCATTAAAATTCCTTAAAGTTTAAAACTTTTTAACTTTGCTTGTTTAACTTTTCCTTGTAAAAAAAATAGTCAACTAGTTCTTGTCTTAACATTTTTATTTATAATATAATGACAGTTGATTTAGACTAAAGTTTTAGGACGATTCTGACGGTAGACAACTGTCTATAAATCTTATCTTTTAGGCTGAATTTGAATTTAACAGACTAAAATACCAATGGAGTGAATTACTTGCTAAATAAAACTATTTACATAAATTAGAAGCAGTTCATGTAAATTAGTTTTAAAACTAATATATTTTTTTTATTTGAATTATCATTAGATATACTTTACCATTTCATCTAAATCTATATGCCGGAATAAATAACAGTAAAAATAAAGAACGTGAACCTAAATCATTTTTGTTAACTTCCAATCTGCTTCATTTTTTTTCTTTCGTTGCACTAATTAAATTTGAATCCTGCTTTAAGTTCACCCTGTGTAGTTCCACCCTTGTTTTATCACGTAGATGTATTACCCAGTCATTTTCCTACTTGTGTTGGAAGCTATTCATGTCTTCGCATTTAATGGATCAATTTACGAAATGGGAAATGGCATCAATTTAGACCTCGCAGCAAAAATATGTTGGAGGCTCCATCAATTATACATTAAGGGCGTAACTCGTCCAAATATACTGAGGACGGAGATTCCATGACGTGCAGTTTGTAGCTGGATCGCATCGCTTTCTCTCAGATGGTTATCTGATTTTGCAGGCAAAGATGTCGTTAAAGTTGCATGATTGATGATGGGTGTGACAGCACAGCTTTTATTTATTATCTATGTTATAACTAATCAAGAATCAAACAGTTTTCATTGAAACCTTATCCCTTTCTTCTGCAGGTACTTTTTTTTTTTTCAAAAGCCCATTACACCTTTCCCATTTGGTTAGAATTTCAGGTATTTGAAACATGCGATGATAAAAGTGTGGTCTTCGGAATATGGCACGTGATTTAACGTGATTTGATGTGGATGACAACTGAAGGAGCTCTTTGGAGATCGTTTTTACCGTCTGTTAAATTCGAGAGATAGAAAATGTGAAGTTAAAAAAAAGTCAAATAATATAAAGATCCATACCGGAGACAGAGAGGGGAATTTAAAAACTTAAATAATTAATGATAGGTCTAAATAAAAGAAAATGAATAGTACAATAAATTACTAGATGAAGTAATCCTTGCTTATAACATAGGATAAATAAATACTGAGAAGAGGATATCACATTCGTTCTCATCATAGTTGATAAGACCCCAATTGTCCAATTACCAGTATTTTACTGATCCGATCCAAGACTAAAATCGGAAGTGAGTTGGAGGTGCAGGTCACTTCTGATTTTAGGTAATCATGGGAATCCAAAGAGGTAAGACTCATGGGGCTCTGACTCTCGATTTGGACTGTGGAAAGGACAAATATTTTCTTCCCTACGGGTCCACAATTTGATTATTATAAGTGGAGTCTTTTCTTTTCTGTTATACGTCCAACTAGACTAATTAAACTTAAATTAATAAAAACAAAAAGCAAAGGATCAAGAAAAACTACGAAGAAATAAAACAAAAAGGAGCAGAAATTAAATGATATTTAGACGAGTGAAGCGAGTCTCTCCATTCCCAACTAGATCACATTTTGTGAACCGTTTTATTAAAAATCTACAGTATATCTACAGCCCAATCATACATTCAACACTGAAAACTGTAAAAGCAAATTTAACATCCGTAATAATTCATTAATAGAGAGAAAAAAAAATCACAACCGGACAACAATTGAGCCAACATCAATGGGAATTCTGAACAGCTGTTTCATCCTTATTAGGAATCATCAGCAGAATTTACCCTTGATGTGTGGCTCCGTTGCGCGAGCTAAGCTAAAAGCTAAGCTAAAAGCATTCTCGATCCCGGGAATGGGCCACTCATCCTTTTATTTGATTATTAATCAAATAAAAAATGATCCTTTGAAATCCACAGTATTAATCCCTTGTCCTTTTACTGAAAGGCACTAAGGAATTTAATTATAAAAAAGAAGCTTCAAGTTGAACTTGGAATATTTTACTATGATCTTTGCCTTAAACAGTACATACGCAACAAGTATTTGTTTTGAATTGTGAACATGGTGACATTACCAACATTTATTGTTTTAGGGCCTATAACTTGCCTTTTTGTTTATAACTTTGCCTACTTATCGTTTGTTTATATTATTCTATGTTTTCTTTGTATTAAGCTTGTGCAGAAACCATTATATAATTATTTTAAAGATTTTGTTAACATTGTGATGAAAAAAAAAAAAACTTTTATTGATAACCATATAACTAAATAAATAAGTAAAAAAAAAAAAAAATCAATTGATATCTGTAATTTTGAAAATTTCTACCTTGTATTTGTAGGAGTAACATTACAATTTATATTGTTTATTTTAGCACTTCTGTTATACTTTTTTGTAATTTTTCATCTATTTCTTGTATATACAGTGGAATCCCGCCATTCGTCTGCCTCGCTTTTCGTCCAACTCATTATTCGTCCAACTTTTTCAAGTAAAATTGAACTCGCCATTCGTACGCTTGCTCGCGATTCGGACAGCGTGACCTTGTTACTGGTCGCTTCAGTTCAGTCTCCTGCTATCTTCCGTACGCTACGCATCATCCACACAAGCTTCATGAAACTTTGTGATATTTTATTGTTATTTTTTGTTATTTTTATTGAAAATAGTGCAGCCATGGGTCCAAAAAAGATTACTGATTCAACTAAGCCTAAAAGGAAAGCAGTGAGAACGACAATTGAATTGAAAAAAGAACTCGTTGCCAAGTTTGAAAGTGGAACTCGTGTCTCTGACCTGGCAACTCAGTATGGCATGGCGAAATCAACCATATCATCTATACTGAAAAAGAAAGACATAATAAGAGAGGCCTATATATTTATTGTTTTCATAGTTTTTATATATTTTACGCTTAAAGTATTATTACAAAGGTTTAAATAAGCAATCATCTCTGGGTTTTGGAACGGATTAATCCAATTTATCGTATGTGAAAAAATGATTCGCCATTCGTACAAATCGCCATTCGAACTGCCTCCTGGAACGGATTGTGTACGAATAGCGGGGTTCCACTGTATAGTGTTGTACTCGTTTGGAGTGGTGCACTCAATTAAAACTTCTTCTTCTTCTTCTTCTTTGTAATTATTAAGCTGATGAAGCAGAATAAGTATTTTTCTGCGAAATATAGTGATATGTGATGATGAATTGAGTTTTCAAGTTTTTTTATACTTCAAAGTAACATTTTACTTTATCTTCTAATTAAAGGGGATATTATTTAAAATTTCTAGGCGCATTACTAATGTAAGCACAAATACAAAAATACGTAATAAAAAAAAGTATATTAACATAAGAAAAAAAGAAAAAGAAAACCAAGGTAGAAAAGAAGAAAAAAAACCAATGATGAAGAAAGAAAAAAAAAAAGAGAAAAAAGAAAAATATGCAGCGAATTTCAAGTTAGGTTCTTCAACACATTAGACCATCATGTTATTTTATGAGATATCTCCGACAACTATAACGAAACTGCCGCATTTAAAAAATTAAGCTATTAAAGGAATCCAATGAAAGCAATGTAAAAAATCTCGAAATCCATGGGGGAAGGGGAGCGGTTGGTCCCAATCCACATATATTTTTGAAGTATTTCATGAGTACTTCTCATCTCCTAAAAAATTTCATAATGTACAGGGTGTGTCATCTCCTTCTAAGTCATTATCACACTAATTAACCATAAAACTTGTTCTGGATGTAAGAAATCGGGAGGAAAACCTCAAGCGCCCCCGCTTCCACAAGTTATAGACAACATTTGAAAAAGTGCTCGATACAAACAAGTAAGCTTATGTTGTCATTAGCGGCTTCAGTGTTATTGAATTCAAAACTCTATAAAGGCACTAAAATTAACTTGCCATAGCTGCACGAGGCCCTAACTGCCTTGGATACTTTAGAATTCGATATATTTGACAAAATCAATTCTACATCTACTTTAGGATATAAATGTGTTGTTTCCGCTTTAGTTTCATAACACTATTTCTTCTGAAACTTTAAAATGTAACTGGGTCCATATTTCAAAATTTAAAAAAAAAAAAAAAAACTTACTGAAATAAGTTATTTACAAACCAAGAATTGGCCTCAGAATCATTGTCGATTAAAAAAAGTCGAATTGTCGACGTTGATAAGTGATTCTAAGGTTTTCAATGCACGAATGCTCTAAGAATCAAATTAGAAACAAAACAAAAAACCGGTTTAATGAACTTACAGCTGAAAAATGACTTGAAGGTAATTTGTCTTTGTCTTTTATTTAAATCAACATCCAGTTACTGCTTTCGTCTTCAATTTAATAAAGAAACTAATTTACAAAAGAGAAGTCGATCTATTATTAAATATCTCTTCCCTCATCTTTCATTCTGGGAGTTAGAAGGGGAATTCGTGCTTTTACCTTTAGGATGACTTGCAGAAATAAGAAGGAAGAGAATAAGATTAAAAAAGGAATTATTCAAGATAGAAGTCAGAAGTTTTTCTTTTGTTTTACTTTTTTAATTTTAATACTTTTTTTTTTTTTAACTTTTCAATAAAATTCGAATACGAACCTTTTCTTGTCGAATCAAAAGTGAAAAAAAAAAGAAAACAAATTTCATATATATATATATATATATATATATATATATATATATATATATATA